>JACEFZ010000898.1:162500-485696 GCA_014155875.1 Cepaea nemoralis
CCCCCCCCCCCAAAATGTATCCATACGACAAGAACTGAATATTGAAGCAGGTTGGTTACTAAGGACGATAAAACAAAGAAAACTGAAATATTTTGGTCACTTGAAACGTCATGAAAGTTTGGAGAGAACAATAATGGAAGGGTATATGCTCGGGAAGAGAGGCAGTTGATCTTCAAATAAGTGTATCGGACGTGGGACATCTTGCTTATGATAGAGTTTTGCGGAAGGCTGTTATGGGAGCGAAGTTCTGCAAACGATATGCTACTGAATGTATGAATACATATTATTATTATTATTTTTATTATTATTATTATTTTATTATTATTTTATTATCATTATTATTATTATTGACTTAATATAAATTTATGTTGTTATGGAGAAAGCTCTAGATTTAATGAAGTTAGAGTCCAACCTGCTGTTAGTTTTTGGGGCAAGACCAAATGATTTGGCCTGCTTTATACGACCCGTGGGCCAAACGTTCCCAGCCCCTCCTATATTTCATTAAACAGTTATCAAGGGTAACGTTCCTTTAACCATATTTCATGATTTAAGAAATACTGTTCTTTTCCCATCAACCTTACCAGTTGTCACATATATTTCTACTCATAACCCACGCAAAAATAGTAGAATGCTGAAAATTCCTTGGACAATCAAAATGATCAGTCTGGACATTTTGAGGAAGGCTATGTCACAAAGACAACTTATCAGAAACATCAGACAGTCTTCATTTTGTGGTGAATGTTGTGGTAATTGGAAAGATTTTTTGTAGAAAAAGAGATAGAGGAAGACAGCGAAAGAAAACTCTGGACAGTTTTGTGCCATGGCACTGACAGGAACACACTAAATGACGCTTGCTGTTGAAGATCACAAGGTGTGGAGATGCTCGATTGCTACCGCCAATCGGCAAGGCACTTGATGATGATAATTTAGTCTGCCAGCCTGGACAGATGGAAAATAGCATCTTCATTGCACCAAAATCAACCTCGGACAATGAAAGGAGTAAATGTAGTTTCCGTAATTCCTGGAGACATTATCGCCTCGTTAAGTCGGGTACTATCCAACCTATCAATATTGTAATAAAATTACAGTTCTCACTGCCAGCATGTCTAGTATGCTAGTCTGTACTCACCCCTTATGGTTATAATGAATATGAATAACGAAGACACAAACCATATATAGTACGATTTATTGCCTGGCACATTTCGGTGCACCTCGTCAGGTACTTACTGCAGATGTCACACAACGTAGGGTCGTAGAGTAAAGTAATTAGATTCATCGTTCAAGCTGAAATATACACATGTTCACATAATAATATCAGTTGTTTACCATGGTAATTTTAAATTGACTATCATGTCTTTCTGTTTGCAGAAAATAGGCTTGTGCAGATGGATCATTATCGCTTCTGCAAACTTTAACAACTGACTATTTTGTGTATGAAACAACACGCGAAAAGCGCTGTCTCTATCAATGACATGACCGGATTCCAAGACATGACGTGCAATGGACGACGCCGGAAGTTTATAATTGTGGTGTATATAATGAATATATTGCTATTCTTGTTGTGTAAGGTTAGCCTAAAAAAGATAAGTATGAATGAACAGAGAGAGAGTTGAGTTGAGTTTAGTCAAGAACCGATATCATGGCACTCGGGACTCCCATACGTACTCCGACCTAATCTTCAACAGGCAGAGAAAAGCCCGGATACTAATGGTACCAGCAGCAGTCTGATTATGTTTCCGTCCGGCCTGTCCTCTGTGTCCTGAGTGTCGATCAGAACCTCTGGTCACTCCCTGCAGCACCATTCTGTCCAGGTCGTGATCATCTATCTGTTCTCCCGCACTATACACACAATCACAAACGTAATGGGCCACATCTCTTGGACAGAGAAAGAGGGAGAGAGAGAGAGAGAGAGAGAGAGAGAGAGAGAGAGAGAGAGAGAGAGAGAGAAAGAGAGAGAGAGAAGAAGAAGAAGAAGGGCAGAATGTTAGTCGGGCCTGCGTGCCCAATTCTCAACCCTTTGAAAATGAAGTTCGTTAGTTAGTTCTATCGGCTGGTCTTGTCTTGTCTTTTAAAAAAAAAACATCCACCCCATGCCGAAGCAGTGCTTGTTTAGATGAAATACCCCTTAGTGGTATATTGATGCATGGTGAGGCAGATGTGGTTGGGGCAGTGGCGTGGATAGGTTCTTTGATGCCCGGGGCCAACCCCTTGATTGGATGCCCCTAAATTGTTCTTTCTCTAATTCATGCCTTCTCCCCGCCCACTGCATTGTGCTGCCCCCTCTCCCTAACTGGATGCCCCCCTCCCGGCTGGATGCCGGGGGCCGTCACACCCCCGCACCCCCCTCTGCACGCCACTGTGTTGGGGCCCTTCAGAATCGTGTGTATAGAGCAGAAGAACGGACCTCTGGTTGTTTATCCTGTCTTAGTTTGTTTACTATACTCTGTCCCGTTGTTATACATTGTTGTCTTTAACTCCTTATCAGTTAAGTTCTTAAGTTGTTTACCTAATCTGGATGGTAACAGTCGTCTTTCAATAAATTTTCCTCATTTTATTTTTCGTCAAGGAGGCGATCAGAAGAAGCAATAAAGATTAGAACTATTCGAGAAGATCTATTCAATGAAATTGAAAATCACTCTCGTACTTGTCTCCTTTCAGATGGCGGGAATGTCTGGTGTCCGCTCTGTCGTCTGTTGACACACAGCTCCGCCGTGTCTCGACGACCTCTGTGTTATTTTTGGCTCTCAAAGAAGAGTACATATTTTCAAATCTGATGACAAGAGTTCCCAACAATTGATACATCTAGACGACTTTAGGTAGTCTATAGGTAAGAAGATTTGCGGTAAACTAAAGAGGGATGACAAGAAATGCATTTAGATTGCTTGCTAGCGCTGTCCTAATCTTTAATGCATACAGTTTGATGTCTATTTTTATACAGGCAATAAAACAGAGATGATAGAGATGGACACAGGATAGAGATGAACGATACATAGAGATGAATGATATCTAATCACAATTTTGGTGATCCAGCTTGAGGGCAGATCTGGTCAACGATGATGCATTTTCGAGGTAATTAGTTTATAATGTGCCTAATTAACATGTTCTCAACGGAAGGCTGTGACGACCTAACCGGTGCATCTATCATCATCATGAGCAATACGGATAAAATCACAGTTATCAATATAATCATCAATAATCATCAATTCTTCGTGATCATTATCCCCACCACTACCACTATCATCTGAACATGTTTTACCATTTAAAAAAAAAAAAAGTCGCTTAAAAGTCGACAGGGTCGACTTTCTTGCACCGGGTTTATATGCCATATGGCTTAGTCTCTTTCGGTAGCTCGAAAAACGTCGCACAAAGCACGAACTCCGTAGCTCCAGCGACGTCCCCCGGGAGTCTCCGAAAATATGCACTCGTGAACCCACAACGTTCTGAGTCGAGTCAGACGGCTTGACCACGGAGACTCCTAACCCTGGACGTGCGTGATGGTAATCCCCACATTTCCATCCCCGTAAAATATCTCAATCCATTTGTCCATCAGCTTTGAGGATCTGAACATCCAATGAGCCTGGCTCATAAACACTATTACATCTCGGATGCAGGTATATGGAGTCTCCGTGGCGAAGTGATCAAGCCGGCTGCCTCGAACTCCGAAGGTTGTGGGTTCGATTCCGGGCTACGTATTTCGGTTCACGAGTGCATTGTCTCGGAAATTCCTGGGGGACGTCACTGGAGCTACGGAGTTCGTACTCTGTGAGACGCTTTCGGCAGGCCATCCTATGGAAAGAGACCTAGCCATATGAGACAAAACCCGGTGCAATGAAGTTGATCCTCTCGACTGTTAAGATGTTCTCTGTAAGGAAACATATATTTTGTTCACATTGCGGTCACACTTGACTATCTGACCGAAGGTCACTGTTATAATCCCCATCGTGGCGATTTGGAAAAAAAACAATGATCTGGCTTTCCAGGTATACTTAGCCTAAGATGTGTACTAGAAATTGTCATGGAAAGTAAAGGCATTTGGTGTGACATTGATCACTACTAGTGTGCCGAATGGCCTATTCATATGTGACGATTGATTGCCTGACCGTTGGTCATCTATTCGAATTCAAATAGTGCCAGTTTGGGAATATATATATATATATATATATATATATATATATATATATATATATATATATATATATATATATATATATATATATATATATATATATGTGTTGATGGGTGGGTTATGTGTGGGTGTGAGTGGTTGATGGATGAGTACGTGAGTGGATGGATGTGTGTGAGAGATGAGTGTATGGATGGGAGATGTGTGTGAGGGTGGGAAGATGTGTGTGTGAGCGGCGCATGAGTGTGGGTCAGGTATATGTGGGTGGTGGGGAGTGGATGGGTGGCAGGTGTGTGCTTTTGGATGAGGAATGTGTTGGTGGGTGGGGATGTGTATGGGTGGGGGAATGTGTGTGTGTGTGTGTGTGTGTGTGTGTGTGTGTGTGTGGGTGGGTGGTGAGATGTGTAGTTAAGGGATGTGTGATTGGGGATTGGAGATCGTAAGGGGGGGGGGGGGGGGGGGGGTTTGGCGAGTTAGTGGGAGGAGGGTGTGTGGGAGAGTGAGTGTGTGTAAGGTATGAGTGGGTGGGGATGTGTGTGTGGGTGCGGGATGTGCGGGTGGGGGAGTTTGTGTGTTTAGGGGATGTGTGTAGGTAGGGTATGTGTGGGTGGGTGCGGGTTATGTGAGTTGGCGGGAATATATGTGTGTGGGTTTGGATATGTGGTTGGGGGATGTGCGTTTGGCTAAGTTGTTGGGGTGTGTGGGTGGGTGGTGGAGGATATGTGGGTGGGTGAGTGTAGGTAGGTTTTGATCACTTCGCCACAGAGACTCCCCTTTTTTTAAGGTAGGTTATGGGATGGGTGGAGGATGTGTGCATATGGGTGGGAAGATGTGTCAAGGTGGGGGATGTGTGGGTGGGTGATGGGTGGGTGGATGCATGCGTGTGTGCCTGGGTTTGTGTGTTGGTGGGTGGGGGATGTGTGTGGGAGATGTGTGGTGTGTGGGAGATGTGTGTGTGTGCGTGTGTGTGTGGGGGGGAGATGGTTATGTGGGTGTGTGTGTGGGTTGGGGGATGGGTGGATGGATGGGGGAATATATGTGCCTGTGGGTATGTGTGTGGTTGGGTGGTGGATGTGTGTGGGGGGACACGCGGATGGATAGGGGATGGGTGGGTGCGTGTGTGGGTGGGTGGGTGGGTGGGGGATTTGTCTCATAACATGGTAACATGCATTGTCTATGTTTACAACATTCATTTGACAATGTTTTCTTTTCTATGTGAATGCACTATACACTGATGAATGAAAGATGAGTGACTGAAAGGGCCGAATGTAAGACGGGCCTGAGTGCCTAATTTGTTACCCTTTGAAATTATAGTTCGTTCATTCGTTCGTAACGGCGTTCGAAATGCCGCTGCGGGAGATTTGGAAGCAGACCGCCTTGGGTTGGTTTTATGAAATGGTATGAGTGCTGGTCGTTCAGAAAACTATGCGAAATTACTGAACGTAAATTCGGCAAGAGGGGGGGGGGGGGGGGGGGGAATTTCACTCCATGATTCATGTTCACCTTTATGGAGGCCGTTGTAAAATATATACACTGTCTACGTATTTTGTGTGTCTCATCTTTTCACAGGAGCTGCACATACCTAGCTGTTCTTATTTCATATTATTCTATCCTGCTGCAGCCGTTGCTTCTCTTTTTTATCAACGGAACATTAAGGACAAAACGATAATAATGTATAGCGTCCATGTTCCTGGATCGGACAAGCTCCAAGGGAAGTACACATTTCAATTGTTCTGTTCTATACTTATCTGATTCAGTGCTGAAGGATAATATATCGCCAAATGTCACCTCCTATTTGGACCGAAGGACGACAAATCGCCGTACTAGGGTCATCATATTATTTGTTTTGTTTCGCCGTATCTTCCGCAATTTCGATGCTGTGTGAACAGGAATTTACATTATAATTCTTGTTCATCTGATTGTGCACCATGTTTGGTACAAACCTACTTTTTTTTTTTTTTTTCAGCAATGAATGAGTTAAAATCGGCTTGTTCTTGTTGTTCGTTGATAAAGAATTGGGTCGATGCGTTCCTATGTATCGACCATCGAGCTCTTAGCTATATTTTGTATTTCCTGTTTATACCCAGAGCTTGATGATGTACTTTGTCTAATTTAGACGTGTTGCTTTTAGCCGCTGAGCCATCAACTGTATGTACTTTTGCTTGTGAATAGTATAAACAACCGCACGTGATTGATGTGTCCTAATTTTAACATAGTATGCCTCCCAAAAACATCGTATACTCTACTATTTTAATCCCAAAGAAGTACCGGACGTTATTTGATGAAGGGTGATTTTGTAATCTGCCATCAATTCTGAAGTCTGTAGGGTTACTTGGCGCGGGAAGTCACCGCTGTAACATATTGCCGTATTGATCTTCTCCACCGGAAATGACTGCAAAGATGGATTAGTTATTTGGCTAGGAACAGTGTAGGAACTAGAAGCTATTTTTGGACGTGGTTTTCCCAAAACGGACAGTCATACGCTTCGGGAAATCAAATAAGGTGAATAGCAGTGGCGTATCTAGGATGAGGTAAGGGGGAACCCATGGTGAAGTCAACAAGTTGTAGGTGTTGTATGTACAGTTCAACATAACATTTGGTGGGAGGGAGATAGAGAGAGAGAGAGAGAGGGGGGGGGGGTAGAGAGAGAGCGAGAGAGAGAGAGAGAAAGAGAGAGAGAGAGAGAGAGAGAGAGAGAGAGAGAGAGAGAGAGAGAGAGAGAGAGAGAGAGAGAGAGAGAGAGAGAGAGAGAACAAATTAATAACCAATTTCCCTCTCTTTGAGCAGTATTGGGTATAAGAAACCAGCCTCATATTTGTATATACTGATCGGCACTCGATAGGTAATGCGGTAAGTTTCACATCAGCCGCCATCACTTGTTTCCATTTAAAGCTGGGTCGACATAGAAGGCAAGTTACATTTTTAAAATTCGAACCTGCCCCTCTGCGGATGGAGCTCATCTATCTATGAGGCTATTTCATATCGGGGCTGGTCCTTCCCCTGCCCCTGCATGTGGCTACTGGCTACGTATTTCATTATCTCTAGGAAGGGTCCTTGTTTAGTGGAAAGGGATGTTAAAGACGAAAGGACCGACTTCATTGCACCGGGTTTTATCCCACCTGGCTGTGCCTCTTTCTATATCGCAGCCTGCCGCTCTTTCTCGTGACTGTTGCGAGAAGTTGTCTCCCCATAGTGTCTTGCTCTACCTCCAGCGATTGCCATCGCAGCTTGGACGAGACAGTGGGACATCGGTCACTTGTACTTTAAAAAAAAATAAATAAAAACTAACGATATACAAAACACAGCTGCGATCTATTTGTCAGCAGACTACGTCGTGCTTGGTTTTAACGAATTGGTATGGGAGCAGGTAGTTCAGGAATCAATGGCAAACTACTGAACGTACACTTGCCAAGATATCAACAACAGCAGTAAAATGTTGGTGTTTACATCTATGTCCTGTAAAAAGTATATGGGGGGAAAAAACGATCAACTGATATGATTTACTTCGATAAACAACAGCTTTTCGTATGGTTCTATTTCATTGATGACTCTTAGAGATATCGGTGTGATGGGAAACGATCAGGCGGGCAGACTGCCTGGAACTGCACAGCTGAGTGGGGCACTAGTGGTGCAGGATAAGGCATATGTGGACAGGATATTTTGGGTCATGTGTATAGCACGGATGAACATATAAATTATCATCGCCTGGAGAGAATGGAGCGGCAGAGAGTGGACAGAGGATCTGGCCGACAGTTAGGACTCCGAGAAATGTCCCGAGTCCGCTAATGTCGGTTCTGAACTCAACTTTTCGCGATGAGGGCTGCTGTGGGGAACATCCAGTGCCAGGTCAGTCGAAGTATTTCTAGCGAGGACAACACTGACATGTAGCTAATCAACGAGAGACACAGATAATCAACAATCTAATTCTGCTGTGGTAAATCCTCTAAATCCTGGCTAATTAGTAAACAGGCGAGAAAAATCCCCGGAAGCCTTGGAGATGTGGTTTTATAAAAGAATGTTGAAAATTAATTGGACGGAAAAATGAGCAATCAGGACGTTTTAAGGGAAGCTGAGTCGCAACTACAACTAATCACAAACATCAAAAAGAAGCAGTCATCGTTTTTGGTCACGCTATGAGAATACACACACTGGAACATGTTGTGACAACCTGAAAGATTTGCGGAAAGAGAGATAGAAGAAGGCAACGAGAAAAGATTCTTGCCAGTCTTGTGTCATGGCGGGGAAGGGAGTCAACACACGAACTGATCCATAACGTCGGGGATCGTAATTTGTGGAGAGGGATAATCACCTACGCAAGGGAGTCAAAACACGAATTGATCCATGACGTCAGAAATCGTAATTTGTGGAGCGGCATGATTGCCCACGCCAGGCGGCATGGCACTAGATGACGAAATCCTATATATAAACTACAAACATACACTAATTGATGCCTACGCAAAATGGAAGCAATAAAATTGTATGAAACAAATCACCAATTTTGAGCTCATGCAGAGAAATAGACAAATAGAAAAGAAGCAAGATGTTGAGAAAAGACTTTGGCACTAGATAGGACATTCAATGGGAAAGTTGAGTTGACTTGAGTTAAGAACCGACATCACTGCACTCAGGACATTCCCATACGTGCTCAGTCCCCTCATTCAACAGCCAGCGAAGAGTCATACTACTAATCGTTCCCACCGCTATCTGTCATTGGGAAAACCCGAGAATAGTATAACTATAGAAGTCTTAGTCTGGAATCTACAGGGCTTCAGTTAGTTAGTTAGTTAGTTAGTTAGTCGAGGTTCCAACTTCACGGCAACGGGTCATCCCCACTATGCTCCATTCCTGTGCCAGTGAATATCACACAAAATGCGCCCCACTGTCCAATGTGAACAGTGGAACAGACAGGAGTCTCGGAAATCCAACAGCCCGCACAGGTACACGGTGCATAATGCCGCCGCCAGAATGCCAACACAAAAGTTCTCCACGAAAACCATAGTTCATCTTCGATGGAATCGGCAGTCACCAGAAAGACCTCATTGACCCGGGTTTTCTCACGTGGTTCTGTCTCTATCAGCAGGGCGACCCGCCGAAAGTGTCGCATTAAGCACGAACTCCGTATCTCCAGCGCCGACTCCCAGGAGTCTCCTGAAAAATGCACTCGTGAACCGAACAGGCAAATCAGTCAATTCAGCAACAACCGATAGCCATTGTTCCGAACATGCAGGTCACTGTACAAACAAGAGCGGACATGTAGAAGCATTCCACGTGAATATCCAAGCTCACAGAGTCTCTCCACGCACTCACTCAGTAGCAGGGCGACGGAACCATATTCTACCAAGCCAACATGAGGAAAATGCGAAATGTAAACCACAGTTACAAAGATAAATACTCCAGAGGCCGTAGCGGTTTACTGCCTAACCGCCATGCTGGAGACAGGAAGTCCAGTATTGTACCTTCTTTTGCCTTTTATGCGCCTTTTGGGCATAGGTTGTACAGGGCGTCAATTGATGGGGAAGACCTAAACACTCACGAAGATTAGAAGTGGAAGCAGAAATGCACAAAAGGAAAGGAGATGCACAGAGCTGAATGAGATAGCTACCGATAATGGGGCTTGGAGTGACTTGGTTGAAGGCCTATTTCCCAATGGGAAATGGTGGGCAAAAGAAGAAGAAGAAGAAGACCTTTAGAAGACTGAGTTGCACCTGATGCAATCAGTCAATCAGGGTCCGTCTCCACAATGAAGGTTGGCAGCAATGGATCCCCAATACTGTCTGTCTATCGCTCTGACTGTATATTCTGTCAGATTGCTGTTCGTCCATCTCTTGATGTTAATTTTCCCCTTGTATCGTTGTCTATCTCTTTCTCGCTGGCCCTCAAACTTGCCCTCCTGTATGATGTTTACAAGAGTGTTTTTAACATGGCCGAAATATATCACTTGCCTTTTTAAAAATTTTTCCATCCATTCTATTTTCATTCCCAGTGTTTCTAGAACTTCTATATTTGATTGTGTGTGTGCGTGCGCGCGCGCGTGTGTGTGTGTGTGTGTGTGTGTGTGTGTATGTGTGTGTTGTGTGTGTGTGTGTGTGTGTGAGAGAGAGAGAGAGAGAGAGAGAGAGAGAGAGAGAGAGAGAGAGAGAGAGAGAGAGAGAGAGAGTTTTTTCCCTCATGAAATACGAATATTCGTCTGTATATCCCCATTTGTATATCAACATCTGTAGATCCACATCTGTATATCCACATCTGTATATCCACATCTCTATATCCACATAAGTATATCCAGGTTGGTGTAAAAAATACTGTCCTTCCAAACCAGTCCCATAGTACCATTTCCACGGGGAGTCTGGAAGATTCCTCTTTTCCCTGTAGATGCTTACAACCCAGAGGTGTGTGCAAGACGGGTAGTGGAACTTCTCATCTAGAGTGAGGTATGTTAAGATAACTGGATCGTGATTCTGTACCGAACTCACGGTTTAGGCTTAGACTGGAGATGTTTCTCCCACATATTTTAAGGCATTCGTTTCCACCAGATTCCAACCAAATACCATTAGAGGGGGATTCCAGCCCAATATGGCGGGTAGACTATCGAACTGTAAAGGCCTATGGGGTGTTTTTACTTCTGGCTATTGTTTGCTTATGCATTTTCCTCGTGTTTGGAATTTGGAATTATATGTTTCCCTCACCCATCTACTGAGTTAAGTGAGTGGAGCGACACTGTGAACTGTTTATTGGGTGTGCAATGCTCAGTCTGCGGCTGTTTGTATTGTGAACGGCATGTTCAGAAAAATAGCTGACGCCGGTTGCTGAACTAGCTGGTCTTGCATTATGTAGTGATGTGTGTGAAATTGATGCTTTTCTGGTGATTGCCGCTTCCATCGACAATGAACTGTAATTTTTGTGACAGACTGCTGTGGTATCATTCTGGCAGCGGCCTTATACACGTATGCCTGTGCATGCTGTTAGTTTGTCGGGACTGCTATCTGTTCCATTTTTCACATGGGACAATGAGGAGTGTGATATTCACTGAAACAGGAACGGAGCATTATGGGAAAACGCGACTAACGACTTACTAATCAACCTCAAGAGGGAATGTCACTACAAGAAAAACCAGTTTCATTTGGAGGTGATAGGTTCTAATCCCGGTCAGTAACTATAGCTTTAAAATTTTATGTTGTCTAGTGCGTCCTCTAATCTCTACTTCCTTCTTCTCCTTCTTTGAGCGCCAAACAATACTATGTGTGCTTATTTGTTAACTGTCTTAGTGGCCGAAAACGGCTCCCCAATTGATTTTATGTGTAATGCGTGTGCTAAATTGAACCGACCAATCATTTCTGTTCTTTAAATGTTTGTGAATAAACTGGACACAGTATTACGGTCCGATGCTGGTTGAATATAAATTATGAAACCAATGGTGCTATCTCAATAGTTTTATACGAATTCTGTCCGTATCCCATAGTTATAAGTTCATTTGTATGATAGACTTGGCATAGTTATAAGTTCATCTGTATGATAGACTTGGCCAATGAAGACACTTTTTTTTAGTGTCTAGTTGGTCATGCGTCGAAGTACATTTGTTCCTGCAGTGAGGCGCCGTCGTCGTTTGGAGGTGACAGGTTCGAATCCCGGTTGGTGACTATTGCATTTAAATGTTATGTTGTCTAGTGCGTCCTCTAAACTCTGCTTTCTGTTAGCGCCGAATGTTGGTCGGCGCTTACCAAACCCGACACCCCACATTGTGTCAAGGGCTTCGGACGGAGGAGCGCAATTGGGAGAGTAAAAGCCTTATCCTCGTGCGAGGAAATGCATCTTAAAGACAAAATGTCATGAAAGGGCAAACAACGCCCTAAGCCTTGGTTGGCAACTTGTCTAGGATTGAAGCTCCGACAGGCGGACAGTTAGAGCATAGTTTTGTGGATCCCGCAGCTTCTGCAGCTTGTCGTGTTCCAGGTGTATTAGTATTACCTTTCCTCTGGAGTGAACTAGACAGGCCGAGAGAGGGATCAAGCTTTTTAGGGCGACACATGGTCTTTATATTTCAGCCCAGGCTATGGGCTATGGAGAGGTATAACCCCATCCCTGGTCGTAACCGGTCTCGGTATGGGGTACCATCAATCTTTATTGACGACGCCGAACTTGAAATAGTGGACCATTTTACATATTTATAATCACAGGTAAATAGCAAATTATCTCCAGATCAGGAAATCAACATCAGGATTGGTAAGGCAACAACAACAATGAACATGTTAAGAAATAGAGTCTGGGAGAACAGGCAGCTTACTGCCAAAACAAAAGTCCTTTTCTATCAAGCCTGTGTCCTTAGTACTCTTCTTTATGGCAGTGAAGCCTGGTCAACTTACATCAAGAGAAACGTTTAAACAGCTTTCATATGCGGTTGCGTAGAATACCTGGTATTAAGGCAACACACAATCATTTATACTGAAGTATTGGACATAGGTGTGTGACAGTTTGTTTCATGAGCACTCTTCGTAAACTTAGATGGATAGGACACGTTAGGAGGATGGATGATGATAGAATATCAAAGTACATCTTTTTTGGTGATGTGCAGATGGGTAAGAGATCTGGGGGTAAGCTTCTACTACGATACAAAGATGTGTGTAAGCGGGACATGATTGATACAAACATTAGTAATGTACATTGGGTGCAAGTCGTCGCCAAACGTGTTGCATGGAGGGCAAATATCAGGAGTAGAATAAGGACAAAGGAGAACATGATTGCAGATAAGTCACACACTGAGCGCATGAGACGTACGATGGTGCGTGATGATGAAAATGACCATGGGGAGTCTCCATGGTGAAGTGGTAAAGCCGTCTGACTCGGGCTCCGAAGGTTGTGGGTTCGATTCCGGGCAGCCACCTTCGGTTCATGAGTGCAGTTTTTTTCGGAGACTCCTGAGGATCGTCTCTGAAGCTTCAGAGTTCGTGCTTTGTGCGACGCTTTCCGCGCTGCTGAAAGAGACTGGACCATATGGGATAAAACCCGCTGCAATGAAGTCGACTTTGTTGACTTTTAAGCGACATTTTATCCCTTGTGGGCGAACATTTACAGCGCGAATTGGTCTGATCACTCACATTCGCTACAACCATGGATTATAGTTATGCCTTTTTGAAGCATAATGTAACAAACTATCGTCAATCACAGTGGTTCTCAACATTCTTTGGCCCGTGCACCCCATCACCATATTTTTAGAACGGCATCTTTCGTATTTCTTCCCTATACATCCCCCACCCCTACACAGTATACGTAAAGTCGGAAGCTAAATTTAATAAAACATGCGAAAACAAGTCCAGACGCCTACATAAAACGTTATTTGCGTGCCAACTTATGTTATAAAATGAATTTCAGAAGGGCGAGAAGTACAGAGCCGTAAAGTATGGAGGGGAAAACAATATCAAGCAATCGGTTCTTGTATTAACGCGATCTTGAAATAATGTTCATTCCCCCCTCTTCCCTGGAAACCATAAAATTCCCCCCTGAGAGAGAGAGAGAGAGAGAGAGAGAGAGAGAGAGAGAGAGAGAGAGAGAGAGAGAGAGAGAGAGATAGAGAGAGAGAGAGAGAGAGAGAGAGAGAGAGAGAGAGACGGGGGGGGGGGGGGAATTCCTCACCGATTGAGAACCACTTGTCTATCAAGACGGCACGATGCCAATGAATAATGAATGGTGTCTGCTATTCCCTCGGGTAAATCACACTAATGTAAACATAAAGACGTCGTAGTCTCTTTAAAACCACTTTTGTGACATTTATATCCTTAACAATGTGTTTTGTTTATTTCTATTGAAACTATTCATTACATTACATTGCTTCATTGCAAGTTTAACCTTTTTTTTTCTCTGTAGGAAGGGTCTGGCTAGATGCAACGAAATACGTCAACCATAAATTATACAAATCTATTGTTTGTTTCTTCATTATTCAAACAATTAATATAATTTTTTTACTTTACTCTTTTGCATGTCAGATTAAAATCTGGCTTCATTATTGAAAGCGCAAATGATAACCTCGCTGCCAGATTGAATTTGACGTCAAGAAATTGATTTTTTTTTGGATCTGGTGATTTTCCATTCCAGTGAATCTTAACTCCCTCGGCCCAAAGGCTGGGTCAATTAACATAATTAAAATAATTAAAATAACTGGACTGTTTTAAACTTGATTTTGACTGGGGAAAAAAGACTAACTTAACAAATATCCACTATATTTTCTTATCTCATTAGAGGAATACATTAATTGACAGGCATTGACTAACATACAAGGAATGCAATGAGATGAATAAAGTAGTTAGCTTATGTTATATTAGACAAGAGAAAGAAAGATAAGCTGACATGTTGAATTGTGTTGAGCTGAGCTAAGAACAGATGCACTTAGGATATTCCCATATACGCCCCGTCCCCTCGTTCAACAGCGGTGCGAAGAGCCACAATGCTAATCTTTCCAACTGTTCTCTGATTTAAAGTTATCCCTGTCTTCCCTCTCAGTTTTGAGATTCTTCCAGAACTCCTGCCGATCCCCCGCGATAGCATTTTTAACACATACGGGTTCTCAATTTGTTCCCCCCCCCCCCCCGCCTTCTCCACCTGGTCCCACAGGCGCTCGACTACCTCTCCCTTGTATAAAGGTAATTTACCATCAAGAAATACATTCCCTGCCAGCCTATCAGCCTGTTCATTCCCCACTCTCGCATGGCCATGGCAAAACATCCATACACTTCTCACAATTTGTAACTTATGAAGCGAGGATAGCCATTCGACACGAAATGTTCCTTTTTCCACCTTACTAAGCATACTCATTGAGTCCGTAATCTCTATGGTTACTGCATCTGTGTGGTCATTGAAAATGTGTGGTCAATGGATCTGAGTGGTCACTGCATCTGTGTGGTCAATGCATCTGGGTGGTCATTGAAAATGTGTGGTCAATGGATCTGAGTGGTCACTGCATCTGTGTGGTCATTGCATCTGTGTAGTAATTGAAAATGTGTGGTCAATGGTTCTGAGTGGTAGCTGCATCTGTGTGGTCACTGCATCTGTGTGGTCATTGAAAATGTGTGGTCAATGGATCTGAGTGATCACTGCATCTGTGTAGTCATTAAAAACGTGTGGTTAATGGATCTGAATGATCACTGCATCTGTGTGGTCATTGAAAACGTGTGGTCAATGGATCTGAATGATCACTGCATCTGTGTGGTCAATGGATCTGAGTGGTCACTGCATCTGTGTGGTCCATGGGTCTGTGTGGTCACTGCATCTATGTGATCACTGCATCTGTGTGCTCACTGGATCTGTTTGGTCATTGAATGTGTGTAGTCAATGGATATGTGTAGTCTATGGTTCTGTGTAGTTATTAAAATTGTGTGGTCACTGAATCTGTATGGTCATTGGATCTAAGAGGTCGCTGCATCTCCGTGTCCACTGCATCTATGTGGTCACTGAATCTGCGTTGTTACTGCATCTGTGTTGTCACTGTATCTATGGGTCACTGGATCTGTGTGGTTACTGCATCTGTGTGATCAAAACAGAGTTCCAACTCTGGTAATTTGAATCGCAGACTTACCGAACCTATCAACAGATTACATGATTTGGCCATCTTACAACAATGTCAAGGTACAACTTACCATAAAGAGACATTCTGAACACATAAAATTGATAAAGAGCAAGGGAAAGACCAAGTAAAGAATTGAATGTTAGTAAAAGGAACAGCCTTAGAGAAGTGAAAACGAACTTACAAGGCGATTTGGAAAGAGTGAGCAAGTTTCTTACAACATCCCCAAAAACATCATTGAGATAAATGGATAGTACTTTCTCGACCGTCTACTATCTGATGCTTTAGTTTGTGGGTTATGTAGGCCTAACTTTCTCGCACTGTCAGACAACAATTCCCCAAAACTGCATTGAGATAAATGGAGGAAGAGTAGAAGGAGGAGATCGAGCCAACGCAGACCTACCTAACCCACAAACTCATGCGCTAGACATTAAACTGTCAGGTAAGCACAATCCCTTTGGACACACAATTTATAAAAGATCAGTTTATATTCAGTTGAATTGCTTTATATTCTCTAGAGCATAAATCCAATGATAGCCCTGGTTCGTGACTTGCAGCTAGAGACATGATCTAAGCGAAAATTAACAAATTTAAAGATACAAGAACAGTTCCCTTGAAATCTAAAATTAATTATATATCAAACCAATTTACATTATCATTGAGAATCATAAACAAACATTCACTACAATACCTTCCCTTTCCACTCCGGGTTTGGAGGGGGTTCGTTAAGTTCTGGATCAAATCCCAACGATAGAGTAAGTCGAGGGGAGATTGCCACTCAGATCCCTGCGGCAAACTGGAGAGTTCAGTACAGGTTAAGTAAACAGATTGGCATTGACAATTCTTGTCCGTGCTCTGCTTCGTCGTCTCCCTATTTCCCCTCCCTCCCCCAAACCCCCATTTCCTCTTCCATGTCCTCTTTTTCATACTAGTCTTCTTATTTATCTCCCTTTCCGTTCTTGTTCTTCCTTTTCTTTTTCCTCTTCCTTTCTTCTTCTTCTTCTTCTTCTTCTTCTTCTTCTTCTTCTTCTTCTTCTTCTTCTTCTTCTTCTTCTTCTTCTTCTTCTTCTTCTTCTTCTTTCTTCTTCTTCTTCTTCTTCTTCTTCTTCTTCTTCTTCTTCTTCTTCTTCTTCTTCTTCAGCCCCTAACTACCCCCCCCCCCCCCCCGCTGCCCTGAAAACAACGTTATCTGTTGCGTGTTTATTTCCAGCGAAACGTAAGAAATATCCCTAGCTCGTCCATATACATTCGATGTTAGCACGAATATTATCACAGCCGGTCCCTCCTTTTCTTCTCAACAAGAACATTGAACATTTTGTTCTGGCTTTTCTATCTATGGTTAAAGTCGTGCCAAGGCAGCGTCGAGTTGAGTCTACTCTTTCCAACAATTGATGGCTGGTTTTTAAATTGTGCAAAGTGCATCTTTGATCTCTTTTCTCCGTCTTGTCAAAGAAAGTTAAGTATCCAATGCATCACTCACATACAGATTCTAGATTACCACAACCCTGTCTCTTTGGGAACACAACTTTTTGATCTGGGAATACTATACTTAAGTGAATTAAAACTTAGCCATTAACGAGTATAAAACGGCCAACAACACCTCCGACCCACTCACAATCAAGCACTTAATAAAAGGCCGCCTCCACAATGAAGATTTGCTGCAGTGAAACACCGACATTGCCTCTTGTTTGGTAGTTCACTCTGGCAGACTGCATGTCGTCCATTATTGACGGCATCTTAACATTTGAATTGTTTATCGGTTGCCTGTCTGCTTTCACCTTCTCATTTCCGAGTGGTGTTTGTATAAACGCTGTATGTAATCTTTTAATATGTCCAATATAATCACGTGTAGCTTTTCATTACTTTCGGTCCTTTTACTCCCAACTTATCTTTGACCTTTATTTTTACTTGATTTTTGTTTGCGTAAACTTCGACTTATCACTCATTCACATACTCACTCATTCACTCATTCACTCATTCACTCACTCACTCACTCACTCACTCACTCATTCATTCACTCACTTGTACATTGCCATCTTGACAGACGACAGTTTATTACACTGTGCTTCAAACAAGACATAACTACAACGTATGGCTATTAAGACCAGGGATGGAGTTAAACCTCTCCGTAAAGCAGAGCCTGGGCTGAATTATAGAGACCATGTATTGCCTCTGCAGCATGATTCCTTTCTCTGCCTGCTTAATTTACTCCAGAGGAAATGTGACATCAATACATCTGGAACAGGACAAGCTGCTGATTAGCAAAACAATGCTCTAACCGTCCGCCTTTCGGACCTTCGATTTTAGATCAGTTGCCGATCAAGGCTTAAGGCCTGTTCTGCCCTGCCAAGAGGTTTAGTCTTTAGGTTGCATTTCTTCCCCCATTCCACCCTTCCGCCTCAAGCCGTTGAAGTCAAGCTGACCAGTGCATGGAAGAAATCCATTTACCCCTTCATCAGCGCAGAGGAAGTTTAAGAGCGAGTGTTTTTAACATTTTGGCCACGCTGTCTTCTGTCTCAGAACATAGGTATCATCAAATTGTCTGGGAGGGAAGTCTTCCTATGTGATACAGACCATATCAACCTTCCAGTGTCGTGTAGTCAAACAATGTGGAACTGGCACAATATGTCAACATGTCACAAAAGCTGTCACTGTTATCTACTGCCTGTAAAACCCTGCGGTGTAGGACAGGAGAGTCTTGAGCCTGAGGAATTAAGGTCACTTGAATTGGACAGCCGCCGCGAACTGTGCATGTTAAGGTTTTTCTTTTCCCTACAGAAAAATATTCATCACCTTACCGAGGATGACAATGATATTAAAACTGAGGCCTTTACATGTTCTTTATATAATAGTAACTGTTTAGTATTTACGATGCGATCAAATTTTATCTTATATTCCCCATGGAATCGTATTTAATCTCATATTTCCAATGGTAATTATTATAATCATATTTCACATTGGGACATATTTAAAATATAGTTTTATTCAACAACATTCTTACTTTCTTTTTTCTTTTAATCCTTTTATTCTATACTTGCCATTGGAATGATTTATAAAACATTGTTTATCAATAATATTCTTCATTATTTAAACTATTTTATGAAATAATTACCATGGGTTAATTTTTAAACAAAATATTTCTTATCAGTAGTAATCTTAATTTTCGTGGATGACTTTTGTGTTGGCATTCTGGCGGCGGCATAAAGCACAGTGTACCTGTGCGGGCTGTTGGATTGCCGAGACTCCTGTCTGTTCCACCTTTCACATTGGACAGTGAGGAGCATTTTGTGTGATAGTCAGT
This sequence comes from Cepaea nemoralis, assembly GCA_014155875.1. Classification (NCBI taxonomy): domain Eukaryota; kingdom Metazoa; phylum Mollusca; class Gastropoda; order Stylommatophora; family Helicidae; genus Cepaea; species Cepaea nemoralis. Next base: position 181,473 of record JACEFZ010000898.1, read on the forward strand.
GGCACAGGAACGGAGCATAATGGGTATGACCCGTTGCCGTGAAGTTGGAACCTCGACTAACTAACTAAGTTACTATACTTAATTTTTTTTTATTTATGATTTTGTATTCAGTACTTGTAAATAAGTCAAGTCAAGTCAAGTCAAGTCAATTCAAGTCAAGTCAAGTCAAGTCAAGTCAAGTCAAGTCGCGCTACACAAAGTACAGGAGCACATTAAACACCCTTAGGCTATAGTGTATACGGTTCGTTTCGGTTCGGTATTCAAAAAAGAAACATACTTAAACTGAAACAATTAAAACACATAATAACAGGTATGTTTACACACCTCCAATGCGTTGTTGTTTTTATTTTTTTATTTTTTTGCATTTCAGCTTCAGAAATCCACCCTTGCCAGTCTTCGCAGCTAAGGCCTTAAGGACACTATTCGTAAGCCCGCTTACCCTCGTTCGAAACAAAGCTGCGACCGATTTGGCAGAGTAAACCGTGTTGCGCTGGGTTTATACGTGTTGGTATGGGAGCCGGTCGTTCAGAAAGCAATGGCAAACTACTGAACGTAAACTTGCCAAGACATCAACACCAGCAGTAAAATGCTGGTGTTGACGGCGATGTACTGTAAATAGGACATGAAAACAAAATCAACCCATAATCCATGACACACAATTCTGCAGTATGGACCTGACGAGCTGCAGCCAAATCTGCCAGGCAATAAATCGTGCCACAAATTGTTTGTGGCTTCTGTGTTTACATTAACTCAGGAAAAAAGTAGAATTTCGACTTCGTTCAATCTGCTTCTACAGATGGGTATATAGTGCTAACTCATTATTTGTACAGACCGGTCGGTTCTCCATAAGTGCAATGGTCAATATTACTCGGTCAATTGTACTTCTCAGAACCCAGGAGATCTGGTCAGTGATGGAAACAAAAAGACTGCAATCGTGAGGTTTTAAACACACAACCTTTGGGGCCGGCAGGCATGTCTGCTCGTCTCTACACCACTGCGACAGCAACTCAGTACTTTGTATAAGCTAAATTTTTAACTGATTCAGTGTCGAAGAATAATATATCGCTGAATGTGACGCCCCATTTGCACAGAAGGACGATATATCGCCATACTAGTGCAATCGTGTTATTTGTTTTGTTTCGTGGTATCTTCTGCAAATTTAATGATTAATGAGTAGAGAGCTACAGTTGCTTATTCCATTGTTTGCCATGTTTTGTCCAAACTTATGTTTTTATTTGCTTGGCACTGAATCAGTTAAGCATGTATTGTTTATTTGTAACATGCTTCGTTTGTTTCACCTTTATTCAAAACTTGTAAGCTCATTTTAACAATACACATTTCAAATCAATATCATTCTTTGCTGACCTTTCCATCTGTACTTGTCATACAGCGGAGGTTGCAGGAAGCTGTTGATGGGCTGCACGATAAGGAAATGGGAGGAACTACAGGAGATAGAGATGGATACCAGGGTTTCGTGCTTCATGGTTGAGGGAATATGATTATGACAGACAGACAGACAGACAGACAGACAGACAGACAGACAGACAGACAGACAGACAGACAGACAGACAGACAGACAGACGGACGGACGGACGGACGGACAGACGGAAGGAAGGAAGGAAGGAAGGAAGGAAGAAAGAAAGAAAGAAAGAAAGAAAGAAAGAAAGAAAGAAAGAAAGAAAGAAAGAAAGAAAGAAAGAAAGAAAGAAAGAAAGAAAGAGGACTAGACAACATACCAATTGAAAGATATGATTACCGACCAGGATTCAAACCTGTCACCTCCAAATGACGACAGACCCTCCCTGTAGGAACAAGAACAAGTGTAGTTCGAAGTATACTTTGTAGGATTTATAATGTTTACTAATGAAGTCTAGACAGGCATTCTTCAAAACAACCCGTGGAAGCTTTCTAACGGATCAATGTTTCTTCCTGACTTTTACCGACAAAATAAAGATTACCGTACAATGGTCTAATTACTCGGAAACTACTGCTGACATTTTTTAGCCGTGTTAAATGGCGTAGTATTCATGACTCAAGGGTTAGGCGTCAGGGTTAGCTTAATGGCTGTGGGAGATCATCATTGTCAAACTTCTCGAAGGAGAGCTAATCCTGGATGTCTCATTATTAGCTTGGGAGAAGTGTACTCTTGAATGTGCATGGCTTCTGTCATATTAAAACCGAGAAGGCACTACGGTATCAGCCCAGTTGATGATAATTTATGGTCGCCGACACGAGAAGTTACTTATCGGTGAGGGCAAGTATTTGCTGTCCTTGACTTTAAACTCGAGCGTAGTCCATATATGTACTAGTACTTTTCGCTAATAATAGAGAGTGTATTGACTGATGTTTACTTGTGAATTATCTTCTCCTTTTACCAATGTCCCTCGCCATCAGACGAATCCACTCCAACTTCTATGGTACTTGTAATTTACGTCCCCAATTCGAGGACATGAAGTCAACATTTTAGTCCAACTGAACGGTGTATCGGTTGAACCCGCTACCTCGTCATTAGAGCACCGGAAGTTTAAGAGCGAGTGAGCTTATCTTGTCGGCCATGCTGATCTCCGAAAATGTATTTGGGTTGGGATGGTTACATGATATAGCAGCCCACTGAGATCATCATCAGCAGCAGTAGAGGACGGGCCAAGGTGGCTTGCCAGAGGTAAAATGGGGTCCGTATGGTCCTAATGCAGGGGGTCCCTTAACATGCTGGACAATATATTTAAAATGTTAATGACCTTGAGTCATGTCTACAAATATCTTTTGATCCAGTCCGCCATTGATCATAAGTCATGCCAGAGATTGCAGGAGATCGTGTTTCTCCACAACTGTTGGTCATTGGTGGCCTTGATAAGCTGCACTGATGGCCTACCTTCCTTGTCAATCTGTCTTTGTTGGTTATGTAGCTTTATGTTGTGTAGTTTTCCATGCGTTTACAATGCCTACACTAATGTTGACTTAAGTCAAGAAAAGATATCATAGCCCTCGGGATATTCCCATATCCGCTTCGCCATCACATTTGTAAGCCAGCAAATGGCCCCATACTAATGGTATCAGTAGCAGTCTGATTATATGTCGGTCTGACCATTTCTCGGAGTCCTGAGTGTCGGGATCATCCTCATTCCCTGCAGCACTGTTCTCTCCATACCGTGGAGACCTATCTGTTCTTCTGCACTCTACACACGATATCGGGACCCGACTACGTCTGCCTTCATCCATCATGTGCCGTGCCGATAAGCGTGGGCGGTCATGTTTTGCCATCTCACGCGATCACCAAAGCCGTGGATCAGCTCAGTTTTCTTGTCTCGACCATACCACGTGGCCAAGCTATCCATGTACTTATTTCTCTGTCTTCCCCTTGTTCTCTTCCCCTCGATCTTACCAGTTGTCACCAAGTTTTCAAATTTATTTCTTCACATAACGGGACGGTAGGACTTGATTCGTTGGTTTTTCTATCAGCCCATGGTATTCTTTGCATTTTCCCCAGAAACACATTTCCACTGCCATCAGATGTTTTTCATCTTGTCTGTTCATTGTCCACGCTTCACATCCGTACAAAAGTACAGGTTCTATGTAGCACGTCAACACTCTTTTTGTCTCGTTGCAAAAGACGTCTTTTTATTGGTTAGTAGATTCTTGTTCTAATCTCTCCAAGGCATGTCTCATCAGATGTTATAACTGCTCCGAGATAATTCTACCGATTCACTTGTTTAAGAACATTCTCATTTACGTATTATATTACATTGCTGTATTTACTTCTTCCTTGTGACGACCATAATCTGTGACTTCTAATAATTTACTTCTAACCCAATTTGTTCAACGTCTGCCTTATCTGCGCCAATACCCCACCCTGCTCGTTTCCCATCACAGCATGTCCTGTGGGGGGGGGGGGGGAGAGGGGGGGGGAATGCAACAGATGCTCTTTATTTTTGAATTGAAGATGACCTGCACTATTGATTGTTGAATTGACGATGACCTGCATTATTGTTGTTGCTTAGGATTAATCTAATAAGTGATGTAAGTGATGCAGGGTGCAGGGCCACAGACAAGAAGGGCCGAATGTGTGACCAGTTGTTAACGATTTGAAAACAAAATTCGTTCGTTCAGCCCATTCAGCATTTTTGCCTCTGCCGAGTGTTGTTACTAAGACTTTCAGCCTTGTCTGTTGTCACACTTTGTTCGACACGTGTTGGTATAATTGCAGACCACAATTCGATTACTATAAAGAACATATCATGTACTTGCTCTCTGTGAAACTCAGTTTCAATATGTAATATCACATACATTTCTGGGTAACAACATCGAGATTGTAGAATATATGGAGAGATATATAACAACATCGAGATGGTGGGAAACACGGAGAGATATAACATCATCTAGATGGTGGGTTACACGGAAAGAGATACAACAACATGGAGATAGCGGGATACACGGAGAGAGATACAACAACATGGAGATGGCGGGATACACGGAGAGAGATACAACAACATGGAGATGGCGGGATACACGGAGAGAGATACAACAACATGGAGATGGCGGGATACACGGAGAGAGATACAACAACATGGAGATGGCGGGATACACGGAGAGAGATACAACAACATGGAGATGGCGGGATACACGGAGAGAGATACAACAACATGGAGATGGCGGGATACACGGAGAGAGATACAACAACATGGAGATGGCGGGATACACGGAGAGAGATATAACAATATCGAGATGTTGAGAGACACGGAGACAGCTATAACAACATGGAGATGTTGAGAGACACGGAGAGAGATATAACAACATGGAGATGGTGGGATACACGGAGAGAGATATAACAACATGGAGATGGTGGGATACACGGAGAGAGATACAACAACATGGAGATGACGGGATACACGGAGAGAGATATAACAACATGCAGATGTTGAGAGACACGGAGACAGCTATAACAACATGGAGATGGTGGGATACACGGAGAGAGATATAACAACATGCAGATGTTGAGAGACACGGAGAGAGATATAACAACATGGAGATGGTGGGATACACGGAGAGAGATATAACAACATCGAGATGTTGAGAGACACGGAGACAGCTATAACAACATGGAGATGTTGAGAGACACGGAGAGAGATATAACAATATGGAGATGGTGGGATACACGGAGAGAGATATAACAACATGGAGATGGTGGGATACACGGAGAGAGATACAACAACATGGAGATAGCGGGATACACGGAGAGAGATATAACAACATGGAGATGGTGGGATACACGGAGAGAGATATAACAACATCGAGATGTTGAGAGACACGGAGAGAGATATAACAATATGGAGATGTTGAGAGACACGGAGAGAGATATAACAATATGGAGATGTTGAGAGACACGGAGAGAGATACAACAACATGGAGATGGCGGGATACACGGAGAGAGATATAACAACATGGAGATGGTGGGATACACGGAGAGAGATATAACAACATCGAGATGTTGAGAGACACGGAGAGAGATATAACAACATGGAGATAGCGGGATACACGGAGAGAGATATAACAACATGGAGATGGTGGGATACACGGAGAGAGATATAACAACATCGAGATGTTGAGAGACACGGAGACAGCTATAACAACATGGAGATGGTGGGATACACGGAGAGAGATATAACAATATGGAGATGGTGGGATACACGGAGAGAGATATAACAACATGGAGATGGTGGGATACACGGAGAGAGATACAACAACATGGAGATAGCGGGATACACGGAGAGAGATATAACAACATGCAGATGTTGAGAGACACGGAGAGAGATATAACAACATGGAGATGGTGGGATACACGGAGAGAGATATAACAACATGCAGATGGTGGGATACACGGAGAGAGATATAACAACATGGAGATGTTGAGAGACACGGAGAGAGATATAACAACATCGAGATGTTGAGAGACACGGAGAGAGATATAACAACATGGAGATGGTGGGATAGACGGAGAGAGATATATAACAACATGGAGATGGTGGGATACACGGAAAGAGATATAACAACATGGAGATGGTGGGATACACGGAGAGAGATATAACAACATGGAGATGGTGGGATACACGGAGAGAGATATAACAACATGGAGATGTTGAGAGACACGGAGAGAGATATAACAACATCGAGATGTTGAGAGACACGGAGAGAGATATAACAACATGGAGATGGTGGGATACAAGGAGAGAGATATAACAACATGGAGATGGTGGGATACACGGAAAGAGATATAACAACATGGAGATGGTGGGATACACGGAGAGAGATATAACAACATGGAGGGATACACGGAGAGAGATATATAACAACATCGAGATGTTGAGAGACACGGAGACAGTTATAACAACATGGAGATGGTGTGATACACGGAGAGAGATATAACAACATGGAGATTGTGGGACATCCATGGGTTAATTGCGGACTTGCTCGCGCACCCACCGACATTTCTCCTTAACGTACTCAAAATATTTTCTCCCGCAACAATCACCCATATGTTAGATTTTTCATTATTATCTTTGTATATTCTGCATTTTTATTTTATTTTCCTTTTTTAAATATAAAGACATAGTCATGGTTTGATCCATCATACTGTTGGCTTAATGTTTCCAGAGTCCAGTCCACTATTGATTGAGCAATCCTGATGTTCAACAAAATCTGCTCAGTGAATAATTTTAACACATTTCTTCATATTTACGATAAAACTAATCGAACCTGCACTAAATATATTCACTTTTAGAAGACTTCCACAAGAGAATCAAATCAACAGTCTACAGAGTGTCTACGACAGAATTAAACAAGTTTTTTTTTAATACTATTATTAAACTAACATGTAAACCCTTTGTTCTTTGCCTACTGTCTGAAATCTTCACTAACGCCTGGCGGTAAATGTTGAAACCTTGAAGTTGTAACTAAAATAAATTGTTGTCCGACAACTAGTTTAATAGTTCTGAACTCCTCAAGTTCCCCTTCATATCTGATGGTAGGGTCTTGCTCACAATACCATATTAAGAATGATATAATTAGATATTGAAAATGTGCTTGTGACTTAGGGGTTATGAACGCATTGCACAATCCCGACATGCTGTTTGAATTCAGCCGCAGGTGATTTGGAAGTATTGTATAAGAAAGTAACGAGGGGAAAAACAACACTGAACGTAAAATTGCTTAGAAAATTACACGCGGCCAATAAATGCTAGGATTGACAACGACGTTCTATAACGGACATACAAAACATTTATTCAGAATTTCTGCCGATATTGCACCAGCAAATAAGTTAAAGATAATATTTGTTCAGGACATGCATCTTTACTTTGGCAACATATGGATGCGAGTCGTGGACCATCTTTCCTGTGGCAGCATACGAATGCGATTCGTGGACTATCTTTATTACAGCAACACACATGTGTGTTGTTTGTTCATCAAGAATGATAATGACCATTCAATTCATCCAGTGGGGTTGAATGTGTGGAGCCGTGAGTTCTAAGATGGCTGATAAGGCCTATATTGGCTCGAAATGTTCTTTGGCAATGTGGACAAGGAATGCTTGACGTTTCTGGAGGAGGATTTCCTGCAGTGGTTGTTCTGTCCTGCCTTTTCTTCACAGCTTTTGCAGTCCTAGTTGCCTCACACGTGGCTGCATTCTTGCGTAATGATGTACGCCACGAATTTCGGTCTCTGGCTGCAGTCTCTTGGGAAATCATGTTGAATTCCAAAAGCATTCAGTGAGATTTTCAGACACACATATGTGAGTCGTGGAGCATCTTTCCTGTGGTAACATACAAATGCAAGTCGTGGACTATTTTTCCTGTGGCAACATTCGAATGTGTTTCGTAGACCATCTTTCCTGTGAAAACATACGAATGTGTTTCGTAGACCATCTTTCCTGTGAAAACATACGAATGTGAGTCGTTGACCATTTTTCCTGTGGCAATAGGATCAATTTACATAGCTACGCCGCATCTACCAAATTACGCATCTGTGTACGGACCTACTAAATTATGCACCTGCATGCACCTACCAAATTACGCACTAGCGCGTTCACCTACCAAATTATGAATCTGCGCTTACACCAAATATAATATGCACAGGCACGTACACCTACCAAACTATGCACCTGCGTGCACACCAAACAAATTACACACTTGCGCACGAACATACCAAGTTACTCCCCAACCATATTAGGCACCTACGCATGCACTACCAAATTATGCCCCTTCCAAATTATGCACCTACAAAATTATGCAACTGCAATTATAACTACCAAATTACTCACCCACCAAATTATGCACTAACCAAATACAACTACAATTTCTCCTGTAGCAATAGGACCAATTTACATACCTGCGCACGCATCTACCAAATTACGCAACTGTTTACGAACCTACTAAATTATGCAGCTGCATGCACACCTACCAAAATTCGCACTAGTGCGTTCACCTACCAAGTTATGAACCTGAGCTTACACCACATAAATTATGCACCGGCGTGTACACCTACCACATTATGCACCTGCTTGTGCACCAGACAAACGAACATACCAAGTTACCCCCCAAACATATTATGCACCTGCACTATCAAATTATACACATATCAAATTACGCAATTGCAATCATAACTACCAAATTACGCACACATCAAATTATGCTAACACCGAAATCGTCACCTGCGCGCGCACCCACCGAAATCGTCACCTGCGCGCGCACCCACCGAAATCGTCACCTGCGCGCGCACCCACCGGAATCCGCACCTGCGCGCGCACCCACCGGAATCCGCACCTGCGCGCGCACCCACCGAAATCCGCACCTGCGCGCGCACCCACCGAAATCCGCACCTGCGCGCGCACCCACCGAAATCCGCACCTGCGCGCGCACCCACCGAAATCCGCACCTGCGCGCGCACCCACCGGAATCCGCACCTGCGCGCGCACCCACCGGAATCCGCACCTGCGCGCGCACCCACCGGAATCCGCACCTGCGCGCGCACCCACCGGAATCCGCACCTGCGCGCGCACCCACCGGAATCCGCACCTGCGCGCGCACCCACCGGAATCCGCACCTGCGCGCGCACCCACCGGAATCCGCACCTGCGCGCGCACCCACCGGAATCCGCACCTGCGCGCGCACCCACCGGAATCCGCACCTGCGCGCGCACCCACCGGAATCCGCACCTGCGCGCGCACCCACCGGAATCCGCACCTGCGCGCGCACCCACCGGAATCCGCACCTGCGCGCGCACCCACCGGAATCCGCACCTGCGCGCGCACCCACCGGAATCCGCACCTGCGCGCGCACCCACCGGAATCCGCACCTGCGCGCGCACCCACCGGAATCCGCACCTGCGCGCGCACCCACCGGAATCCGCACCTGCGCGCGCACCCACCGGAATCCGCACCTGCGCGCGCACCCACCGGAATCCGCACCTGCGCGCGCACCCACCGGAATCCGCACCTGCGCGTGCCCCCACCGAAATCCGCAGGTAATCCGCACCTGCGCGCGCACCCACCGAAGTCCGCACCTGCGCGCGCACCCACCGAAGTCCGCACCTACGCGCGCACCCACCGAAATCCGCACATCGACTTTATTTTATTTATATAACTTTATTTGCACCCGCAAATTTCTCCCTAGATTTCGCAATTATTTTTATTTCTCCTAACCGTAATCCAAATATTTTCTCCAGCAACATTCACCCTCATTTTAGATTTTTCATTATTACTTTTGTATATTCTGAATTTTCATTTCTTTTTTAAATATAAAGTCATAGTCAGGGTTTGATCCATCGTCATGTTGGCTTAATGTTTCCAGAGTCCAGTTCACTATTTATTGAGCAATCCTGATGTTCAACAAAATCTGCTCAGTGAATAATTATAAACACATTTCTTCATATTTACGATAAAACTAATCGAACCTGCACAAAATATATTCACTTTTAGTAGACTTCCACAAGAGAATCAAATCAACAGTCTACAGAGTTTCTACGACAGAATTAAACAAGTTTATTTTTATACTATTATTAAACTAACATGTAACCCCTTTGTTCTTTGCCTAGTGTCTGAGTAATCCTCACTAACGCCTGGCGGTAAATGTTGAAACCTTGAAGTTGTAACTAAAATAAATTGTTGTCCGACAACTAGTTTAATAGTTCTGAATTCCTCAAGTTCTCCTTCATATCTGATGGTAGGGTCTTGCTCACAATACCATATTAAGAATGATATAATTAGATATTGAAAATGTGCTTGTGACTTAGGGGTTATGAACGCATTGCACAATCCCGACATGCTGTTCGAATTCAGACGCAGGTGATTTAGAAGTATTGTATAAGAAAGTAATGAGGTGAAAAACAACACTGAACGTAAAATTGCTTAGAAAATTACACGCGGCCAATAAATGCTAGGATTGACAACGACGTTCTATAACGGACATACAAAACATTTATTTAGAATTTCCTACCGATATTGCACCAGCATATAAGTTAAAGATAATATTTGTTTAGGACATGCATCTTTACTGTGGCAACATATTGATGCGAGTCGTGGACCATCTTTCCTGTGGCAGCATACGAATGCGATTCGTGGACTATCTTTATTACAGCAACACACATGTGTGTTGTTTGTCCATCAAGAATGATAATGACCATTCATTTCATCCAGTGGGGTTGAATGTGTGGAGCCGTGAGCTCTAAGATGGCTGATAAGGCCTATTTTGGCTCGAAATGTTCTTTGGCAATGTGTACAAGGAATGCTTGACGTTTCTGGAGGAGAATTTCCTGCAGTGGTTGTTCTGTCCTGCCTTTTTTTCGCAGCTTTTACAGTCCTAGTTGCCTCACACGTGGCTGCATTCTTGCGTAATGATGTACGCCACGAATTTCGGTCTCTGGCTGCAGTCTCTTGGGAAATCATGTTGAATTCCAAAAGCATTCAGTGAGATTTTCAGACACACATATGTGAGTCGTGGAGCATCTTTCCTGTGGTAACATACAAATGCGAGTCGTGGACTATTTTTCCTGTGGCAACATACGAATGTGTTTCGTAGACCATCTTTCCTGTGAAAACATACGAATGTGAGTCGTGGACCATCTTTCCTGTGGCATCATATGAATGTGAGTCGTTGACCATTTTTCCTGTGGCAATAGGATCAATTTACATAGCTACGCCGCATCTACCAAATTACGCATCTGTGTACGGACCTACTAAATTATGCACCTGCATGCACCTACCAAATTACGCACTAGCGCGTTCACCTACCAAATTATGAATCTGCGCTTACACCAAATATAATATGCACAGGCACGTACACCTACCAAACTATGCACCTGCGTGCACACCAAACAAATTACACACTTGCGCACGAACATACCAAGTTACTCCCCAACCATATTATGCACCTACGCATGCACTACCAAATTATGTCGTAGTATTTCCTGGGGTGAGGGAAACATACTATTACATCTTAATAACGGGATAGATGCACTCTGGGAATACAATAAATCTCAGTCTACAGACCCCACCAGCCCTTGGATTCCTGTCTCTCTCACTATCAACCGCTGGACAATACCTTTTTCACCTCTCATCCAGAACAGATGACACGACTCTGGTGTCTACACATAATGACTAGATGATATAATGTACAAGAGGATTATCAACAAGGGGAATGTTCCTGAGAGAATCCTGGCCACCGCCAGGAGATAGAAGAAATGGCTATCTGGATTAGTCTCAGGCCGTCTCACTCATCACTGTACACTGGGTACGATACCACAAGGGTAAAGAGGTCACTCATCTGCACACGTAGCGTGGAATGTCTCTGCCGAGGGGTAGTCTCAACTGGAATGACTAGCACGTCAATGTGGTGACTCCAAGTTGCGATGGTACGTGATGACTCCGGACTAACATCCCTGTAGAAGTTCTGAAGGCCTGTCCTTCAAGCTTCAATGGTAAGGCCTGTGCTAGACAACGGTCCTAAGAAGCCACCATAACATTTAACACACATTTAACAATGTCAAAGTTCTGGAAACAGATGGTGGTCTCTAATGGGATCAGGATGGGTATAACTGGGCCTATAAGCACAGAAAGTTGGCACAGTTCAAGTTGACTCTGTCACTCAAAGTCAGTACTGGTAGCGCGTGACCCGGTAAGGAATGTCACAAATGTTCATATTCCTACATAGACTGTTCCCGGAACACCAGGCCCTCCTGAAAACAAGGGTGATGTAGTTCTTCTCGACCCGTTGGGCTAGTGGGTCATAATGTCAAAACTGTTCACAGACAAGAGGACACGATACTCGCCCGTGTGTAGCCATCATAATACTTGGTGGACTGACTGAAGATCATTTAGCGGTTTAGACGGGACTGGATTGTGGCGTCGTGACTTCCCGGCACGTGGTGTGGTGTAGAAGCCTCACGTCAGGTCACATAGGTAAGCCAGCCATTGAGCAGCCTTCACCAAGTCATCTTCCTCTGGTCCCGTCACGTAAGTCTCTCAGAAAGTAGAACCTGCCAAAGATAACACCATGTGTGAATATCGTGACACAGACTTACCCCCAGAGGTACACGTTACCTATGTGTACTCAGCATAGGCCGGTATCGCCATGACCCGGCCGGCCCTCACAGACCAGGATCCACTGCCAAAACTGAACTGGGTCTGGGTCCTAACAAGTGCTGGCTGAACCGTCCTCCGTCTCGAACCCGCCCAAGGTAGGGCTGTGTATCTGGTCATGGTGTCGGCGAAATCCTTCTGTCCTAAAAAAAACTTCTAAGGACACAATATACCAGGTTAGTAGGTTAAAGGTACCTAGAGACAGAATGGCTCTGAAGGAGAGCCGGTGACCACCGAATTCCCCTCCCTCGGAGGTAGCCCCCTCTCCCTGGTTCGATTTTATGATTACCTACTATACAACAGGTTTCCCGGAGCTCGAGCTTTGATCCAGGAATTTAATAGATTATACAGGGAAATCCCCCTGTAGCGGAAGTCCACATCCCGTTCCCTCCTCCCCTAGTTAAGGTCCGAGCATTTGGAACGGTGTTCAGCTGGCTGTGACCCGTTCTGACGCATTCCCCAGTTTCCCCAGTGTCAACCTCTCGGGAACCAACTGCCTATCAAGATGATGTTCCGTTACGGCAACCAATAACATAAAGAGTAAGCAGAAAGTCCAGCCAAGCCAGTGGTCGCCACACCAAAGAATTCGAACTTAGACACCCGCAATGTCCTTCGAATGACCTTCGACATGTCCGGCGACCATCGCATGGGTTTTGTCTGGTTCGGCCGAGTTCCCTGATACCTCACTCGACCTATGTTCTACAACGCCTTCGCCAACTTCCGTTTGTGTCGACTACGTTAGAGTTCTAAGGCCGCCCAGGAGTGAACTCGGACTACTAACACTATTGGGCCTGTCCTAAATGTCTATAACTACTTGTAGCGGCAATAACACGCATTCACGTACTTGTACAATTGTAACGCAAAAACAGGCCTACAATCCATCGTGTTCAACTAGCCTGCAGTGTTAAGTTAAAACACAAGCCCACAGGTTCACCCCTGACTGACCTTTGTGCGCCGGGCGGGACATGCGGTCGAACAGCTTCGGTTCAACGCGGTAGCGACACACATTATTTATCTAATTATGTTTCACGTACCTTACGACAAACTGTGCATTCAGAATTGAGGAGCTCCCGTCCCAACACTGGACGTTCTGTCAGTTTTCTTTGATAAACAGCAAGACACTGGCTTCCTCTTTCCCATTTACGAATTAACACAGTCGTCCCAACAAACCGTCTGGCTCGCAAGGCCGAATCTCAACTGAGCCTCTCTTTTTTCTGAGAAGGTTCTTGCGCATGCGTTAGCGGAACTGGTTGGGTTGAGCTTGTCTCACACGAACAGCCTAGAAGACAAGGGCCACCAATCGCCCTTGCGTGGGGTACATTAATACCTCGGTGGTATCCCTTCGACTAGATCGGCTGTTCTACTGAAAAAGGGGAATTGGACTTTTGGGAGTTTTGCTAGGTGAATTCTCAGCAGTTCCATGACATAGGCCCCCTCTTAAGGGAGTTGACCGCGTCGACTGTCTCCTGCTGGATGTTCACTCCTAGCAAACTCGTCCTCTGCCTCTGGGACTGGATGCCTAGGCAGAAAGTTAGCCCCAACATTCTCCTTACCGGGAATGTATTCCACCGTAAAGGTGTAGGGCTGAAGCAACAACAACCAACGCATCAAGCGCGCGTTGAGCTTACGGGAGGTGGCCAAGCCCATCTTTGGTTGATCGTCTGCCTGTGTCCTCAAAGGTACAACCTCCCCCTCAATTTGGGCAGTACTTGGACAGCCCGTCTCATATCAGTGATCGACAACCGCGCGTGCCCGTCGAGTCCTTACGTTCGGCCGGACGACCATCCTACTCGCGTACGCAACGGGGTGCAATACCGACGGATCTTCCCTTCCCGGCGGTACCAGTGTCGTCACTACCGCTATGTCTCCCTACAAACATGTCTCGGGATTTGCGGTATCGTCCTCGATGGACGGTATAGTCTTCCCAGAACCCTCTGGAATCGGGTTTCCCTGGCCATCTCTTTCGATAGCGGGGCCAGTCAGTCGATCGTCGGTCGGAGTCCAGGGTATCTCGCGCCGCATCCGACGTTACCCACCCCTTCCGAACTGGGTTACTAGTGACTGACATCGCCGACAGGTGCAGAGATTTGTCACCGGACCTCTCCTCGTTTTTCCGCAGGAGATTTATTATGCACCTACAAAATTATGCAAATGCAATTATAACTACCAAATTACTCACCCATCAAATTATGCACTAACCAAATACAACTACCATTTCTCCTGTAGCAATAGGACCAATTTACATACCTGCGCACGCATCTACCAAATTACGCAACTGTTTACGAACCTACTAAATTATGCAGCTGCATGCACACCTACCAAAATTCGCACTAGTGCGTTCACCTACCAAATTATGAACCTGCGCTTACACCACATAAATTATGCAACGGCGTGTACACCTACCACATTATGCACCTGCTTGTGCACCAGACAAACGAACATACCAAGATACCCCCCCCCCCCCAAACATATTATGCACCTGCACTATCAAATTATACACATATCAAATTACGCAATTGCAATCATAACTACCTGCGCGCGCACTCACCGAAATCCGCACCTGCGCGCGCACCTACCGAAATTCGCTCCTGCGCGCGCACCCACCGGAATCCGCACCTGCGCGCGCACCCACCGGAATAAGCACCCACCGGAATCCGCACCTGCGCGCGCACCCACCGGAATAAGCACCCACCGGAATCCGCACCTGCCCGCGCACCCACCGGAATAAGGCACCCACCGGAATCCGCACCTGCCCGCGCACCCACCGGAATCCGCACCTGCCCGCGCACCCACCGGAATCCGCACCTGCCCGCGCACCCACCGGAATCCGCACCTGCCCGCGCACCCACCGGAATCCGCACCTGCCCGCGCACCCACCGGAATCCGCACCTGCCCGCGCACCCACCGGAATCCGCACCTGCCCGCGCACCCACCGGAATCCGCACCTGCCCGCGCACCCACCGGAATCCGCACCTGCCCGCGCACCCACCGGAATCCGCACCTGCCCGCGCACCCACCGGAATCCGCACCTGCCCGCGCACCCACCGGAATCCGCACCTGCCCGCGCACCCACCGGAATCCGCACCTGCCCGCGCACCCACCGGAATCCGCACCTGCCCGCGCACCCACCGGAATCCGCACCTGCCCGCGCACCCACCGGAATCCGCACCTGCCCGCGCACCCACCGGAATCCGCACCTGCCCGCGCACCCACCGGAATCCGCACCTGCCCGCGCACCCACCGGAATCCGCACCTGCCCGCGCACCCACCGGAATCCGCACCTGCCCGCGCACCCACCGGAATCCGCACCTGCCCGCGCACCCACCGAAACCCGCACCTGCGCGCGCACCCACCGAAACCCGCACCTCCGCACCGAAACCCGCACGTGCGCGCGCACCCACCGAAGTCCGCACCTGCGCGCGCACCCACCGAAATCCGCGCATCGACTTTATTTTATTTATATAACTTTATTTGCACCCGCAAATTTCTCCCTAGATTTCGCAATTATTTTTATTTCTCCTAACCGTAATCCAAATATTTTCTCCAGCAACATTCACCCTCATTTTAGATTTTTCATTATTACTTTTGTATATTCTGAATTTTCATGTCTTTTTTAAATATAAAGTCATAGAAAGGGTTTGATCCATCGTCCTGTTGGCTTAATGTTTCCAGAGTCCAGTTCACTATTTATTGAGCAATCCTGATGTTCAACAACATCTGCTCAGTGAATAATTATAAACACATTTCTTCATATTTACGATAAAACTAATCGAACCTGCACTAAATATATTCACTTTTAGTAGACTTCCACAAGAGAATCAAATCAACAGTCTACAGAGTTTCTACGACAGAATTAAACAAGTTTATTTTTATACTATTATTAAACTAACATGTAACCCCTTTGTTCTTTGCCTAGTGTCTGAGTAATCCTCACTAACGCCTGGCGGTAAATGTTACAACCTTGAAGTTGTAACTAAAATAAATTGTTGTCCGACAACTAGTTTAATAGTTCTGAATTCCTCAAGTTCTCCTTCATATCTGATGGTAGGGTCTTGCTCACAATACCATATTAAGAATGATATAATTAGATATTGAAAATGTGCTTGTCACTTAGGGGTTATGAACGCATTGCACAATCCCGACATGCTGTTCGAATTCAGATGCAGGTGATTTAGAAGTATTGTATAAGAAAGTAATGAGGGTAAAAACAACACTGAACGTAAAATTGCTTAGAAAATTACACGCGGCCAATCATTTATTCAGAATTTCCTACCGATATTGCACCAGCATATAAGTTAAAGATAATATTTGTTTAGGACATGCATCTTTACTGTGGCAACATATTGATGCGAGTCGTGGACCATCTTTCCTGTGGCAGCATACGAATGCGATTCGTGGACTATCTTTATTACAGCAACACACATGTGTGTTGTTTGTCCATAAAGAATGATAATGACCATTCATTTCATCCAGTGGGGTTGAATGTGTGGAGCCGTGAGTTCTTAGATGGCTGATAAGGCCTATTTTGGCTCGAAATGTTCTTTGGCAATGTGGACAAGGAATGCTTGACGTTTCTGGAGGAGAATTTCCTGCAGTGGTTGTTCTGTCCTGCCTTTTCTTCACAGCTTTTGCAGTCCTAGTTGCCTCACACGTGGCTGCATTCTTGCGTAATGATGTACGCCACGAATTTCGGTCTCTGGCTGCAGTCTCTTGGGAAATCATGTTGAATCCCAAAAGCATTCAGTGAGATTTTCAGACACACATATGTGAGTCGTGGAGCATCTTTCCTGTGGTAACATACAAATGCGAGTCGTGGACTATTTTTCCTGTGGCAACATACGAATGTGTTTCGTAGACCATCTTTCCTGTGAAAACATACGAATGTGAGTCGTGGACCATCTTTCCTGTGGCATCATATGAATGTGAATCGTGGACCATTTTTCCTGTGGCAATAGGATCAATTTACATAGCTACGCCGCATCTACCAAATGACGCATCTGTGTACGGACCTACTAAATTATGCACCTGCATGCACCTACCAAATTACGCACTAGCGCGTTCACCTACCAAATTATGAATCTGCGCTTACACCAAATATAATATGCACAGGCACGTACACCTACCAAACTATGCACCTGCGTGCACACCAAACAAATTACACACTTGCGCACGAACATACCAAGTTACTCCCCAACCATACTATGCACCTACGCATGCACTACCAAATTATGCCCCTTCCAAATTATGCACCTACAAAATTATGCAACTGCAATTATAACAACCAAATTACTCACCCATCAACTTATGCACTAACCAAATACAACTACCATTTCTCCTGTAGCAATAGGACCAATTTACATACCTGCGCATGCATCTACCAAATTACGCAACTGTTTACGAACCTACTAAATTATGCAGCTGCATGCACACCTACCAAAATTCGCACTAGTGCGTTCACCTTCCAAATTATGAACCTGCGCTTACACCACATAAATTATGCAACGGCGTGTTCCCCTACAACATTATGCACCTGCTTGTGCACCAGACAGACGAACATACCAAGTTACCCCCCAAACATATTATGCACCTGCACTATCAAATTATACACATATCAAATTACGCAATTGCAATCATAACTACCAAATTACGCACACATCAAATTATGCACCCACCGAAGTCCTCACCTGCGCGTGCGCACACCGAAATCCGCACCTGCGCGCGCACCCACCGAAATCCGCACCTGCGCGCGCACCCACCGAAATTCGCACCTGCGCGCGCACACACCGAAATCCGCACCTGCGCGCGCACCCACCGAAACCCGCACCTGCGCGCGCACACACCGAAACCCGCACCTGCACGCGCACCTACCGAAATCCACACCTGCGCGCGCACCCACCGACAACGGCACCTGCGCGCGAACCCACCGAAATCCGCACCTGCGCGCGCACCCACCGAAAACGGAACCTGCGCGAGCACCCACCGAAATTCGCACCTGCGCGCGCACACACCGAAATCGGAACCTGCGCGCGCACCCACCGAAATCCGCCCCTGCGCGCGCACCCACCGAAATCCGCCCCTGCGCGCGCACCCACCGAAATCCGCCCCTGCGCGCGCAGGGGCGGATTTCGGTGGGTGCGCGCGCAGGTGAGGATTTCGGTGGGTGCATAATTTGATGTGTGCGTAATTTGGTAGTTATGATTGCAATTGCGTAATTTGATATGTGTATAATTTGATAGTTCAGGTGCATAATATGTTTGGGGGGTAACTTGGTATGTTCGTCTGTCTGGTGCACAACAGTTATATAAATAAAATAAAGTCGATGTGCGCATTTCGGTGGGTGCGCGCGGAGGTGCGGATTTCGGTGGGTGCGCGCGCAGGTGCGGATTTCGGTGGGTGCGCGCGCAGGTGCGGATTACCTGCGGATTTCGGTGGGTGCGCAAGCAGGTGCGGATTTCGGTGCGCGCGCGCGCAGGGGCGGATGTCGGTGCGCGCGCAGGGGCGGATTTCGGTGGGCGCAGGGGCGGACTCCGGTGGGCGCGCGCGCGCAGGGGGCGGACT
The DNA here is from genome assembly GCA_014155875.1 of Cepaea nemoralis. NCBI lineage: Eukaryota > Metazoa > Mollusca > Gastropoda > Stylommatophora > Helicidae > Cepaea > Cepaea nemoralis. The sequence continues at coordinate 200,656 of JACEFZ010000898.1, forward strand.
CCGGTGGGCGCGCGCGCGCAGGGGCGGACTCCGGTGGGCGCGCGCGCAGGGGCGGACTCCGGTGGGCGCGCGCGCGCAGAGGCGGACTCCGGTGGGGGCGCGCGCGCAGGGGCGGACTCCGGTGGGCGTGCGCGCAGGGGCGGATTTTGTGGGTGCGCTAGCAGGTGAGGATTTTGGTGGGTGTGCGCGCAGGTGAAGATTTTGGCGGGTGCATAATTTGATGTGTGCGTAATTTGGTAGTTATGATTGCAATTGCGTAATTTGATATGTGTATAATTTGATAGTGCAGGTGCATAATATGTTTGGGGGGTAACTTGGTATGTTCGTCTGTCTGGTGCACAAGCAGGTGCATAATGTGGTAGGTGTACACGCCGTTGCATAATTTATGTGGTGTAAGCGCAGGTTCATAATTTGGTAGGTGAACGCACTAGTGCGAATTTTGGTAGGTGTGCATGCAGCTGCATAATTTAGTAGGTTCATAAACGGTTGCGTAATTTGGTAGATGCGTGCGCAGGTATGTAAATTGGTCCTATTGCTACAGGAGAAATGGTAGTTGTATTTGGTTAGTGCATAATTTGATGGTTGAGTAATTTGGTAGTTATAATTGCAGTTGCATAATTTTGTAGGTGCATAATTTGGAAGGGGCATAATTTGGTAGTGCATGCGTAGGTGCACAATATGGTTGGGGAGTCACTTGGTATGTTCGTGCGCAAGTGTGTAATTTGTTTGTGTGCACGCAGGTGCATAGTTTGGTAGGTGTACATGCCTGTGCATATTATATTTGGTGTAAGCGCAGATTCATAATTTGGTAGGTGAACGCGCTAGTGCGTAATTTGGTAGGTGCATGCAGGTGCATAATTTAGTAGGTCCGTACACAGATGCGTAATTTGGTAGATGCGGCGTAGCTATGTAAATTGATCCTATTGCCACAGGAAAAATGGTCCACGACTCACATTCATATGATGCCACAGGAAAGATGGTCCACGACTCACATTCGTATGTTTTCACAGGAAAGATGGTCTACGAAACACATTCGTATGTTGCCACAGGAAAAATAGTCCACGACTCGCATTTGTATGTTACCACAGGAAAGATGCTCCACGACTCACATATGTGTGTCTGAAAATCTCACTGAATGCTTTTGGAATTCAACATGATTTCCCAAGAGACTGCAGCCAGAGACCGAAATTCGTGGCGTACATCATTACGCAAGAATGCAGCCACGTGTGAGGCAACTAGGACTGCAAAAGCTGTGAAGAAAAGGCAGGACAGAACAACCACTGCAGGAAATTCTCCTCCAGAAACGTCAAGCATTCCTTGTCCACATTGCCAAAGAACATTTCGAGCCAAAATAGGCCTTATCAGCCATCTAAGAACTCACGGCTCCACACATTCAACCCCACTGGATGCAATGAATGGTCGTTATCATTCTTTATGGACAAACAACACACATGTGTGTTGCTGTAATAAAGATAGTCCACGAATCGCATTCGTATGCTGCCACAGGAAAGATGGTCCACGACTCGCATCAATATGTTGCCACAGTAAAGATGCATGTCCTAAACAAATATTATCTTTAACTTATATGCTGGTGCAATATCGGTAGGAAATTCTGAATAAATGTTTTGTATGTCCGTTATAGAACGTCGTTGTCAATCCTAGCATTTATTGGCCGCGTGTAATTTTCTAAGCAATTTTACGTTCAGTGTTGTTTTTCACCTCATTACTTTCTTATACAATACTTCTAAATCACCTGCATCTGAATTCGAACAGCATGTCGGGATTGTGCAATGCGTTCATAACCCCTAAGTCACAAGCACATTTTCAATATCTAATTATATCATTCTTAATATGGTATTGTGAGCAAGACCCTACCATCAGATATGAAGGAGAACTTGAGGAATTCAGAACTATTAAACTAGTTGTCGGACAACAATTTATTTTAGTTACAACTTCAAGGTTTCAACATTTACCGCCAGGCGTTAGTGAGGATTACTCAGACACTAGGCAAAGAACAAAGGGGTTACATGTTAGTTTAATAATAGTATAAAAATAAACTTGTTTAATTCTGTCGTAGAAACTCTGTAGACTGTTGATTTGATTCTCTTGTGGAAGTCTACTAAAAGTGAATATATTTTGTGCAGCTTCGATTAGTTTTATCGTAAATATGAAGAAATGTGTTTATAATTATTCACCGAGCAGATTTTGTTGAACATCAGGATTGCTCAATAAATAGTGAACTGGACTCTGGAAACATTAAGCCTACAGGACGATGGATCAAACCCTGACTATGACTTTATATTTAAAAAAGACATGAAAATTCAGAATATACAAAAGTAATAATGAAAAATCTAAAATAAGGGTGAATGTTGCTGGAGAAAATATTTGGATGACGGTTAGGAGAAATAAAAATAATTGCGAAATCTAGGGAGAAATTTGCGGGTGCAAATAAAGTTATAAAAATAAAATAAAGTCGATGTGCAGATTTCAGTGGGTGCGCGCGCAGGTGCGGATTTCGGTGGGTGCGCGCGCAGGTGCGGGATTCGGTAGCGCACGCAGATGCGGGATTCGGTGGGTGCGCGCGCAGGCGCGGGTTTCGGTGAATGCAGGCGCGGGGTTTCGGTGAATGCGCGCGCAGGTGCGGGTTTCGGTGGGTGCGCGCGCAGGTGCGGGTTTCGGTGGGTGCATAATTTGATGTGTGCGTAATTTGGTAGTTATGATTGCAATTGCGTAATTTGATATGTGTATAATTTGATAGTGCAGGTGCATAATATGTTTGGGGGGTAACTTGGTATGTTCGTCTGTCTGGTGCACAAGCAGGTGCATAATGTGGTAGGTGTACACGCCGTTGCATAATTTGTGTGGTGTAAGCGCAGGTTCATAATTTGGTAGGTGAACGCACTAGTGCGAATTTTGGTAGGTGTGCATGCAGCTGCATAGTTTAGTAGGTTCGTAAACAGTTGCGTAATTTGGTAGATGCGTGCGCAGGTATGTAAATTGGTCCTATTGCTACAGGAGAAATGGTAGTTGTATTTGGTTAGTGCATAATTTGATGGGTGAGTAATTTGGTAGTTATAATTGCAGTTGCATAATTTTGTAGGTGCATAATTTGGAAGGGGCATAATTTGGTAGTGCATGCGTAGGTGCATAATATGGTTGGGGAGTAGCTTGGTATGTTCGTGCGCAAGTGTGTAATTTGTTTGGTGTGCACGCAGGTGCATAGTTTGGTAGGTGTACGTGCCTGTGCATATTATATTTGGTGTAAGCGCAGATTCATAATTTGGTAGGTGAACGCGCTAGTGCGTAATTTAGTAGGTGCATGCAGGTGCATAATTTAGTAGGTCCGTACACAGATGCGTAATTTGGTAGATGCGGCGTAGCTATGTAAATTGATCCTATTGCAACAGGAAAAATGGTCCACGACTCACATTCGTATGTTTTCACAGGAAAGATGGTCTACGAAACACATTCGTATGTTGCCACAGGAAAAATAGTCCACGACTCGCATTTGTATGTTACCACAGGAAAGATGCTCCACGACTCACATATGTGTGTCTGAAAATCTCACTGAATGCTTTTGGGATTCAACATGATTTCCCAAGAGACTGCAGCCAGAGACCGAAATTCGTGGCGTACATCATTACGCAAGAATGCAGCCACGTGTGAGGCAACTAGGACTGCAAAAGCTGTGAAGAAAAGGCAGGACAGAACAACCACTGCAGGAAATTCTCCTCCAGAAACGTCAAGCATTCCTTGTCCACATTGCCAAAGAACATTTCGAGCCAAAATAGGCCTTATCAGCCATCTAAGAAGTCACGGCTCCACACATTCAACCCCACTGGATGAAATGAATGGTCATTATCATTCTTGATGGACAAACAACACACATGTGTGTTGCTGTAATAAAGATAGTCCATGATTCGCATTCGTATGCTGCCACAGGAATGATGGTCCACGACTCGCATCAATATGTTGCCACAGTAAAGATGCATGTCCTAAACAAATATTATCTTTAACTTATATGCTGGTGCAATATCGGTAGGAAATTCTGAATAAATGATTGGCCGCGTGTAATTTTCTAAGCAATTTTACGTTCAGTGTTGTTTTTCCCCTCATTACTTTCTTATACAATACTTCTAAATCACCTGCATCTGAATTCGAACAGCATGTCGGGATTGTGCAATGCTTTCATAACCCCTAAGTCACAAGCACATTGTCAATATCTAATTATATCATTCTTAATATGGTATTGTGAGCAAGACCCTACCATCAGATATGAAGGAGAACTTGAGGAATTCAGAACTATTAAACTAGTTGTCGGACAACAATTTATTTTAGTTACAACTTCAAGGTTTCAACATTTACCGCCAGGCGTTAGTGAGGATTACTCAGACACTAGGCAAAGAACAAAGGGGTTACATGTTAGTTTAATAATAGTATAAAAATAAACTTGTTTAATTCTGTCGTAGAAACTCTGTAGACTGTTGATTTGATTCTCTTGTGGAAGTCTACTAAAAGTGAATATATTTTGTGCAGGTTCGATTAGTTTTATCGTAAATATGAAGAAATGTGTTTATAATTATTCACCGAGCAGATTTTGTTGAACATCAGGATTGCTCAATAAATATTGAACTGGACTCTGGAAACATTAAGCCAACAGGACGATGGATCAAACCCTGACTATGACTTTATATTTAAAAAAGAAGTGAAAATTCAGAATATACAAAAGTAATAATGAAAAATCTAAAATGAGGGTGAATGTTGCTGGAGAAAATATTTGGATTACGGTTAGGAGAAATAAAAATAATTGCGAAACCTAGGGAGAAATTTGCGGGTGCACATAAAGTTATATAAATAAAATAAAGTCGATGTGCGGATTTCGGTGGGTGCGCGCGCAGGTGCGGATTTCGGTGGGTGCGCGCGCAGGTGCGGATTACCTGCGGATTTCGGTGGGTGCGCGCGCAGGTGCGGCTTTCGGTGCGCAGGGGCGGATGTCGGTGCGCGCGCAGGGGCGGATCTCGGTGGGCGCATGGGCGGACTCCGGTGGGCGCGCGCGCAGGGGCGGACTCCGGTGGGCGCGCGCGCTAATGGGCGGACTCCGGTGGGCGCGCGCGCTAATGGGCGGACTCCGGTGGGCGCGCGCGCTAATGGGCGGACTCCGGTGGGCGCGCGCGCGCAGGGGCGGACTCCGGTGGGCGCGCGCGCGCAGGGGCGGACTCCGGTGGGCGCGCGCGCGCAGGGGCGGACTCCGGTGGGCGCGCGCGCGCAGGGGCGGACTCCGGTGGGCGGGCGCGCAGGGGCGGACTCCGGTGGGCGCGCGCGCAGGGGCGGACTCCGGTGGGCGCGCGCGCGCAGGGGCGGACTCCGGTGGGCGCGCGCGCGCAGGGGCGGACTCCGGTGGGCGCGCGCGCAGGGGCGGACTCCGGTGGGCGCGCGCGCAGGGGCGGACTCCGGTGGGCGCGCGCGCGCAGGGGCGGACTCCGGTGGGCGCGCGCGCAGGGGCGGACTCCGGTGGGCGCGCGCGCAGGGGCAGACTCCATTCGGCGCGCGCGCAGGGGCGGACTCCGGTGGGTGCGCGCGCAGGGGCGGACTCCGGTGGGTGCGCGTGCAGGTGAGGAATTTGGTGGGTGTGCGCGCAGGTGAAGATTTTGGCGGGTGCATAATTTGATGTGTGCGTAATTTGGTAGTTATGATTGCAATTGCGTAATTTGATATGTGTATAATTTGATAGTGCAGGTGCATAATATGTTTGGGGGGTAACTTGGTATGTTCGTCTGTCTGGTGCACAAGCAGCTGCATAATGTGGTAGGTGTACCGTTGCATAATTTATGTGGTGTAAGCGCAGGTTCATAATTTGGTAGGTGAACGCACTAGTGCGAATTTTGGTAGGTGTGCATGCAGCTGCATAATTTAGTAGGTTCGTAAACAGTTGCGTAATTTGGTAGATGCGTGCGCAGATATGTAAATTGGTCCTATTGCTACAGGAGAAATGGTAGTTGTATTTGGTTAGTGCATAATTTGATGGTTGAGTAATTTGGTAGTTATAATTGCAGTTGCATAATTTTGTAGGTGCATAATTTGGAAGGGGCATAATTTGGTAGTGCATGCGTAGGTGCACAATATGGTTGGGGAGTAACTTGGTATGTTCGTGCGCAAGTGTGTAATTTGTTTGGTGTGCACGCAGGTGCATAGTTTGGTAGGTGTACATGCCTGTGCATATTATATTTGGTGTAAGCGCAGATTCATAATTTGGTAGGTGAACGCGCTAGTGCGTAATTTGGTAGGTGCATGCAGGTGCATAATTTAGTAGGTCCGTACACAGATGCGTAATTTGGTAGATGCGGCGTAGCTATGTAAATTGATCCTAGTGCCACAGGAAAAATGGTCCACGACTCACATTCATATGATGCCACAGGAAAGATGGTCCACGACTCACATTCGTATGTTTTCACAGGAAAGATGGTCTACGAAACACATTCGTATGTTGCCACAGGAAAAATAGTCCACGACTCGCATTTGTATGTTACCACAGGAAAGATGCTTCACGACTCACATATGTGTGTCTGAAAATCTCACTGAATGCTTTTGGAATTCAACATGATTTCCCAAGAGACTGCAGCCAGAGACCGAAATTTGTGGCGTACATCATTACGCAAGAATGCAGCCACGTGTGAGGCAACTAGGACTGCAAAAGCTGTGAAGAAAAGGCAGGACAGAACAACCACTGCAGAAAATTCTCCTCCAGAAACGTCAAGCATTCCTTGTCCACATTGCCAAAGAACATTTCGAGCCAAAATAGGCCTTATCAGCCATCTAAGAACTCACGGCTCCACACATTCAACCCCACTGGATGAAATGAATGGTCATTATCATTCTTGATGGACAAACAACACACATGTGTGTTGCTGTAATAAAGATAGTCCACGATTCGCATTCGTATGCTGCCACAGGAAAGATGGTCCACGACTCGCATCAATATGTTGCCACAGTAAAGATGCATGTCCTAAACAAATATTATCTTTAACTTATATGCTGGTGCAATATCGGTAGGAAATTCTGAATAAATGATTGGCCGCGTGTAATTTTCTAAGCAATTTTACGTTCAGTGTTGTTTTTCCCCTCATTACTTTCTTATACAATACTTCTAAATCACCTGCGTCTGAATTCGAACAGCATGTCGGGATTGTGCAATGCTTTCATAACCCCTAAGTCACAAGCACATTTTCAATATCTAATTATATCATTCTTAATATGGTATTGTGAGCAAGACCCTACCATCAGATATGAAGGAGAACTTGAGGAATTCAGAACTATTAAACTAGTTGTCGGACAACAATTTATTTTAGTTACAACTTCAAGGTTTCAACATTTACCGCCAGGCGTTAGTGAGGATTACTCAGACACTAGGCAAAGAACAAAGGGGTTACATGTTAGTTTAATAATAGTATAAAAATAAACTTGTTTAATTCTGTCGTAGAAACTCTGTAGACTGTTGATTTGATTCTCTTGTGGAAGTCTACTAAAAGTGAATATATTTTGTGCAGGTTCGATTAGTTTTATCGTAAATATGAAGAAATGTGTTTATAATTATTCACCGAGCAGATTTTGTTGAACATCAGGATTGCTCAATAAATATTGAACTGGACTCTGGAAACATTAAGCCAACAGGACGATGGATCAAACCCTGACTATGACTTTATATTTAAAAAAGAAGTGAAAATTCAGAATATACAAAAGTAATAATGAAACATCTAAAATGAGGGTGAATGTTGCTGGAGAAAATATTTGGATTACGGTTAGGAGAAATAAAAATAATTGCGAAACCTAGGGAGAAATTTGCGGGTGCACATAAAGTTATATAAATAAAATAAAGTCGATGTGCGGATTTCGGTGGGTGCGCGCGCAGGTGCGGATTTCGGTGGGTGCGCGCGCAGGTGCGGATTTCGGTGGGTGCGCGCGCAGGTGCGGATTACCTGCGGAATTCATGGGTGCGCCCGCAGGTGCGGATTTCGGTGCGCAGGGGCGGATGTCGGTGCGCGCGCAGGGGCGGATCTCGGTGGGCGCATGGGCGGACTCCGGTGGGCGCGCGCGCAGGGGCGGACTCCGGTGGGCGCGCGCGCTAATGGGCGGACTCCGGTGGGCGCGCGCGCTAATGGGCGGACTCCGGTGGGCGCGCGCGCTAATGGGCGGACTCCGGTGGGCGCGCGCGTTAATGGGCGGACTCCGGTGGGCGCGCGCGCGCAGGGGCGGACTCCGGTGGGCGCGCGCGCAGGGGCGGACTCCGGTGGGCGCGCGCGCGCAGGGGCGGACTCCGGTGGGCGCGCGCGCGCAGGGGCGGACTCCGGTGGGCGCGCGCGCGCAGGGGCGGACTCCGGTGGGCGCGCGCAGGGGCGGACTCCAGTGGGCGCGCGCGCAGGGGCAGACTCCGGTGGGCGCGCGCGCGCAGGGGCGGACTCCGGTGGGCGCGCGCGCAGGGGCAGACTCCATTCGGCGTGCGCGCAGGGGCGGACTCCGGTGGGTGCGCGCGCAGGGGCGGACTCCGGTGGGTGCGCGTGCAGGTGAGGAATTTGGTGGGTGTGCACGCAGGTGAGGATTTTGGTGGGTGTGCGCGCAGGTGAAGATTTTGGCGGGTGCATAATTTGATGTGTGCGTAATTTGGTAGTTATGATTGCAATTGCGTAATTTGATATGTGTATAATTTTATAGTGCAGGTGCATAATATGGTTGGGGGGTAACTTGGTATGTTCGTCTGTCTGGTGCACAAGCAGCTGCATAATGTGGTAGGTGTACCGTTGCATAATTTATGTGGTGTAAGCGCAGGTTCATAATTTGGTAGGTGAACGCACTAGTGCGAATTTTGGTAGGTGTGCATGCAGCTGCATAATTTATTAGGTTCGTAAACAGTTGCGTAATTTGGTAGATGCGTGCGCAGATATGTAAATTGGTCCTATTGCTACAGGAGAAATGGTAGTTGTATTTGGTTAGTGCATAATTTGATGGTTGAGTAATTTGGTAGTTATAATTGCAGTTGCATAATTTTGTAGGTGCATAATTTGGAAGAAGCATAATTTGGTAGTGCATGCGTAGGTGCACAATATGGTTGGGGAGTACCTTGGTATGTTCGTGCGCAAGTGTGTAATTTGTTTGGTGTGCACGCAGGTGCATAGTTTGGTAGGTGTACATGCCTGTGCATATTATATTTGGTGTAAGCGCAGATTCATAATTTGGTAGGTGAACGCGCTAGTGCGTAATTTGGTAGGTGCATGCAGGTGCATAATTTAGTAGGTCCGTACACAGATGCGTAATTTGGTAGATGCGGCGTAGCTATGTAAATTGATCCTATTGCCACAGGAAAAATGGTCCACGACTCACATTCATATGATGCCACAGGAAAGATGGTCCACGACTCACATTCGTATGTTTTCACAGGAAAGATGGTCTACGAAACACATTCGTATGTTGCCACAGGAAAAATAGTCCACGACTCGCATTTGTATGTTACCACAGGAAAGATGCTCCACGACTCACATATGTGTGTCTGAAAATCTCACTGAATGCTTTTGGAATTCAACATGATTTCCCAAGAGACTGCAGCCAGAGACCGAAATTCGTGGCGTACATCATTACGCAAGAATGCAGCCACGTGTGAGGCAACTAGGACTGCAAAAGCTGTGAAGAAAAGGCAGGACAGAACAACCACTGCAGGAAATTCTCCTCCAGAAACGTCAAGCATTCCTTGTCCACATTGCCAAAGAACATTTCGAGCCAAAATAGGCCTTATCAGCCATCTAAGAACTCACGGCTCCACACATTCAACCCCACTGGATGAAATGAATGGTCATTATCATTCTTGATGGACAAACAACACACATGTGTGTTGCTGTAATAAAGATAGTCCACGATTCGCATTCGTATGCTGCCACAGGAAAGATGGTCCACGACTCGCATCAATATGTTGCCACAGTAAAGATGCATGTCCTAAACAAATATTATCTTTAACTTATATGCTGGTGCAATATCGGTAGGAAATTCTGAATAAATGATTGGCCGCGTGTAATTTTCTAAGCAATTTTACGTTCAGTGTTGTTTTTCCCCTCATTACTTTCTTATACAATACTTCTAAATCACCTGCGTCTGAATTCGAACAGCATGTCGGGATTGTGCAATGCTTTCATAACCCCTAAGTCACAAGCACATTTTCAATATCTAATTATATCATTCTTAATATGGTATTGTGAGCAAGATCCTACCATCAGATATGAAGGAGAACTTGAGGAATTCAGAACTATTATACTAGTTGTCGGACAACAATTTATTTTAGTTACAACTTCAAGGTTTCAACATTTACCGCCAGGCGTTAGTGAGGATTACTCAGACACTAGGCAAAGAACAAAGGGGTTACATGTTAGTTTAATAATAGTATAAAAATAAACTTGTTTAATTCTGTCGTAGAAACTCTGTAGACTGTTGATTTGATTCTCTTGTGGAAGTCTACTAAAAGTGAATATATTTTGTGCAGGTTCGATTAGTTTTATCGTAAATATGAAGAAATGTGTTTATAATTATTCACCGAGCAGATTTTGTTGAACATCAGGATTGCTCAATAAATATTGAACTGGACTCTGGAAACATTAAGCCAACAGGACGATGGATCAAACCCTGACTATGACTTTATATTTAACTAAGAAATGAAAATTCAGAATATACAAAAGTAATAATGAAAAATCTAAACTGAGGGTGAATGTTGCTGGAGAAAATATTTGGATTACGTTTAGGAGAAATAAAAATAATTGCGAAATATAGGGAGAAATTTGCGGGTGCACATAAAGTTATATAAATAAAATAAAGTCGATGTGCGGATTTCGGTGGGTGCGCGCGCAGGTGCGGATTTCGGTGGGTGCGCGCGCAGGTGCGGATTTCGGAGGGTGCGCGCGCACGTGCGGATTACCTGCGGATTTCGGTGGATGCGCGCGCAGGGGCGGATTTTGGTGTGCGCGCGCGCGCAGGGGCGGATTTCGGTGCGCGCGCAGGGGCGGATTTCGTTGGGCGCGCAGGGGCGGATTTCGGTGGGCGCGCGCGTGCAGGGGCGGAATTCGGTGGGCGCGCGCGCGCAGGGGCGGATTTCGATGGGTGCGCGCGCAGGTGCGGGTTTCGGTGGGCGCGCGCGCAGGTGCGGGTTTCGGTAGCGCGCGCAGATGCGGGATTCGGTGAATGCGCGCGCAGGTGCGGGTTTCCGTGGGTGCGCGCGCAGGTGCGGATTTCGGTGGGTGCGAGCGCAGGTGCGGATTTCGGTGGGTGCGAGCGCAGGTGCGGATTTCGGTGGGTGCGCGCGCAGGTGCGGATTTCGGTGGGTGCGCGCGCAGGTGCGGATTTCGGTGGGTGCGCGCGCAGGTGCGGATTTCGGTGGGTGCGCGCGCAGGTGCGGATTTCGGTGGGTGCGCGCGCAGGTGCGGATTTCGGTGGGTGCGCGCGCAGGTGCGGATTTCGGTGGGTGCGCGCGCCTTTGCGGATTTATGTGGGTGCGCGCGCTCTTGCGGATTTCGGTGGGTGCGCGCGCAGGTGCGGAGTTCGGTGGGTGCGCGCGCAGGTGCGGAGTTCGGTGGGTGCGCGCGCAGGTGCGGGTTTCGGTGGGTGCATAATTTGATGTGTGCGTAATTTGGTAGTTATGATTGCAATTGCGTAATTTGATATGTGTATAATTTGATAGTGCAGGTGCATAATATGTTTGGGGGGTAACTTGGTATGTTCGTCTGTCTGGTGCACAAGCAGGTGCATAATGTGGTAGGTGTACACGCCGTTGCATAATTTATGTGGTGTAAGCGCAGGTTCATAATTTGGTAGGTGAACGCACTAGTGCGAATTTTGGTAGGTGTGCATGCAGCTGCATAGTTTAGTAGGTTCGTAAACAGTTGCGTAATTTGGTAGATGCGGCGTAGCTATGTAAATTGATCCTATTGCCACAGGAAAAATGGTCCACGACTCACATTCATATGATGCCACAGGAAAGATGGTCCACGACTCACATTCGTATGTTTTCACAGGAAAGATGGTCTACGAAACACATTCGTATGTTGCCACAGGAAAAATAGTCCACGACTCGCATTTGTATGTTACCACAGGAAAGATGCTCCACGACTCACATATGTGTGTCTGAAAATCTCACTGAATGCTTTTGGAATTCAACATGATTTCCCAAGAGACTGCAGCCAGAGACCGAAATTCGTGGCGTACATCATTACGCAAGAATGCAGCCACGTGTGAGGCAACTAGGACTGCAAAAGCTGTGAAGAAAAGGCAGGACAGAACAACCACTGCAGGAAATTCTCCTCCAGAAACGTCAAGCATTCCTTGTCCACATTGCCAAAGAACATTTCGAGCCAAAATAGGCCTTATCAGCCATCTAAGAACTCACGGCTCCACACATTCAACCCCACTGGATGAAATGAATGGTCGTTATCATTCTTTATGGACAAACAACACACATGTGTGTTGCTGTAATAAAGATAGTCCACGAATCGCATTCGTATGCTGCCACAGGAAAGATGGTCCACGACTCGCATCAATATGTTGCCACAGTAAAGATGCATGTCCTAAACAAATATTATCTTTAACTTATATGCTGGTGCAATATCGGTAGATGTGTATAAGAGACAGGAAATTCTGAATAAATGATTGGCCGCGTGTAATTTTCTAAGCAATTTTACGTTCAGTGTTGTTTTTCCCCTCATTACTTTCTTATACAATACTTCTAAATCACCTGCGTCTGAATTCGAACAGCATGTCGGGATTGTGCAATGCTTTCATAACCCCTAAGTCACAAGCACATTTTCAATATCTAATTATATCATTCTATGGTATTGTGAGCAAGACCCTACCATCAGATATGAAGGAGAACTTGAGGAATTCAGAACTATTAAACTAGTTGTCGGACAACAATTTATTTTAGTTACAACTTCAAGGTTTCAACATTTACCGCCAGGCGTTAGTGAGGATTACTCAGACACTAGGCAAAGAACAAAGGGGTTACATGTTAGTTTAATAATAGTATAAAAATAAACTTGTTTAATTCTGTCGTAGAAACTCTGTAGACTGTTGATTTGATTCTCTTGTGGAAGTCTACTAAAAGTGAATATATTTTGTGCAGGTTCGATTAGTTTTATCATAAATATGAAGAAATGTGTTTATAATTATTCACCGAGCAGATTTTGTTGAACATCAGGATTGCTCAATAAATATTGAACTGGACTCTGGAAACATTAAGCCAACAGGACGATGGATCAAACCCTGACTATGACTTTATATTTAAAAAAGAAATGAAAATTCAGAATATACAAAAGTAATAATGAAAAATCTAAACTGAGGGTGAATGTTGCTGGAGAAAATATTTGGATTACGGTTAGGAGAAATAAAAATAATTGCGAAACCTAGGGAGAAATTTGCGGGTGCAAATAAAGTTATATAAATAAAATAAAGTCGATGTGCGGATTTCGGTGGGTGCGCGCGTAGGTGCGGATTTTGGTGGGCGCGCAGGGGCGGATTTCGGTGGGTGCGCAGGGGCGGATTTCTGTGGGCGCGAACGCGCAGGGGCGGATTTTGGTGGCCGCGCGCGCGCAGGGGCGGATTTCGGTGGGTGCGCGCGCATTTGCGGGTTTCGGTGGGTGCGCGCGCATTTGCGGGTTTCGGTGGGTGCGCGCGCAGGTGCGGAGTTCGGTGGGTGCGCGCGCAGGTGCGGAGTTCGGTGGGTGCGCGCGCAGGTGCGGATTTCGGTGGGTGCGCGCGCAGGTGCGGATTTCGGTGGGTGCGCGCGCAGGTGCGGGTTTCGGTGGGTGCGCGCGCATTTGCGGGTTTCGGTGGGTGCGCGCGCAGGTGCGGAGTTCGGTGGGTGCGCGCGCAGGTGCGGAGTTCGGTGGGTGCGCGCGCAGGTGCGGAGTTCGGTGGGTGCGCGCGCAGGTGCGGAGTTCGGTGGGTGCGCGCGCAGGTGCGGATTTCGGTGGGTGCGCGCGCAGGTGTTGATTTCGGTGGGTGCGCGCGCAGGTGCGGATTTCGGTGGGTGCGCGCGCAGGTGCGGATTTCGGTGGGTGCGCGCGCAGGTGCGGATATCGGTGGGTGCGCGTGCAGGTGCGGATTTCGAAGGTTGCGCGCGCAGCTGCGGATTTCGGTGGGTGCGCGCGCAGGTGCGGATTTCGGTGGGTGCGCGCGCAGGTGCGGATTTCGGTGGGTGCGCGCGCAGGTGCGGATTTCGGTGGGTGCGCGCGCAGGTGCGGATTTCGGTGGGTGCGCGCGCAGGTGCGGATTTCGGTGGGTGCGCGCGCAGGTGCGGATTTCGGTGGGTGCGCGCGCAGGTGCGGATGTCGGTGGGTGCGCGCGCAGGTGTTGATTTCGGTGGGTGCGCGCGCAGGTGCGGATATCGGTGGGTGCGCGCGCAGGTGCGGATTTCGGGGGTTGCGCGCGCAGGTGCGGATTTCGGTGGGTGCGCGCGCAGGTGCGGATTTCGGTGGGTGCGCGCGCAGGTGCGGATTTCGGTGGGTGCGCGCGCAGGTGCGGATTTCGGTGGGTGCGCGCGCAGGTGCGGATTTCGTTGGGTGCGCGCGCACTTGCGGATTTCGGTGGGTGCGCGCGCAGGTGCGGATTTCGGTGGGTGCGCGCGCAGGTGCGGATTTCGGTGGGTGCGCGCGCAGGTGCGGATTTCGGTGGGTGCGCGCGCAGGTGCGGATTTTGGTGGGTTCGCGCGCAGGTGCGGATTTAGGTGGGTGCGCGTGCAGGTGCGGGTTTCGGAGGGTGCGCGCGCAGGTGCGGATTTCGGTGGGTGCGCGCGCAGGGGTGGATTTCGGTGGGTGCGCGCGCTGGGGCGGATGTCTGTGAGTGCGCGCGCAGGTGCGGATTTCGGTGGGTGCGCGCGCAGGTGAGGATTTCGGTTGGTGCGCGCGCAGGTGAGGATTTCGGTGGGTGCATAATTTGATGTGTGCGTAATTTGGTATTTATGATTGCAATTGCGTAATTTGATATGTGTATAATTTGATAGTGCAGGTGCATAATATGTTTGGGGGGTAACTTGGTATGTTCGTTTGTCTGGTGCACAAGCAGCTGCATAATGTGGTAGGTGTACACGCCGTTGCATAATTTATGTGGTGTAAGCGCAGGTTCATAATTTGGTAGGTGAACGCACTAGTGCGAATTTTGGTAGGTGTGCATGCAGCTGCATAATTTAGTAGGTTCGTAAACAGTTGCGTAATTTGGTAGATGCGTGCGCAGGTATGTAAATTGGTCCTATTGCTACAGGAGAAATGGTAGTTGTATTTGGTTAGTGCATAATTTGATGGTTGAGTAATTTGGTAGTTATAATTGCAGTTGCATAATTTTGTAGGTGCATAATTTGGAAGGGGCATAATTTGGTAGTGCATGCGTAGGTGCATAATATGGTTGGGGAGTAACTTGGTATGTTCGTGCGCAAGTGTGTAATTTGTTTGGTGTGCACGCAGGTGCATAGTTTGGTAGGTGTACGTGCCTGTGCATATTATATTTGGTGTAAGCGCAGATTCATAATTTGGTAGGTGAATGCGCTAGTGCGTAATTTGGTAGGTGCATGCAGGTGCATAATTTAGTAGGTCCGTACACAGATGCGTAATTTGGTAGATGCAGCGTAGCTATGTAAATTGATCCTATTGCCACAGGAAAAATGGTCCACGACTCACATTCATATGATGCCACAGGAAAGATGGTCCATGACTCACATTCGTATGTTTTCACAGGAAAGATGGTCTACGAAACACATTCGTTTGTTGCCACATGAAAAATAGTCCACGACTCGCATTTGTATGTTACCACAGGAAAGATGCTCCACGACTCACATATGTGTGTCTGAAAATCTCACTGAATGCTTTTGGAATTCAACATGATTTCCCAAGAGACTGCAGCCAGAGACCGAAATTCGTGGCGTGCATCATTACGCAAGGAATGCAGTCACGTGTGAGGCAACCAGGACTGCAAAGCTGTGAAGAAAAGGCAGGACAGAAAAACCACTGCAGGAAATCCTCCTCCAGAAACGTCAAGCATTCCTTGTCCACATTGTCAAAGAACATTTCGAGCCAAAATAGGCCTTATCAGCCATCTTAGAACTCACGGCTCCACACATTCAACCCCACTGGATGAAATGAATGGTCATTATCATTCTTGATGGACAAACAACACACATGTGTGTTGCTGTAATAAAGATAGTCCACGAATCGCATTCGTATGCTGCCACAGGAAAGATGGTCCACGACTCGCATCCATATGTTGCCACAGTAAAGATGCATGTTCTGAACAAATATTATCTTTAACTTATTTGCTGGTGCAATATCGGCAGGAAATTCTGAATAAATGTTTTGTATGTCCGTTATAGAACGTCGTTGTCAATCCCAGCATTTATTGGCCGCGTGTAATTTTCTAAGCAATTTTACGTTCAGTGTTGTTTTTTCCCTCATTACTTTCTTATACAATACTTCCAAATCACCTGCGGCTGAATTCGAACAGCATGTCGGGATTGTGCAATGCGTTCATAACCCCTAAGCCACAAGCACATTTTCAATATCTAATTATATCATTCTTAATATGGTATTGTGAGCAAGACCCTACCATCAGATATGAAGGGGAACTTGAGGAATTCAGAACTATTAAAATAGTTGTCGGACAACAATTTATTTTAGTTACAACTTCAAGTTTTCAACATTTACCGCCAGGCGTTAGTGAGGATTACTCAGACACCAGGCAAAGAACAAAGGGGCTACATGTTAGTTTAATAATAGTATAAAAATAAAATTGTTTAATTCTGTCGTAGAAACTCTGTAGACTGTTGATTTGATTCTCTTGTGGAAGTCTTCTAAAAGTGCATATATTTTGTGCAGGTTCGATTAGTTTTATCGTAAATATGAAGAAATGTGTTTATAATTATTCATTGAGCAGATTTTGTTGAACATCAGGATTGCTCAATCAATAGTGAACTGGACTCTGGAAACATTAAGCCAACAGGACGATGGATCAAACCCTGACTATGACTTTATATTTAAAAAAAGGAAAGACATGAAAATTCAGAATATACAAAAGTAATAATGAAAAATCTAAAATGAGGGTGAATTTTGCTGGAGAAAATATTTGGATTACAGTTAGGAGAAATAAAAATAATTGCGAAATCTAGGGAGAAATTTGCGGGTGCAAATAAAGTTATATAAATAAAATAAAGTCGATGTGCGGATTTCGGTGGGTGCGCGCGCAGGTGCGGATTTCGGTGGGTGCGCGCGCAGGTGCGGAATTCGGTGGGTGCGCACGCAGGTGCGGATGTCGGTGGGTGCGCGCGCAGGTGCGGATGTCGGTGGGTGCGCGCGCAGGTGCGGATTTCGGTGGGTGCGCGCGCAGGTGCGGATTTCGGTGGGTGCGCGCGCAGGTGCGGATTTCGGTGGGTGCGCGCGCAGGTGCGGATTTCGGTGGGTGCGCGCGCAGGTGCGGATTTCGGTGGGTGCGCGCGCAGGTGCGGATTTCGGTGGGTGCGCGCGCAGGTGCGGATTTCGGTGGGTGCGCGCGCAGGTGCGGATTTCGGTGGGTGCGCGCGCAGGTGCGGATTTCGGTGGGTGCGCGCGCAGGTGCGGATTTCGGTGGGTGCGCGCGCAGGTGCGGATTTCGGTGGGTGCGCGCGCAGGTGCGGATTTCGGTGGGTGCGCGCGCAGGTGCGGATTTCGGTGGGTGCGCGCGCAGGTGCGGATTTCGGTGGGTGCGCGCGCAGGTGCGGATTTCGGTGGGTGCGCGCGCAGGTGCGGATTTCGGTGGGTGCGCGCGCAGGTGCGGATTTCGGTGGGTGCGCGCGCAGGTGCGGATTTCGGTGGGTGCGCGCGCAGGTGCGGATTTCGGTGGGTGCGCGCGCAGGTGCGGATTTCGGTGGGTGCGCGCGCAGGTGCGGATTTCGGTGGGTGCGCGCGCAGGTGCGGATTTCGGTGGGTGCGCGCGCAGGTGCGGATTTCGGTGGGTGCGCGCGCAGGTGCGGATTTCGGTGGGTGCGCGCGCAGGTGCGGATTTCGGTGGGTGCGCGCGCAGGTGCGGATTTCGGTGGGTGCGCGCGCAGGTGCGGATTTCGGTGGGTGCGCGCGCAGGTGCGGATTTCGGTGGGTGCGCGCGCAGGTGCGGATTATCGGTGGGTGCGCGCGCAGGTGCGGATTTCGGTGGGTGCGCGCGCAGGTGCGGATTTCGGTGGGTGCGCGCGCAGGTGCGGATTTCGGTGGGTGCGCGCGCAGGTGCGGATTTCGGTGGGTGCGCGCGCAGGTGCGGATTTCGGTGGGTTGCGCGCGCAGGTGGGGATTTCGGTGGGTGCGCGCGCAGGTGGGGATTTCGGTGGGTGCGCGCGCAGGTGGGGATTTCGGTGGGTGCGCGCGCAGGTGGGGATTTCGGTGGGTGCGCGCGCTGGGGCGGATGTCTGTGGGTGCGCGCGCAGGTGAGGATTTCGGTGGGTGCATAATTTGATGTGTGCGTAATTTGGTAGTTATGATTGCAATTGCGTAATTTGATATGTGTATAATTTGATAGTGCAGGTGCATAATATGTTTGGGGGGTAAATTGGTATGTTCGTTTGTCTGGTGCACAAGCAGCTGCATAATGTGGTAGGTGTACACGCCGTTGCATAATTTATGTGGTGTAAGCGCAGGTTCATAATTTGGTAGGTGAACGCACTAGTGCGAATTTGGTAGGTGTGCATGCAGCTGCATAATTTAGTAGGTTCGTAAACAGTTGCGTAATTTGGTAGATGCGTGCGCAGGTATGTAAATTGGTCCTATTGCTACAGGAGAAATGGTAGTTGTATTTGGTTAGTGCATAATTTGATGGTTGAGTAATTTGGTAGTTATAATTGCAGTTGCATAATTTTGTAGGTGCATAATTTGGAAGGGGCATAATTTGGTAGTGCATGCGTAGGTGCATAATATGGTTGGGGAGTAACTTGGTATGTTCGTGCGCAAGTGTGTAATTTGTTTGGTGTGCACGCAGGTGCATAGTTTGGTAGGTGTACGTGCCAGTGCATATTATATTTGGTGTAAGCGCAGATTCATAATTTGGTAGGTGAACGCGCTAGTGCGTAATTTGGTAGGTGCATGCAGGTGCATAATTTAGTAGGTCCGTACACAGATGCGTAATTTGGTAGATGCAGCGTAGCTATGTAAATTGATCCTATTGCCACAGGAAAAATGGTCCACGACTCACATTCATATGATGCCACAGGAAAGATGGTCCATGACTCACATTCGTATGTTTTCACAGGAAAGATGGTCTACGAAACACATTCGTATGTTGCCACATGAAAAATAGTCCATGACTCGCATTTGTATGTTACCACAGGAAAGATGCTCCACGACTCACATATGTGTGTCTGAAAATCTCACTGAATGCTTTTGGAATTCAACATGATTTCCCAAGAGACTGCAGCCAGAGACCGAAATTCGTGGCGTACATCATTACGCAAGAATGCAGCCACGTGTGAGGCAACTAGGACTGCAAAAGCTGTGAAGAAAAGGCAGGACAGAACAACCACTGCAGGAAATCCTCCTCCAGAAACGTCAAGCATTCCTTGTCCACATTGCCAAAGAACATTTCGAGCCAAAATAGGCCTTATCAGCCATCTTAGAACTCACGGCTCCACACATTCAACCCCACTGGATGAAATGAATGGTCATTATCATTCTTGATGGACAAACAACACACATGTGTGTTGCTGTAATAAAGATAGTCCACGAATCGCATTCGTATGCTGCCACAGGAAAGATGGTCCACGACTCGCATCCATATGTTGCCACAGTAAAGATGCATGTTCCTGAACAAATATTATCTTTAACTTATTGCTGGTGCAATATCGGCAGGAAATTCTGAATAAATGTTTTGTATGTCCGTTATAGAACGTCGTTGTCAATCCTAGCATTTATTGGCCGCGTGTAATTTTCTAAGCAATTTTACGTTCAGTGTTGTTTTTCCCCTCATTACTTTCTTATACAATACTTCCAAATCACCTGCAGGCTGAATTCGAACAGCATGTCGGGATTGTGCAATGCGTTCATAACCCCTAAGCCACAAGCACATTTTCAATATCTAATTATATCATTCTTAATATGGTATTGTGAGCAAGACCCTACCATCAGATATGAAGGGAACTTGAGGAATTCAGAACTATTAAAATAGTTGTCGGACAACAATTTATTTTAGTTACAACTTCAAGTTTTCAACATTTACCGCCAGGCGTTAGTGAGGATTACTCAGACACCTAGGCAAAGAACAAAGGGGTTACATGTTAGTTTAATAATAGTATAAAAATAAACTTGTTTAATTCTGTCGTAGAAACTCTGTAGACTGTTGATTTGATTCTCTTGTGGAAGTCTTCTAAAAGTGAATATATTTTGTGCAGGTTCGATTAGTTTTATCGTAAATATGAAGAAATGTGTTTATAATTATTCATTGAGCAGATATTGTTGAACATCAGGATTGCTCAATCAATAGTGAACTGGACTCTGGAAACATTAAGCCAACAGGACGATGGATCAAACCCTGACTATGACTTTATATTTAAAAAAGAAATGAAAATTCAGAATATACAAAAGTAATAATGAAAAATCTAAAATGAGGGTGAATGTTGCTGGAGAAAATATTTGGATTACAGTTAGGAGAAATAAAAATAATTGCGAAATCTAGGGAGAAATTTGCGGGTGCAAATAAAGTTATATAAATAAAATAAAGTCGATGTGCGGATTTCGTTGGGTTCGCGCGCAGGTGCGAGTTTCGGTGGGTGCGCGCGCAGGTGCGAGTTTCGGTGGATGCGCGCGCAGGTGCGAGTTTCGGTGGGTGCGCGCGCAGGTGCGAGTTTCGGTGGGTGCGCGCGCAGGTGCGGATTTCGGTGGGTGCGCGCGCAGGTGCGGATTTCGGTGGGTGCGCGCGCAGGTGCGGATTTCGGTGGGTGCGCGCGCAGGTGCGGATTTCGGTGGGTGCGCGCGCAGGTGCGGATTTCGGTGGGTGCGCGCGCAGGTGCGGATTTCGGTGGGTGCGCGCGCAGGTGCGGATTTCGGTGGGTGCGCGCGCAGGTGCGGATTTCGGCTGGGTGCGCGCGCAGGTGCGAATTTCGCTGGGTGCGCGCGCAGGTGCGGATTTCGCTGGGTGCGCGCGCAGTTGCGGATTTCGGTGGGTGCGCGCGCAGGTGCGGATTTCGGTGGGTGCGCGCGCAGGTGCGAGTTTCGGTGGGTGCGCGCGCAGGTGCGAGTTTCGGTGGGTGCGCGCGCAGGTGCGAGTTTCGGTGGGTGCGCGCGCAGGTGCGAGTTTCGGTGGGTGCGCGCGCAGGTGCGAGTTTCGGTGGGTGCGCGCGCAGGTGCGGATTTCGGTGGGTGCGCGCGCAGATGCGGATTTCGGTGGGTGCGCGCGCAGGTGCGGATTTCGGTGGGTGCGCGCGCAGGTGCGGATTTCGGTGGGTGCGCGCGCAGGTGAGGATATCGGTGGGTGCGCGCGCAGGTGAGGATTTCGGTGGGTGCATAATTTGATGTGTGCGTAATTTGGTAGTTATGATTGCAATTGCGTAATTTGATATGTGTATAATTTGATAGTGCAGGTGCATAATATGTTTGGGGGGTAACTTGGTATGTTCGTTTGTCTGGTGCACAAGCAGCTGCATAATGTGGTAGGTGTACACGCCGTTGCATAATTTATGTGGTGTAAGCGCAGGTTCATAATTTGGTAGGTGAACGCACTAGTGCGAATTTTGGTAGGTGTGCATGCAGCTGCATAATTTAGTAGGTTCGTAAACAGTTGCGTAATTTGATAGATGCGTGCGCAGGTATGTAAATTGGTCCTATTGCTACAGGAGAAATGGTAGTTGTATTTGGTTAGTGCATAATTTGATGGTTGAGTAATTTGGTAGTTATAATTGCAGTTGCATAATTTTGTAGGTGCATAATTTGGAAGGGGCATAATTTGGTAGTGCATGCGTAGGTGCATAATATGGTTGGGGAGTAACTTGGTATGTTCGTGCGCAAGTGTGTAATTTGTTTGGTGTGCACGCAGGTGCATAGTTTGGTAGGTGTACGTGCCTGTGCATATTATATTTGGTGTAAGCGCAGATTCATAATTTGGTAGGTGAACGCGCTAGTGCGTAATTTGGTAGGTGCATGCAGGTGCATAATTTAGTAGGTCCGTACACAGATGCGTAATTTGGTAGATGCAGCGTAGCTATGTAAATTGATCCTATTGCCACAGGAAAAATGGTCCACGACTCACATTCGTATGTTTTCACAGGAAAGATGGTCTACGAAACACATTCGTATGTTGCCACATGAAAAATAGTCCACGACTCGCATTTGTATGTTACCACAGGAAAGATGCTCCACGACTCACATATGTGTGTCTGAAAATCTCACTGAATGCTTTTGGAATTCAACATGATTTCCCAAGAGACTGCAGCCAGAGACCGAAATTCGTGGCGTACATCATTACGCAAGAATGCAGCCACGTGTGAGGCAACTAGGACTGCAAAAGCTGTGAAGAAAAGGCAGGACAGAACAACCACTGCAGGAAATCCTCCTCCAGAAACGTCAAGCATTCCTTGTCCACATTGCCAAAGAACATTTCGAGCCAAAATAGGCCTTATCAGCCATCTTAGAACTCACGGCTCCACACATTCAACCCCACTGGATGAAATGAATGGTCATTATCATTCTTGATGGACAAACAACACACATGTGTGTTGCTGTAATAAAGATAGTCCACGAATCGCATTCGTATGCTGCCACAGGAAAGATGGTCCACGACTCGCATCAATATGTTGCCACAGTTAAGATGCATGTCCTAAACAAATATTATCTTTAACTTATATGCTGGTGCAATATCGGTAGGAAATTCTGAATAAATGTTTTGTATGTCCGTTATAGAACGTCGTTGTCAATCCTAGCATTTATTGGCCGCGTGTAATTTTCTAAGCAATTTTACGTTCAGTGTTGTTTTTCCCCTCATTACTTTCTTATACAATACTTCTAAATCACCTGCATCTGAATTCGAACAGCATGTCGGGATTGTGCAATGCTTTCATAACCCCTAAGTCACAAGCACATTTTCAATATCTAATTATATCATTCTTAATATGGTATTGTGAGCAAGACCCTACCATCAGATATGAAGGAGAACTTGAGGAATTCAGAACTATTACACTAGTTGTCGGACAACAATTTATTTTAGTTACAACTTCAAGGTTTCAACATTTACCGCCAGGCGTTAGTGAGGATTACTCAGACACTAGGCAAAGAACAAAGGGGTTACATGTTAGTTTAATAATAGTATAAAAATAAACTTGTTTAATTCTGTCGTAGAAACTCTGTAGACTGTTGATTTGATTCTCTTGTGGAAGTCTACTAAAAGTGAATATATTTTGTGCAGGTTCGATTAGTTTTATCGTAAATATGAAGAAATGTGTTTATAATTATTCACTGAGCAGATATTGTTGAACATCAGGATTGCTCAATAAATAGTGAACTGGACTCTAGAAACATTAAGCCAACAGGACGATGGATCAAACCCTGACTATGACTTTATATTTAAAAAAGAAATGAAAATTCAGAATATACAAAAGTAATAATGAAAAATCTAAAATGAGGATGAATGTTGCTGGAGAAAATATTTGGATTACTTCTTCTTCTTCAGCATTCCGAGCCATTGAGGTTCTTTGCTGCAAATACAATCTGTCTCCATTCATCTCTCTGGTGGACCTTCTCTTGCCAGTCGTTGATTCCAAGTGCTTGTAGGTCTGTATGTATATTATCTCTCCACCGCCTTCTTGGTCTACCTCGGGGTCTACGGTCATTTATTTCCTGAGTGTAAGCGAGTTTTGTTTCCCTATTATCTTCCATTCTTTCTATATGCCCCAGCATGTGGATTACGGTGAGGAGAAATAAAAATAATTGCGAAATCTAGGGAGAAATTTGCGGGTGCAAATAAAGTTATATAAATAAAATAAAGTCGATGTGCGGACTTCGGTGGGTGCGCGCGCAGATGTGGATTTCGGTGGGTGCGCTCGCAGGTGCGGATTTCGGTGGGTGCGCGCGCAGGTGCGGATTTCGGTGGATGCGCGCGCAGGTGCGGATTTCGGTGGGTGCGCGCGCAGGTGCGGATTTCGGTGGGTGCGCGCGCAGGTGCGGATTTCGGTGGGTGCGCGCGCAGGTGCGGATTTCGGTGGGTGCGCGCGCAGGTGCGGATTTCGGTGGGTGCGCGCGCAGGTGCGGATTTCGGTGGGTGCGCGCGCAGGTGCGGATTTCGGTGGGTGCGCGCGCAGGTGCGGATTTCGGTGGGTGCGCGCGCAGAAGCGGATTTCGGTGGGTGCGCGCGCAGGTGCGGATTTCGGTGGGTGCGCGCGCAGGTGCGGATTTCGGTGGGTGCGCGCGCAGGTGCGGATTTCGGTGGGTGCGCGCGCAGGTGAGGATTTCGGTGGGGGCATAATTTGATGTGTGCTTAATTTGGTAGTTATGATTGCAATTGCGTAATTTGATATGTGTATAATTTAATAGTGCAGGTGCATAATATGTTTGGGGGGTAACTTGGTATGTTCGTTTGTCTGGTGCACAAGCAGGTGCATAATGTGGTAGGTGTACACGCCGTTGCATAATTTATGTGGTGTAAGCGCAGGTTCATAATTTGGTAGGTGAACGCACTAGTGCGAATTTTGGTAGGTGTGCATGCAGCTGCATAATTTAGTAGGTTCGTAAACAGTTGCGTAATTTGGTAGATGCGTGCGCAGGTATGTAAATTGGTCCTATTGCTACAGGAGAAATGGTAGTTGTATTTGGTTAGTGCATAATTTGATGGTTGAGTAATTTGGTAGTTATAATTGCAGTTGCATAATTTTGTAGGTGCATAATTTGGAAGGGGCATAATTTGGTAGTGCATGCGTAGGTGCATAATATGGTTGGGGAGTAACTTGGTATGTTCGTGCGCAAGTGTGTAATTTGTTTGGTGTGCACGCAGGTGCATAGTTTGGTAGGTGTACGTGCCTGTGCATATTATATTTGGTGTAAGCGCAGATTCATAATTTGGTAGGTGAACGCGCTAGTGCGTAATTTGGTAGGTGCATGCAGGTGCATAATTTAGTAGGTCGGTACACAGATGCGTAATTTGGTAGATGCGGCGTAGCTATGTAAATTGATCCTATTGCCACAGGAAAAATGGTCCACGACTCACATTCATATGATGCCACAGGAAAGATGGTCCATGACTCACATTCGTATGTTTTCACAGGAAAGATGGTCTACGAAACACATTCGTTTGTTGCCACATGAAAAATAGTCAACGACTCGCATTTGTATGTTACCACAGGAAAGATGCTCCACGACTCACATATGTGTGTCTGAAAATCTCACTGAATGCTTTTGGAATTCAACATGATTTCCCAAGAGACTGCAGCCATAGACCGAAATTCGTGGCGTACATCATTACGCAAGAATGCAGCCACGTGTGAGGCAACTAGGACTGCAAAAGCTGTGAAGAAAAGGCAGGACAGAACAACCACTGCAGGAAATCCTCCTCCAGAAACGTCAAGCATTCCTTGTCCACATTGCCAAAGAACATTTCGAGCCAAAATAGGCCTTATCAGCCATCTTAGAACTCACGGCTCCACACATTCAACCCCACTGGATGAAATGAATGGTCATTATCATTCTTGATGGACAAACAACACACATGTGTGTTGCTGTAATAAAGATAGTCCACGAATCGCATTCGTATGCTGCCACAGGAAAGATGGTCCACAACTCGCATCAATATGTTGCCACCATCCTGCACTGTTATACATATTATGCACCTGCACTATCAAATTATACACATTTCAAATTACTCAACTGCAATCATAACTACCAAATTACGCACACATCAAATTATGCACCCACCAACATCCGAACCTGCGCGCGCGCCCACCGACATCCGCACCTGCGCGCGCGTCCATCGACATCCGCACCTGCGCGCGCATGCCCACAGACATCCGCACCTGCGCGCGCGCCCACAGACATCCGCACCTGCGCGCGCGCCCACAGACATCCGCACCTGCGCGCGCGCCCCACCGAAATCCGCACCTGCGCGCGCGCCCCACCGAAATCCGCACCTGCGCGCGCGCCCCACCGAAATCCGCACCTGCGCGCGCGCCCCACCGAAATCCGCACCTGCGCGCGCGCCCCACCGAAATCCGCACCCGCGCGCGCGCCCCACCGAAGGCCGCACCTGCGCCCCACCGAAAGCCGCACCTGCGCCCCACCTGCGCCCCACCGAAAGCCGCACCTGTGCCCCACCGAAAGCCGCACCTGCGCCCCACCGAAATCCGCACCTGCGCCCCACCGACATCCGCACCTGCGCCCCACCGAAATCCGCACCTGCGCCCCACCGAAATCCGCACCTGCGCCCCACCGAAATCCGCACCTGCGCCCCACCGAAATCCGCACCTGCGCCCCACCGAAATCCGCACCTGCGCCCCACCGAAAGCCGCACCTGCGCGCGCGCCCCTCCGAAAGCCGCACCTGCGCGCGCGCCCCACCGAAAGCCGCACCTGCGCCCCACCGAAAGCCGCACCTGCGCCCCACCGAAAGCCGCACCTGCGCCCCACCGAAAGCCGCACCTGCGCCCCACCGAAAGCCGCACCTGTGCCCCACCGAAAGCCGCACCTGCGCCCCACCGAAAGCCGCACCTGCGCCCCACCGAAAGCCGCACCTGCGCCCCACCGAACTCCGCACCTGCGCCCCACCGAACTCCGCACCTGCGCCCCACCGAAAGCCGCACCTGCGCCCCACCGAACTCCGCACCTGCGCGGGCGCCCCACCGAAAGCCGCACCTGCGCCCCACCGAAAGCCGCACCTGCGCCCCACCGAAATCCGCACCTGCGCCCCACCGAAATCCGCACCTGCGCCCCACCGAAATCCGCACCTGCGCGCCACACCGAAATCCGCACCTGCGCGCCACACCGAAATCCGCACCTGCGCGCCCCACCGAAATCCGCACCTGCGCGCCCCACCGAAATCCGCACCTGCGCGCCCCACCGAAATCCGCACCTGCGCGCCCCACCGAAATCCGCACCTGCGCGCGCGCCCCACCGAAATCCGCACCTGCGCGCGCGCCCCACCGAAATCCGCACCTGCGCGCGCGCCCCACCGAAATCCGCACCTGCGCGCGCGCCCCACCGAAATCCGCACCTGCGCGCGCGCCCCACCGAAATCCGCACCTGCGCGCGCGCCCCACCGAAATCCGCACCTGCGCGCGCGCCCCACCGAAATCCGCACCTGCGCGCGCGCCCCACCGAAATCCGCACCTGCGCGCGCGCCCCACCGAAATCCGCACCTGCGCGCGCGCCCCACCGAAATCCGCACCTGCGCGCGCGCCCCACCGAAATCCGCACCTGCGCGCGCGCCCCACCGAAATCCGCACCTGCGCGCGCGCCCCACCGAAATCCGCACCTGCGCGCGCGCCCCACCGAAATCCGCACCTGCGCGCGCGCCCCACCGAAATCCGCACCTGCGCGCGCGCCCCACCGAAATCCGCACCTGCGCGCGCGCCCCACCGAAATCCGCACCTGCGCGCGCGCCCCACCGAAATCCGCACCTGCGCGCGCGCCCCCCACCGAAATCCGCACCTGCGAGCGCGCCCCACCGAAATCCGCACCTGCGCGCGCGCCCCACCGAAATCCGCACCTGCGCGCGCGCCCCACCGAAATCCGCACCTGCGCGCGCGCCCCACCGAAATCCGCACCTGCGCCCCACCGAAATCCGCACCTGCGCCCCACCGAAATCCGCACCTGCGCGCGCGCCCACCGAAATCCGCACCTGCGCGCGCGCCCCACCGAAATCCGCACCTGCGCGCGCGCCCACCGAAATCCGCACCTGCGCGCGCGCCCCACCGAAATCCGCACCTGCGCCCCACCGAAATCCGCACCTGCGCCCACCGAAATCCGCACCTGCGCCCACCGAAATCCGCACCTGCGCCCACCGAAATCCGCACCTGCGCCCACCGAAATCCGCACCTGCGCCCCACCGAAATCCGCACCTGCGCCCCACCGAAATCCGCACCTGCGCCCCACCGAAATCCGCACCTGCGCCCCACCGAAATCCGCACCTGCGCCCCACCGAAATCCGCACCTGCGCCCCACCGAAATCCGCACCTGCGCCCCACCGAAATCCGCACCTGCGCCCCACCGAAATCCGCACCTGCGCCCCACCGAAATCCGCACCTGCGCCCCACCGAAATCCGCACCTGCGCCCCACCGAAATCCGCACCTGCGCCCCACCGAAATCCGCACCTGCGCCCCACCGAAATCCGCACCTGCGCCCCACCGAAATCCGCACCTGCGCAACGCGCGCCCCACCGAAATCCGCACCTGCGCAACGCGCGCCCCACCGAAATCCGCACCTGCGCAACGCGCGCCCACCGAAATCCGCACCTGCGCAACGCGCGCCCACCGAAATCCGCACCTGCGCAACGCGCGCCCACCGAAATCCGCACCTGCGCAACGCGCGCCCACCGAAATCCGCACCTGCGCAACGCGCGCCCACCGAAATCCGCACCTGCGCAACGCGCGCCCACCGAAATCCGCACCTGCGCAACGCGCGCCCCACCGAAATCCGCACCTGCGCAACGCGCGCCCACCGAAATCCGCACCTGCGCAACGCGCGCCCACCGAAATCCGCACCTGCGCAACGCGCGCCCACCGAAATCCGCACCTGCGCAACGCGCGCCCACCGAAATCCGCACCTGCGCAACGCGCGCCCACCGAAAGTCCGCAACTGCGCGCGCGCGCCCACCGAAATCCGCACATCGACTTTATTTTCTTTATATAACTTTATTTGCACCCGCAAATTTCTCCCTACATTTCGCTCTTATTTTTATTTCTCCTTACCGTACTCCAAATATTTTCTCCAGCAACATTCACCCTCATTTTAGATTTTTCATTATTTCTTTTGTATATTCTGAATTTTCATTTCTTTTTTAAATATAAAGTCATAGTCAGGGTTTGATCCATCGTCCTGTTGGCTTAATGTTTCCAGAGTCCAGTTCACTATTTATTGAGCAATCCTGATGTTCAACAAAATCTGCTCAGTTAATAATTATAAACACATTTCTTCATATTTACGATAAAACTAATCAAACCTGCACAAAATATATTCACTTTTAGAAGACTTCCACAAGAGAATCAAATCAACAGTCTACAGAGTTTCTACGACAGAATTAAACAAGTTTATTTTTATACTATTATTAAACTAACATGTAACCCCTTTGTTCTTTGCCTAGTGTCTGAGTAATCCTCACTAACGCCTGGCGGTAAATGTTGACACCTTGAAGTTGTAACTAAAATAAATTTCCGCACCTGCACGCGCACCCACCGACATCCGCACCTGAGCGCGCACCCACGGATTTTGAGTAATTTGGTAGTTATAATTGCAGTTGCATAATTTTGTAGGTGCATAATTTGGAAGGGGCATAATTTGGTAGTGCATGCGCAGGTGCATAATATGGTTGGGGAGTAACTTGGTATGTTCGTGCGCAAGTGTGTAATATGTTTGGTGTGCACGCAGGTGCATAATTTGGGAGGTGTACGTGCTGGTGCATATTATATTTGGTGTAAGCGCAGGTTCATAATTTGGTAGGTGAATGCGCTAGTGCGTAATTTGGTAGGTGCATGCAGTTGCGTAATTTAGTAGGTCCGTACACAGATGCGTAATTTGGTAGATGCGGCGTAGCTATGTAAATTGATCCTATTGCCACAGGAAAAATGGTCCACGACTCACATTCATATGATGCCACAGGAAAGATGGTCCACGACTCACATTCGTATGTTTCCACAGGAAAGATGGTCCACGAAACACATTTGTATGTTGCCACAGGAGAAATAGTCCACGACTCGCATTTGTATGTGTGACAGGTCGCCTTGGGTATTGTGAGTTAACCAAATCCAAGGGGTCCTTAGCACTCCCGTGTATTCTAACCCCAGGGGTTGGACATGTAGATACACTGTTTTCTCTGTGGTTGACCTCACATGGGTTAAATATGTCTACAAACCCCTCCAGATTCTAGACCCCCACTATCTACCTTCTCCCTTGGGACAATGAACTCTGTGGCATCGTCCGAGACCACACTCGATAACGGTACAAAGAATAAGTCAACATCAACAAAGTTTATTCTACCCTAAAGAAAATAAGTAGGACATGAA
Source organism: Cepaea nemoralis (assembly GCA_014155875.1). NCBI lineage: Eukaryota > Metazoa > Mollusca > Gastropoda > Stylommatophora > Helicidae > Cepaea > Cepaea nemoralis. The sequence goes on from JACEFZ010000898.1 coordinate 230,867, forward strand.
CACCCTGATAGCATGAATCTATTTACAATAATAGAGGATAGTTTAGAGACAGAATCAGAGACAGAGATGCTACTTGTATCATCATTAGGCTGACGTGCAGGTTTGAGACAGATGTTCCGTCCAGTCGGTCCGACACTCACCTGGCTCTCTTCCAGAATGATGACTGGAACCTTTGGAGACCACTCCGTCTCCAGAGCTAAGATCAGATGTCAGAGGAACTACCTCTTCGGACCACAGACTGCTGGATGAACCTCTCGTCTGCACTGTCTCAATGAGTCAATGTGACCAACTTTCACAGTTCTCGAAGTACAGCCTGGTTAGGAGACCCTCCTCCGTGAGGCTACCCCAATTGATCTCTGGATGTACCTAGTAGTAACACATGACCAATCTTATGGTCCCGTAGTAGAATCGCTTACACCTGATTGGGCAATGAATCAGTACTGCAACAAGTTCAACACAGTCACAAGAAATAACACCAATGTTTCTATAGATGATTTCAATACACTACAAAGTTACTCCTGTTCAGACTCCCTCGGAGTCAATCACATAAATCTTGAAACATGGTTGAGTTTGGTAACATAACATATTGTCTATATTTCTATATGACTCGGTTGTTCGAATTATTTGGTAAGAACTAATTCATATTCAGCACATAATGTTTCTGAGGCCAAGGATGAGTTGACCTGTCTACCTTCAGGAGTTCGATTAAGAAAATACGCAAGCGGGTGTGGGTCTAATCCTGACCAACACTAGTGCCGACGTAGTTACAGCCCCTTGGTTTGGGCCAATCTATGCCTTTAGACTCCGACGTTTAGGCGGATACCTTGATTTGGAATTGGATACACGGAGAGAGATATAACAAAATATAGATGGTGGGATACACAGAGAGGGATATAAGATCGAGATGTTGGATGCAAGAATAAATATATAACAACATTGAGATGGTGGGATACACGGAGAGAGATATAACATCGAGATGGTGGGAAACACAGTGAGAGATATAACAACATTCAGATAGTGGGATACACCGTGTGAGATATAACAACATGGAAATGGTGGGATACATGGAGAGAGATATAACATCGAGATGGTGAGATACACGGAGAGAGATATAACAACATTCAGATAGTGGGATACACCGTGTGAGATATAACAACATGGAGATGGTGAAATACACGGAGAGAGATATAACAACATCGAGATGGTGGGATACACGGAGAGATATATAACAACATGGAGATGGTGGGATACACGGAGAGAGATATAACAACATCGAGAGGTTGGATGCTAGAAGAAAGATATAACAGCATCGAGATGGTGGGATACACGGAGAGAGATATAACAACATGGAGATGGTGGGATACACGGAGAGAGATATAACAACATGGAGATGATGGGATACACGGTGAGAGAGATATAACAACATGCAGATGGTGAGATACACGGAGAGAGATATAACAACATATAGATGGTGGGATACACGGAGAGAGATATGCAATATCGAGATGGTGGGATACACGGATAGAGATATAAGAACATCCAGATGGAGTGATACACCAAGAGAGATATTACAACATGGAGGTGGTGGGATACACAGAGAGAGATATAACATCATGGAGATGGTGGGATACACGGGGAGAGATATAACAAGATGGAGATGGTGGGATCCACGGAGAGAGATATAACAACATCGAGATGGTGGAATACACGCAGAGAGATATAACAACATCGATATTTTGGATGCTAAATGAAAGATATAACAACAACGAGATGGTGGGATACACGGAGAGAGATATAACAACATCGAGATGGTGGGATACACGGAGAGAGATATAACAACATGGAGATGGTGGGTTACACGGAGAGATATATAAGAACATGGAGATGGTGGGATACACGGAAAGAAATATAACAACATGGAGATGGTAGGATACTCAGAGAGAGATATGACAACAAGGAGATGGTGGGATACACAGAGAGAAATATAACAACATAAAGATGGTGGGATACACGGAGAGTGATATAACAACATATAGATGGTAGGATACACGGTGAGAGATATAACAACATCTAGATGTTGAGTGACACGGAGAGAGATATAACAACATGTAGATGGTGGGATACACGGAGAGAGATATAACAACATGCAGATGGTGGGATACACGGAGAGAGAAATAACAAAATGCAGATGGTGGGATACACGAAAAGAGATATAACAACATGGAGATGGTGGGATACATGGAGAGAGATATAACAACATGGAGATGGTGGGATACATGTAGAGAGATATAACAACATGGAGATATTGGGATACACGGAGAGAGATATAACATCATCGAAATGGTGGGATACACGGAGAGAGTTATAACAACATATAGATGGTGGGATACACGGAGAGAGATATAACAACATCCAGATGGTGGGATACACGGAGAGAGATATAACAACATATAGATGTTGAGAGACACGGAGAGAGATATACAACATGGAGATGGTGGGATACACGGAGAGATATAACAACATCGAAATGGTGGGATACACGGAGAGAGATATAACAACATGCAGATGGTGGGATACACGGAGAGAGATATAACAACATGCAAATTGTGGGATACACGGAGAGATATATAACAACATGGAGATGGTGGGATACACGGAGAGAGACATAACAACATTTAGATGGTAGGATACTCGGAGAGAAATATAACAACATGGAGATGGTGGGATACACGGATAGAGATATAACAACATATAGATGGTGGGATACACGAAGAGAGATATAACAACATATAGATGGTGGGATACACGGTGAGAGATACAACAACATTGAGATGTTGAGAGACACGAAGAGAGATATTACAACATCTAGATTTTGAGTGACACAGAGAGAGATATAAAAACATGGAGATGGTGGGATACACATAGAGAGATATATCAACATGCAGATGGTGGGATACACAGAGAGAGATATATCAACATGCAGATGGTCGGATACACGGAGAGAGATATAACAACATCGAGATTTTGAGTGACACGGAGAGAGATATAACAACATGCAGATGGTGGGATACACAGAGAGAGAGATATATAGATCAACATGCAGATGGTGGGATACACGGAGAGAGTTATAACAAAATGCAGATGGTGGGATACACGGATAGAGATATAACAACATGGAGATGGTGGGATACATGGAGAGAGATATAACAACATGGAGATGGTGGGATACACGGATAGAGATATAACAACATGGAGATGGAGACATACACGGAGAGAGATATAACAACATGGAGATGGTGGGATATACAGAGAGAGATATAAAAACATGGAGATGGTGGGATACATGGAGAGAGATATAACAACATGGAGACGGTGGGATACATGGATAAAGATATAACAACATGGAGATGGTGGGATACATGGAGAGAGATATAACAACATGGAGATGGTGGGATACACGGAGAGAGAGATAACAACATCGAGATATTCGATGCTAGAAGAAAGATATAACAACATTGAGATGGTTGGATACACGGAGAGAGAAATAACAACATGGAGATTGTGGGATACATGGAGAGAGATATAACAACATGGAGATGGTGGGATACATGGAGAGAGATATAACAACATGGAGATGGTGGGATACATGTAGAGAGATATAACAACATGGAGATGGTGGGATACACGGAGAGAGATATAACAACATCGAGATGGTGGGATACACGGAGAGAGATATAATAACATCGAGATGCTGGATGCTAGAAGAAAGATATATCAACATGCAGATGGTGGGATACACAGAGAGAGAGATATATATCAACATGCAGATGGTGGGATACACGGAGAGAGATATAACAAAATGCAGATGGTGGGATACACGGATAGAGATATAACAACATGAAGATGGTGGGATACATGGAGAGAGATATAACAACATGGAGATGGTGGGATACACGGATAGAGATATAACAACATGGAGATGGAGAGATACACGGAGAGAGATATAACAACATGGAGATGATGGGATATACAGAGAGAGATATAAAAACATGGAGATGGTGGGATACATGGAGAGAGATATAACAACATGGAGATGGTTGGATACACGGAGAGAGATATAACAACATGGAGACGGTTGGATACACGGATAAAGATATAACAACATGGAGATGGTGGGATACATGGAGAGAGATATAACAACATGGAGATGGTGGGATACACGGAGAGAGATATAACAACATTGAGATATTGGATGCTAGAAGAAAGATATAACAACATTGAGATGGTTGGATACACGGAGAGAGAAATAACAACATGGAGATTGTGGGATACACGGAGAGAGATATAACAACATGGAGATGGTGGGATACATGTAGAGAGATATAACAACATGGAGATGGTGGGATACACGGAGAGAGATATAACAACATCGAGATGGTGGGATACACGGAGAGAGATATAACAACATCGAGATGGTGAGATACACGGAGAGAGTTATAACAACATATAGATGGTGGGATACACGGAGAGAGATATAACAACATCCAGATGGTGGGATACACGAAGAGAGATATAACAACATTAAGATGTTGAGAGACAAGGAGAGAGATATACAACATGTAGATTGTGGGATACACGGAGAGAGATATAACAACATCGAAATGGTGGTATACACGGAGAGAGATATAACAACATGCAGATGGTGGGATACACGGAGAGAGATATAACAACATGGAGATGGTGGGATACACGGAGAGAGATATAATAACCTGGAGATGGTAAGATACATGGAGAGAGGTATAACAACATTTAGATGGTAGGATAGTCGGAAAGAGATATAACAACATGGAGATGGTGGGATACACGGATAGAGATATAACAACATATAGATGGTGGGATACACGAAGAGAGATATAACAACATATAGATGGTGGGATACACGGTGAGAGATACAACAACATCGAGATGTTGAGAGACACGAAGAGAGATATTACAACATCTAGATTTTGAGTGACATAGAGAGAGATATAACAACATGGAGATGGTGGGATGCACATAGAGAGATATATCAACATGCAGATGGTGGGATACACAAAGAGAGATATATCAACTTGCAGATGGTGGGATACACGGAGAGAGATATAACAACATCGAGATTTTGAGTGACACGGAGAGAGATATAACAACATACAGATGGTGGGATACACAGAGAGAGATATATCACCATGCAGATGGTGGGATACACGGAGAGAGATATAACAAAATGCAGATGGTTGGATACACGGATAGAGATATAACAACATGGAGATGGTGGGATACATGGAGAGAGATATAACAACATGGAGATGGTGGGATACATGGAGAGAGATATAACAACATGGAGATGGAGGGATACACGGAGAGAGATATAACAACATGAAGATGGTGGGATATACAGAGAGAGATATAAAAACATGGAGATGGTGGGATACATGGAGAGAGATATAACAACATGGAGATGGTGGGATGCACAGAGAGAGATATAACAACATGGAGATGGTTGGATACACAGAGAGAGATATAACAACATGGAGACGGTGGGATACACGGATAAAGATATAACAACATGGAGATTGTGGGATACATGGAGAGAGATATAACAACATCGAGATATTGGATGCCAGAAGAAAGATATAACAACATTGAGATGGTTGGATACACGGAGAGAGATATAACAACATCGAGATGGTTCGATTTACGGAGAGAGATATAACAACATCCAGATTGTGGGATACACGAAGCGAGATATACCAACATCCAGATGGTGGGATTCACGGAGAGAGATATAACAACATCGAGATGTTGAGAGACACGGAGAGAGATATAACAACATGGAGATGGTGGGATACACGAAGAGAGATATAACACCATTAAGATGGTGCGATACACGGAGAGAGATATAGCAACATGCAGATGGTGGAATACAGGGAGGGAGATATAACAACATGGAGATGGTGGGATACACGGAGAGATATATAAGAACATGGAGATGGTGGGATACACGGAGAGAGATATAACAACATGGAGATGGTAGGATACTCAGAGCGAGAGATATAACAACATGGAGATGGTGGGATACACGGAAAGAAATATAACAACATATTGATGGTGGGATACACGGATAGCGATATAACAACATATAGATGGTGGGATACACGGTGAGAGATAAAACAACATCTATATGTTGAGAGACACGGAGAGAGATATAACAACATAAAGATGTTGAGTGACACGGAGAGAGATATAACATCATGTAGATGGTGGGATACACGGAGAGAGATATAACAACATGCAGATGGTGGGATACACGGAGAGAGAAATAACAAAATGCAGATGGTGGGATACACGAAGAGAGATATAACAACATGGAGATGGTGGGATACATGGAGAGAGATATAACAACATGGAGATGGTGGGATACATGTAGAAAGATATAACAACATGGAGATATTGGGATACACGGAGAGAGATATAACATCATCGAAATGGTGGGATACACGGAGAGAGTTATAACAACATATAGATGGTGGGATACACGGAGAGAGATATAACAACATCCAGATGGTGGGATACACGGAGAGAGATATAACAACATGCAGATGGTGGGATACACGGAGAGAGATATAACAACATCGAAATGGTGGGATACACGGAGAGAGATATAACAACATGGAGATGGTGGGATACACGGAGAGAGATATAACAACATACAAATAGTGGGATACACGGAGAGAGATATAACAACATGGAGATTGTGGGATACACGGAGAGAGACATAACAACATTTAGATGGTAGGATACTCGGAGAGAGATATAACAACATATAGATGGTGGGATACACGGTGAGAGATACAACAACATCGAGATGTTGAGAGACACGAAGAGAGATATTACAACATCTAGATTTTGAGTGACTGTCACTTGTTTTCCCGGGAGAGAGTTGGAATCAACAAGCACATCTTCAAACTTATTATCTGTTGGGATTATTGACTGACTTTTGTCTACACCCCTCCCTTCTGTCTTCCCTTCCATATATCTATTTCTTTCACTCTCTCTGTTATTCTCTCAACACATACTCAGACAACAGTTCCTTTCAACAATAAATAAAAGATTTATTAAGAAAAACTATGTCTGGTGTATGTAAGGATATTGTCTATGTAGTTTGTAGTGTATTCTATTGTTGTTGCCAGAATGAACTCTGATTGTCTATCAGCGTGGTTACTTCTCGCCCTTTCATTCTTCAAGATCACAGGACAGCACATCAAACAGGACAGAGCTCACCCGGGATGATCCGTATGCTTGAATCTGATGGTAAATCCGTGATTGAATGCAAAAACTAAAACCGTTCACCCCTGAGTCCAGGTACCGTAATAAAAGTCCCGTAAGTTTCTGAATGCCCCTGAATCTGTTTCATGACTGTAAGTATCCATCATCGAAAAACCACCACATCGTCACAGTTCTTCTATTGGTCTTTTAGTAATAGTACTGTTCTTACTTGTCTATTCTTTCTTCATTTGTACCTATCAGCTGTCTGTAGTTTTAAGTATCCCTGCTTGCCACAGGTTAACCTCTCTTCCCTTTCAGGGCCTTAGTGGTATATTCGGTTGAGCATACCGTGTTCTGTAGTTTACTATGCTTTATCATTTATTCATCTTCAAACATGTCCATGTTTTGTTTTGTTCTAAGTAAGTACTTTAGTTGTTTAATTGGAGTATTCTTCATCTCTTCTCTGATTTCACTAGGAGAGTGGAACCTGTGTGGAAGGATAACAAATACCGTGATAAGCATCTGCCCCTTACTCCTACTTATGCAAGTGTCCTTCTCCAGCCATAATGACAAGGCTTCCGAAGTGAACATCCGCATAAGACATATGAATTCATCAAAGTCTAAACTATCTACTAATAGCAGGTAATGATAAAGGCAATACACGCACATCTATATTCCTATGCTACAACTATACTATACTAATTTAATACCTTATAAACATCTATGTTCCTGGAATCGAAATAACACTTAAGCGAATAACACACTCTTATCCCCTCTTTCTATCTTTAGGGACGTGTATTTCTATTCCCACTCAAGAACATATCTCCTTCAGGTCAGTTTGGAACACACACTAACTTTACACAAAGAATTGACCCTCTTTATATCGGTCATTTCTGCCGCATAGTCCTTGACATTGCTGGAGACCTCACATCCAGACTGCATTATCATTGCCAGTGGAAAATTACCGCTCGGGACCGTTTCCCATCCATACTGCAATATGCTTGTCCCATAATACTGTCTGCTTTAGTCGCAAACCAATTTTTCCATTCGACCGTTTACCTGTACAGTTAGCCGGCTTCTGGGTCTTGACCTAGAAACACATGCGCCTTGTCTCTCCTTTGTTAACCCTTCTCCTTCCTGGGTAGTTGGTGTATGCAGTCGTCCATCTGGGAATCGTTAACTCTTCAGTATTTCACTACAGAGGCCCCCTCTTAAGAGATTAGACCGCGTCGAATCTTTCTCACTGTAGGTTTGATTCCCATGATCCACAATCCTCGTCTTCTTCCTCCGGAGCTGGATGTCTGGATAAAAATTCTGCTCTTACATTCTCCTTACCAAAGTATTCCACTGTGAAGTCCCGTTGCCGCAACAACTTCCATCACATCCACCGTGCGTTGAGCTTCTGCTAAGTAGCTATTAACATCACGTGTTGATGATATGATTGGATCCTCACATGGCTCATCTCATTATCCAGTAGGCGCTCTAATTGACACCCTACTATACTACTAACGACTGAAACTAGTGTTGGCTCCTCGCTCCTGCACGTTCAGTCGACCTACTTTCGACTTGCGTCAGCGACGGCTCACAATACAAACGGATTGTCCCATCCTGATTGTAACACTGCTTCCATGTCCTCTTGGTTTCCCCCGGTTTTTCCTCTGGGGATGTTCCGCCTCGTCCTCGTCGGACCGAGTCGTCTTTCCCAAACCTCCTGGGCTTTTGCTTCCAGGACCATCTTGGGCGATATTGTATCTGGTCAGCCAATATTCGGTTGGAGTCCTGGGTAATTCTCGCTTTTCCCGACGTTACCCACCCCTTCTGAACTTGGTTACCGGTGAAACTTTCACTCTTGTCCTTTCCCTGACTTGTGATTTCCCTCCTCCTGTCGTTGGGTAAATCTGACCTATCACGTACTGTCCCATAGGTCCTCCTATGTTGTACTGGCGATCTCTGGTCTTCGTCTGGACTGGTAACCTTTGTCCCAATGGCTGCCATCACCATAAAGTGCGAAGCTTTGCTCCCGGATCTCTCTTCATATTTCCTAATGAGATGTCTAGGGAGATTTTTCTTCTCTTCCCCGATCCGTATTTTGTAGATGTTCTTGGACACCACCTTTTCCACAGGATAAGGTCCTTTCCATCCTACTTGGAGTATATTGGTCTCTGCTGGACTCCACACTTCCACTTTGTCTTCCACTTTAAAAGCTAGTTTCCTCTTAATTCTCTTGTTGGGTGGTGCTCTCTGGCACTCCGAACAAGACTTCACCCACCGGCGTACATCACCGGTCATTCCTGGCCAGCAATAATGGCCGGATATTTGCTGCAAGGTCTCTCTGACACCCATATGTCGATTCTCGCCTATGATGTGTCCACTCTGAAGAATGTGAGGACGGTGGGTCTCTGGAACCACCCACTGCTCATGCAGGTTATCTCCCCTCCCAGCTCTCCGATAGAGTAGTTGATTCTTCAGAAAGTACTGTCCCCGTTCTGGTGGCTCAGCACTTCTTTGCAGCTTCCTGTAGCAAGGATGCAACGTAGTATCCTTCCTCTGGGCAGTATGCAATTCTCCTATCTCCGAGTTGTCGCATAGTGTCTCTGCCTCTTTTTCCTTCCCTTGAGATACACTGACTACTGTTCCCTTGTGGGCTTGCTGTTTGGGCATCCCCAAAAGACATATTTCGTGCCAATGATCATTGGAAATAAGGAGTCAGATAATACAGCAGCTGGAATAATGCCCGTGACGTACCTGGATTTAATCTCCACCTTGGCGATTGGCAGCGTCATGGTAACAGCACTCCTCATTGCCGGCTGTATCTCTATGGTCTCCCCTGTAAGTTGGTCTGGGCTTACCAAGCTGGCGTCCACCACCGCTTCCCCATCCAAACCGGTATCGTAGAGACAAACAACCTGCTGGCCATTGACTTCAATAAGTTCAACCACAGGTGGTCTCTCTTGGTCCTGAGTGTCTTTCATCTCCTTGACCGTTTCCTTGCCTTCCTCTTTTGATTCCTCGAGGTTGGTTATGCAATTGGCGTGTTTTGCCTTGCATCTGCAGTCCACAGTATTATGTGTTGTCGACTGGCAGTGAGTGCACTCTGTTCCCTTCCTAGGTTTCCCTGTGTCCTTTTTGTTCCTTTCTCCTTCGCCGACCTCAGCCTTGTCTGTGATCACCGATGTAGGAATCACTTTGCATGCTGCGAAGTAAGAACTTTTAGGTTTCGATCTGCAGTCTTTTGTGTTGTGGGAGGCCGCCCTACAAAATGAACACCATTTTTCAGACCACTGTCGTTTCGCTTGAGAATTCGAGGTGCTCTGGTTTCCTACCTTCACCTTCTCTGAACTCTCCTCTGTGTGCTTTATATAAGGTTCCCCTTTTTCTCCTTCCCAGTTTTTAGGTTTCTTTTTCTCTGGTTTCTCCTGTCCTTTGGTTTGTGTACTTAGTTCCTCAGTTTCACCATGTACTTCCACGAATCGTTCCGCCAGCTTATTCACCACATCAATCCGTTCCGCCCCTTGTTCTCCCAAGAAGGTTCTGAGAGGTTTCGACATTTGCTTTCGCATTTGGTCTACCACCATCATCTCTTCGAGACTCTCATAATCCCTCGTGAATTCTGCCAAGTCCATCCATTTCTGGAGATAGGATTTCAGCCTCAGACTGTAGGCGGCGAATAGTTCTCCCGGCTCTCGTCTAGACGATCTAAACTTCTTCCTATACGTTTGTGCGGTTATGTCAAAATGTTTCATCAAAGCTGCTTTTAATTCCTCGTAATTATTTTCCTGTCCTGGTGGTAAGCGTGTGTACACTTCAAATCCCGAAACGATTAAACCCTGGGATAGTTTAAGAGCCCATCTGCTCCGATCCAGCCCCATAGCGACTGACATTGCTTCGAAACGAGATGCGTACTGGTCAAAGCGTTCCTTAGACTGATCGTAGACAGCTAAGGGAAACTTCATGGCATGGTAACCATGTCCACTCATATGGGTTGCACCAGGTGAAGAAGAATTTCCTTCCACTCCATCTATTTCTCCCTTAGTTTGTGTCTTGAGCTCCAGTTCTCGCATGCGGTATTCATGTTCTCTGATCTTCGTGGCTTCCTCTGCTTCCAACTGGGCCTTACGCTCTTCTCTTTCTGCTTCCAGCTGGGTCTTTCGCTCTTCTCGTTCCGCTTGACGAATCTCTCGCTCTCTTTCTTGTATGTAATCAGTTAAGTCTGAACCAGCCAACCCAATTTCCTCTCCGTTTGCCCTAAGTTCTGCTGTAGTTAGTTTGGGAGTGGCCATAGTTAAAGCAGGTAAGTCAGCACGTTGAGTAAAGACACCTCAAAGCAGTAAAGAATATTCACTATAAACCGATAATCTACCTAGAACCTATATCATTTATATATATATCTATTACTTATTATAAATCTCCAACACCACACAGTACATCACAACCACTCTCTCATCCACAAGAGGAGATATAGGATAAAGACTTATGTAGACGTGTGCCCGTGTGACTAGGTATGTAATGTCTCTTACCACCTATCCACATTCACTCTGTCTGGAACTTTCTCACTGTAAAGTCACCAGCATTAATGAAATGTTTCTACCATAAATGTAATGGCACCATCTATCCAATGGACGTCCTTCCATTAAAAGTCATCAATGTATACTTATATTTATTCCAATCAGTATGTCCCAACATGTAGGTACTCCGCTATGCCTGTGCCAATATGCAAGTACCCCTTTATGCATCTGCCATGTTATGCATTCAGGTCATATGGGTATAATGTCTGTTACCCCGCTGCTCCACCAATTATGTCACTTGTTTTCCCGGGAGAGAATTGGAATCAACAAGCACATCTTCAAACTTATTATCTGTTGGGATTATTGACTGACTTTTGTCTACACCCCTCCCTTCTGTCTTCCCTTCCATATATCTATTTCTTTCACTCTCTCTGTTATTCTCTCAACACATACTCAGACAACAGTTCCTTTCAACAATAAATAAAAGATTTATTAAGAAAAACTATGTCTGGTGTATGTAAGGATATTGTCTATGTAGTTTGTAGTGTATTCTATTGTTGTTGCCAGAATGAACTCTGATTGTCTATCAGCGTGGTTACTTCTCGCCCTTTCATTCTTCAAGATCACAGGACAGCACATCAAACAGGACAGAGCTCACCCGGGATGATCCGTATGCTTGAATCTGATGGTAAATCCGTGATTGAATGCAAAAACTAAAACCGTTCACCCCTGAGTCCAGGTACCGTAATAAAAGTCCCGTAAGTTTCTGAATGCCCCTGAATCTGTTTCATGACTGTAAGTATCCATCATCGAAAAACCACCACATCGTCACAGTTCTTCTATTGGTCTTTTAGTAATAGTACTGTTCTTACTTGTCTATTCTTTCTTCATTTGTACCTATCAGCTGTCTGTAGTTTTAAGTATCCCTGCTTGCCACAGGTTAACCTCTCTTCCCTTTCAGGGCCTTAGTGGTATATTCGGTTGAGCATACCGTGTTCTGTAGTTTACTATGCTTTATCATTTATTCATCTTCAAACATGTCCATGTTTTGTTTTGTTCTAAGTAAGTACTTTAGTTGTTTAATTGGAGTATTCTTCATCTCTTCTCTGATTTCACTAGGAGAGTGGAACCTGTGTGGAAGGATAACAAATACCGTGATAAGCATCTGCCCCTTACTCCTACTTATGCAAGTGTCCTTCTCCAGCCATAATGACAAGGCTTCCGAAGTGAACATCCGCATAAGACATATGAATTCATCAAAGTCTAAACTATCTACTAATAGCAGGTAATGATAAAGGCAATACACGCACATCTATATTCCTATGCTACAACTATACTATACTAATTTAATACCTTATAAACATCTATGTTCCTGGAATCGAAATAACACTTAAGCGAATAACACACTCTTATCCCCTCTTTCTATCTTTAGGGACGTGTATTTCTATTCCCACTCAAGAACATATCTCCTTCAGGTCAGTTTGGAACACACACTAACTTTACACAAAGAATTGACCCTCTTTATATCGGTCATTTCTGCCGCATAGTCCTTGACATTGCTGGAGACCTCACATCCAGACTGCATTATCATTGCCAGTGGAAAATTACCGCTCGGGACCGTTTCCCATCCATACTGCAATATGCTTGTCCCATAATACTGTCTGCTTTAGTCGCAAACCAATTTTTCCATTCGACCGTTTACCTGTACAGTTAGCCGGCTTCTGGGTCTTGACCTAGAAACACATGCGCCTTGTCTCTCCTTTGTTAACCCTTCTCCTTCCTGGGTAGTTGGTGTATGCAGTCGTCCATCTGGGAATCGTTAACTCTTCAGTATTTCACTACAGTGACACAGAGAGAGATATAAAAACATGGAGATGGTGGGATACACATAGAGAGATATATCAACATGCAGATGGTGGGATACACAGAGAGAGATATATCAACATGCAGATGGTCGGATACACGGAGAGAGATATAACAACATCGAGATTTTGAGTGACACGGAGAGAGATATAACAACATGCAGATGGTGGGATACACAGAGAGAGAGAGAGAGATATCAACATGCAGATGGTGGGATACACGGAGAGAGATATAACAAAATGCAGATGGTGGGATACACGGATAGAGATATAACAACATGGAGATGGTGGGATACATGGAGAGAGATATAACAACATGGAGATGGTGGGATACACGGATAGAGATATAACAACATGGAGATGGAGAGATACACGGAGAGAGATATAACAACATGGAGATGGTGGGATATACAGAGAGAGATATAAAAACATGGAGATGGTGGGATACATGGAGAGAGATATAACAACATGGAGGCGGTGGGATACATGGATAAAGATATAACAACATGGAGATGGTGGGATACATGGAGAGAGATATAACAACATGGAGATGGTGGGATACACGGAGAGAGATATAACAACATCGAGATATTGGATGCTAGAAGAAAGATATAACAACATTGAGATGGTTGGATACACGGAGAGAGAAATAACAACATGGAGATTGTGGGATACATGGAGAGAGATATAACAACATGGAGATGGTGGGATACATGGAGAGAGATATAACAACATGGAGATGGTGGGATACATGTAGAGAGATATAACAACATGGAGATGGTGGGATACACGGAGAGAGATATAACACCATCGAGATGGTGGGATACACGGAGAGAGATATAATAAGATCGAGATGCTGGATGCTAGAAGAAAGATATAACAACATGCAGATGGTGGGATACACAGAGAGAGAGAGATATATCAACCTGCAGATGGTGGGATACACGGAGAGAGATATAACAAAATGCAGATGGTGGGATACACGGATAGAGATATAACAACATGAAGATGGTGGGATACATGGAGAGAGATATAACAACATGGAGATGGTGGGATACACGAATAGAGATATAACAACATGGAGATGGAGAGATACACGGAGAGAGATATAACAACATGGAGATGATGGGATATACAGAGAGAGATATAAAAACATGGAGATGGTGGGATACATGGAGAGAGATATAACAACATGGAGATGGTTGGATACACGGAGAGAGATATAACAACATGGAGACGGTGGGATACACGGATAAAGATATAACAACATGGAGATGGTGGGATACATGGAGAGAGATATAACAACATGGAGATGGTGGGATACACGGAGAGAGATATAACAACATCGAGATATTGGATGCTAGAAGAAAGATATAACAACATTGAGATGGTTGGATACACGGAGAGAGAAATAACAACATGGAGATTGTGGGATACATGGAGAGAGATATAACAACATCGAGATGGTGGGATACATGGAGAGAGATATAACAACATGGAGATGGTGGGATACACGGAGAGAGATATAACAACATGGAGATGGTGGGATACACGGAGAGAGATATAACAACATGGAGATTGTGGGATACACGGAGAGAGATATAACAACATGGAGATGGTGGGATACACGGAGAGAGATATAACAACATCGAGATGGTGGGATACACGGAGAGAGATATAACAACATCGAGATGGTGAGATACACGGAGAGAGTTATTACAACATATAGATGGTGGGATACACGGAGAGAGATATAACAACATCCAGATGGTGGGATACACGAAGAGAGATATAACAACATTAAGATGTTGAGAGACAAGGAGAGAGATATACAACATGTAGATTGTGGGATACACGGAGAGAGATATAACAACATCGAAATGGTGGTATACACGGAGAGAGATATAACAACATGCAGATGGTGGGATACACGGAGAGATATAACAACATGGAGATGGTGGGATACACGGAGAGAGATATAATAACCTGGAGATGGTAAGATACATGGAGAGAGGTATAACAACATTTAGATGGTAGGATAGTCGGAGAGAGATATAACAACATGGAGATGGTGGGATACACGGATAGAGATATAACAACATATAGATGGTGGGATACACGAAGAGAGATATAACAACATATAGATGGTGGGATACACGGTGAGAGATACAACAACATCGAGATGTTGAGAGACACGAAGAGAGATATTACAACATCTAGATTTTGAGTGACATAGAGAGAGATATAACAACATGGAGATGGTGGGATGCACATAGAGAGATATATCAACATGCAGATGGTGGGATACACAATGAGAGATATATCAACTTGCAGATGGTGGGATACACGGAGAGAGATATAACAACATCGAGATTTTGAGTGACACGGAGAGAGATATAACAACATACAGATGGTGGGATACACAGAGAGAGATATATCAACATGCAGATGGTGGGATACACGGAGATAGATATAACAAAATGCAGATGGTTGGATACACGGATAGAGATATAACAACATGGAGATGGTGGGATACATGGAGAGAGATATAACAACATGGAGATGGCGGGATACATGGAGAGAGATATAACAACATGGAGATGGAGGGATACACGGAGAGAGATATAACAACATGAAGATGGTGGGATATACAGAGAGAGATATAACAACATGGAGACGGTGGTATACACGGATAAAGATATAACAACATGGAGATTGTGGGATACATGGAGAGAGATATAACAACATCGAGATATTGGATGCCAGAAGAAAGATATAACAACATTGAGATGGTTGGATACACGGAGAGAGATATAACAACATCGAGATGGTTCGATTTACGGAGAGAGATATAACAACATCCAGATTGTGGGATACACGAAGCGAGATATACCAACATCCAGATGGTGGGATTCACGGAGAGAGATATAACAACATCGAGATGTTGAGAGACACGGAGAGAGATATAACAACATGGAGATGGTGGGATACACGAAGAGAGATATAACACCATTAAGATGGTGCGATACACGGAGAGAGATATAGCAACATGCAGATGGTGGGATACACGGAGAGAGACATAACAACATGCAGATGGTGGAATACAGGGATGGAGATATAACAACATGGAGATGGTGGGATACACGGAGAGATATATAAGAACATGGAGATGGTGGTATACACGGAGAGAGATATAACAACATGGAGATGGTAGGATACTCAGAGCGAGAGATATAACAACATGGAGATGGTGGGATACACGGAAAGAAATATAACAACATATTGATGGTGGGATACACGGATAGCGATATAACAACATATAGATGGTGGGATACACGGTGAGAGATAAAACAACATCTATATGTTGAGAGACACGGAGAGAGATATAACAACATCAAGATGTTGAGTCACACGGAGAGAGATATAACATCATGTAGATGGTGGGATACACGGAGAGAGATATAACAACATGCAGATGGTGGGATACACGGAGAGAGAAATAACAAAATGCAGATGGTGGGATACACGAAGAGAGATATAACAACATGGAGATGGTGGGATACATGGAGAGAGATATAACAACATGGAGATATTGGGATACACGGAGAGAGATATAACAACATCAAGATGGTGGGATACACGGAGAGAGATATAATAACATCGAGATGTTGGATGCTAGAAGAAAGATATAACACCATATAGATGGTGGGATACACGGAGAGAGATATAACAACATCGAGATGGTGGGATACACGGAGAGAGTTATAACAACATATAGATGGTGGGATACACGGAGAGAGATATAACAACATCCAGATGGTGGGATACACGGAGAGAGATATAACAACATATAGATGTTGAGAGACACGGAGAGATATACAACATGGAGATGGTGGGATACACGGAGAGAGATATAACAACATCGAAATGGTGGGATACACGGAGAGAGATATAACAACATGGAGATGGTGGGATACACGGAGAGAGACATAACAACATTTAGATGGTAGGATACTCGGAGAGAGATATAAAAACATGGAGATGGTGGGATACACGGATAGAGATATAACAACATATAGATGGTGGGATACACGGAGAGAGATATAACAACATATAGATGGTGGGATACACGGTGAGAGATACAACATCGAGATGTTGAGAGACACGAACAGAGATATTACAACATCGAGATTTTGAGTGACACAGAGAGAGATATAACAACATGGAGATGGTGGGATACACATAGAGAGATATATCAACATGCAGATGGTGGGATACACAGAGAGAGATATATCAACATGCAGATGGTCGGATACACGGAGAGAGATATAACAACATCGAGATTTTGAGTGACACGGAGAGAGATATAACAACATGCAGATGGTGGGATACACAGAGAGAGATATAACAAAATGCAGATGGTGGGATACACGGATAGAGATATAACAACATGAATATGGTGGGATACATGGAGAGAGATATAACAACATGGAGATGGTGGGATACATGGAGAGAGATATAACAACATGGAGATGGTGGGATACACGGATAGAGATATAACAACATGGAGATGGAGAGATACACGGAGAGAGATATAACAACATGG
Source organism: Cepaea nemoralis (assembly GCA_014155875.1). NCBI lineage: Eukaryota > Metazoa > Mollusca > Gastropoda > Stylommatophora > Helicidae > Cepaea > Cepaea nemoralis. The sequence continues at coordinate 249,145 of JACEFZ010000898.1, forward strand.
AGATGGTGGGATATACAGAGAGAGATATAAAAACATGGAGATGTGGGATACATGGAGAGAGATATAACAACATGGAGGTGGTTGAATACACGGAGAGAGATATAACAACATGGAGACGGTGGGATACACGGATAAAGATATAACAACATGGAGATGGTTGGATACATGGAGAGAAATATAACAACATCGAGATATTGGATGCTAGAAGAAAGATATAACAACATTGAGATGGTTGGATACACGGAGAGAGAAATAACAACATGGAGATGGTGGGATACATGGAGAGAGATATAACAACATGGAGATGGTGGGATACATGGATAGAGATATAACAACATGGAGATGGTGGGATACATGTAGAGAGATATAACAACATGGAGATGGTGGGATACACGGAGAGAGATATAACAACATCGAGATGGTGGGATACACGGGGAGTGATATAATAACATCGAGATGCTTGATGCTAGAAGAAAGATATAACAACATCGAGATGGTGGGATACACGGAGAGAGATATAACAACATCGAGATGGTGGGATACACGGAGAGAGTTATAACAACATATAGATGTTGGGATACACGGAGAGAGATATAACAACATCCAGATGGTGGGATACACGAAGAGAGATATAACAACATTAAGATGTTGAGAGACACGGAGAGAGATATACAACATGGAGATGGTGGGATACACGGAGAGAGATATAACAACATCGAAATGGTGGGATACACGGAGAGAGATATAACAACATGCAGATGGTGGGATACACGGAGAGAGATATAACAACATGCAGATGGTAGGATACACGGAGAGAGATATAACAACATGGAGATGGTGGGATACACGGAGAGAGATATAATAACCTGGAGATGGTGGGATACACGGAGAGAGACATAATAACATTTAGATGGTAGGATACTCGGAGAGAGATATAACAACATGGAGATGGTGGGATACACGAAGAGAGATATAACAACATTAAGATGTTGAGAGACACGGAGAGAGATATACAACATGGAGATGGTGGGATACACGGAGAGAGATATAACAACATCGAAATGGTGGGATACACGGAGAGAGATATAACAACATGCAGATGGTGGGATACACGGAGAGAGATATAACAACATGGAGATGGTGGGATACACGGAGAGAGATATAATAACCTGGAGATGGTGGGATACACGGAGAGAGACATAATAACATTTAGATGGTAGGATACTCGGAGAGAGATATAACAACATGGAGATGTTGGGATACACGGATAGAGATATAACAACATATAGATGGTGGGATATACGGAGAGAGATATAACAACATATAGATGGTGGGATACACGGTGAGAGATACAAAAACATCGAGATATTGAGAGACACGAAGAGAGATATTACAACATCTAGATTCTGAGTGACACAGAGAGAGATATAACAACATGGAGATGGTGGGATACACATAGAGAGATATATCAACATGCAGATGGTGGGATACACAGAGAGAGATATATCAACATGCAGATGATGGGATACACGGAGAGAGATATAACAACATCGAGATTTTGAGTGACACGGAGAGAGATTTAACAACACACAGATGGTGGGATACACAGAGAGAGATATATCAACATGCAGATGGTGGGATACACGGATAGAGATATAACAACATGGAGATGGTGGGATACATGGAGAGAGATATAACAATATGGAGATTGTGGGATACATGGAGAGAGATATAACAACATGGAGATGGAGGGATACATGGAGAGAGATATAACAACATGGAGATGGTGGTGTATACGGAGAGAGATATAAAAACATGGAGATGGTGGGATACATGGAGAGAGATATAACAACATGGAGATGATGGGATACACCGAGAGAGATATAACAACATGGAGATGGTTGGATATACAGAGAGAGAAATAACAACATGGAGATTGTGGAATACATGGAGAGTGAGATAACAACATGGAGATGGTGGGATACACGGAGAGAGATATAACAACATCGAGATATTGGATGCCAGATGAAAGATATAACAACATTGAGATGGTTGGATACACGGAGAGAGATATAACAACATCGAGATGGTGGGATTTACGGGGAGAGATATAACAACATCCAGATTGTGGGATACACGAAGCGAGATATAACAACATGGAGATGGTGGGATACACAGAGAGAGATATATCAACATGCAGATGGTGGGATACACAGAGAGAGATATATCAACATGCAGATGGTGGGATACAAGGAAAAAGATATAACAACATGGAGATGGTGGGATACATGGAGAGAGATATAATAACATGGAGATGGTGGGATACACGGAGAGAGATATAATAACATCGAGATGTTGGATGCTAGAAGAAAGATATAACAACATCGAGATGGTGGGATACACGGAGAGAGATATAACAACATCGAGATGGTTGGATACACGGAGAGAGTTATAAAAACATATAGATGGTGGGATACACGGAGAGAGATATAACAACATCCAGTTGTTGGGATACACGGAGAGAGATATAACTACATCGAGATGTTGAGAGACACGGACAGAGATATAACAACATGGAGATGGTGGGATACACGGAGAGAGATATAACAACATCGAAATGGTGGGATTCACGGAGAGAGATATAACAACATGCAGATGGTGGGATACACGGAGAGAGATAAAACAACATGCAGATGGTGGGATACAAGGAGAGAGATATAACAACATGGAGATGGTGGGATACACGGAAAGAGATATAAAAACATGGAGATTGTGGGATATACGGAGAGAGATATAACAACATTTAGATGGTAGGATACTCGGAGAGAGATATAACAACATGGAGATGGTGGGATACACGGATAGAGATATAACAACATATAGATGGTGGGATATACGGAGAGAGATATAACAACATATAGATGGTGGGATACACGGTGAGAGATACAACAACATCGACATGTTGAGAGACACGGAGAGATATTACAACATCGAGATTTTGAGTGACACGTAGAGAGATATAACAACATGGAGATGGTGGGATACACAGAGAGAGATATATCAACATGCAGATGGTGGGATACACAGAGAGAGAGATATCAACATGCAGATTGTAGGATACACAGAGAGAGATATAACAACATCGAGATGGTGGGATACACAGAGAGAGATATATCAACATGCAGATGGTGGGATACACAGAGAGAGAGATATCAACATGCAGATTGTAGGATACACGGAGAGAGATATAACAACATGCAGATGGTGGGATACACAGAGAGAGATATATCAACATTTAGATGGTGGGATACATGGAGAGAGATATAACAACATGGAGATGGTGGGATACATGGAGAGAGATATAACAACATGGAGATGGAGGGATACACGGAGAGAGATATAACAACATGGTGATGGTGGGATACACAGAGAGAGATATAACAACATGGAGATGGTTGGATACACGGAGAGAGATATAACAACATGGAGATGGTGGGATACACGGATAGAGATATAACAACATGGAGATGGTGGGATACATGTAGAGAGATATAACAACATGGAGATGGTGGGATACACGGAGAGAGATATAACAACATCGAGATATTGGATGCTAGAAGAAAGATATAACAACATCGAGATGGTTGGTTACATGGAGAGAGATATAACAACATTGAGATTGTAGGATACACGGAGAGAGATATAACAACTTCGAGATGGTGGGATACACGGAGAGAGATATAACATCGAGATGGTGGGATGCACGGAGAGAGATATAACAACATCCAGATGGTGAGATACACGGAGAGAGATATAACATCGAGATGGTGGGATACTTGGAGAGAGATGTAACAACATCCATATGGTGGGATACACCGAGAGAGATATAGCAACATCCAGATTTTGGATGCTAGAAGAAAGATATAACAACATCGAGATGGGTGGATGCTCAAAGAGAGATATAGAAACTGTAGGCTGTTATTATGTGTTGTATGGTTGGTCGGTTGGTTTGTTGGTTGGTTGGTTGGTTGGTTGGTTGATTTACTATCTTGCTGTTTCAGATAAGGACCGGGCGCGTATTAGATTGTCCCGAGTCCTAGTAAATCAGTTTTTAGCTCAACTCAACTCAACTCAACTCATCTCAACATGTGTATATGCATTGGTTGTATGATTGGTTAGTTAGATGGTTGCCTGGATGGTTGTTTATTTGGTTGGTTAGTTGCTTAGTCGGTTGGTATGTTGGTAAATTCATTGGGTGATGGTTAATTTATTGGTTTATTGATTGTATGGTTGGTTGGTTTGTTGGTTCGTTTGATTGTTGGCTTGTTGGGTGGTTGGTTGACTGGTATGTTGGTTGGTTTGTTCCTTGGTTTATTGGTTATATGCTTGGTTGTTTCGTTAATTGATTGACTGACTAATAGAATGGTTGGTTGATTAGTTATTTATAAATCATCTAGAAGACAGAGCGTTATAACTCTGAGCTCCAATCATTCACGTTCAAGTCGACTATCGGAGTGATGCCAGTGTTGACTTTTTGTTGTTAAAACGCCTGAAGATTTCATCGGATAAAGACACGGTACAAACCCGGCAGAAATGGCGGAGATGGTTTATTCTGCAAAGGACGATAACCCATACAAATACATTCAAGAAATAATAAAAAGCGATAACTTCCCCTGCAATCATACTGTCCTTAGTCTCCCTAGGATGCGAAAATGCAAGTTATAGTGAAACTTCGATTAACCGTTACTCGTTTAACCGTCAGTTTCATTTACCCGTCATTGTGTCTAATAAACAAAAAACAAAAAAAGTGAGTATCAACAAACAAACAGAGAATGGGTGGAATAAACTCTTGCCTGAAGCTATTGACGAAACTAAAGAACTGAGACTATTAGTGTTGACGAAATTGTGCAACAGTGCAACAGTGTAGGACTAAACAGTGAAAACATTACGCCAGAAGAAGTAATAGTTTGGTTAGAATGTGACAAAACGGATGGGGGATTTGAAATTGCGAACGATGATGAAATTGTTTTCAGTGTGACTATCATTGAAGAAGAAGAAGAAATTGATGACAATGAAGGATCGGTTCTTAAACAAAAGCCTACAACAAGCCACTCAAGCAGAAAGAATATGATCAAAGTGCATCGACTGATTTGAAATGCAAGGGGAGGAAAATGCAACAAAGATCCTACTTCTGCGTAACATACGGAACATCGCCACGCAGAAAGTTCGAGTCTCAAAGACACAGAATCAGATGACATATTATTTTAAAGAACTTAGGAGTATACTATTACAATACATTTATGTACATTACTACACTCCTATGGATCGTTTTATAAATTTAAATACAATATGTATGTATGTATTATTCACTTTCAAGGATTTTATTTTCATTTTCGTCCCAATCCCGCAGTGAAATCACGTTACTGTACATGTGTATTAAGAGATTTATGTTATCCGCCTATTCGGTTATCCGTTACAGTCCTGGTCCTGGCGACGGTTAATCGAAGTTTTACTGTACATACATTTACTACATCAGTCCGCCTCGAGTGCTGGAGGTCCCGGGTTCATGCCCCGGTGAGGGCCGGGATTTATTTCACGTGGACTTCTAGCAATAACATTTCCCCTGGTCTCTGGGTAGTGAGATCGGACACCCTTGTGTATTGTTGCGCGCGTAAAAATCCCTTGGCAGTTGAAAATCGAAAAAGAGTAGCCTAACGGCGCTGCCCGGGCAAATTTTGAGTTAAAAATCTACTCAAAGTATTTCAGGATCCTCGCGGTGCTACGGAGTTCGTGCACTGAGCTGAGTTTCTCCAGACTCAGGTTTGAGTTAGGAGAAGAACGGAGCACTTATGGGTTACAACCGTGTGCTGTGATGTTGATCCATCGACTAAACTAAACTAAACTAAACTAAACTAAACTTAAGCGAGTCCAGTCAACAGGTCTTCTCATCTCTGATAATTTGTTTCTCTTTGGAACGAAAAGAAAATATAAAACTCATAATTATGACGCTTTCAGTTTCTACAGAGAAATAATAGTGAGATCCAGATTAGACATGCCAGGAATAGCGGTTGGTGGGTATAATGTAAACAACCTGCGTTACGCTGATGACATGATTTGGTCGCTGAGAATGAAACACAATTACAAGAAATGATAGATTTAATTGCAGCAGAAAGTTAACGTAAGGGATTTATTCTGAATTACACAAAGACAAATTATATACCCAATTGCAACATCACAGTGAATGGAACAAATCTGAAATAAGTCAACGTATTCATTAAAGTATTAGGTACTGTAATAACAGCAGATGCGAGATGTATTAAGGAAGATAAATGTAGAATAACCCTAACAAAGACTTTACGAGATGAAGAATATTCTCAGTAATGTATGTCTAAATGAGGAAAATAGTACTTAAGAGCTTTATTGAGCCAATCCTGATGTACGAAAGCCAACCATGGAAAAATTTGCAGATAAAAAAAAAGGAATTATGTGTAATCTGTGGTGATGTAGTTTTATAAAATAATAATAAGAACAGTGTGGATGGATAGTAGGAACAAGGAATATATCTTGAAAGAAGTTAACTCACAAAGAGAACAGATTAGCGCAACAGAAGCAGACGGTCAACAGTCGAGAAAGGGAACACAAGTCACGCGAGAAGGAGAAAGCTAAAGTGTATAGTCACAATGAGAAAGTTGGAGGGAGGGAGGAGGGGGAGAGACCAAAAGAGAAGATGTTGCACACTTAGACATCATGGTATGGAGAATTATAGGTATCAGAAATTATTAACAGCACAAGAGACAGAAGGCTGTGTACAGACATGATCACCAAAGCCAGGCGGCATGGATTTGAAATAGAAGATGAGGACAAAATAGGACGTGATGTGTAAAAGCAATGGACGACCAACTTCAGACAAGCCTCAGCACACGTGACAGGTCAAACAATCTTGCGAATTAACCAGGACAATCACATACTTAACATTTAAGAAACACTACATCATGCCCCAATGTAATATATGAGTACATGGCACTATTCTTAACCAAGTGAATCCATACAACTATCTCCGAACAGTCATAACACCTGATGGGAGGTGTCTTGAAGAGATAAGAACAAGAATCGCTATGGTAAAGGTAGCCTTTTGCAATATGGAAAACATACTGACCAATAAAGCGTTGCCAATTGCAACGAAAATACGTGTTAAAGTGCTCCATAGAACCTGAGGAGTGTCTAGTTGGTCGTGCGTCGAAGTACACTTGTTCCGTAGCGTGGACATGTGGTTTCTGAGTAAAATGCAAAGAATACGATGGGCTGACAGAAAAACCAATGGCCGCAAGTCCTACAAGAGGCAAATGAAAACCGTAAACTGATTAGAGAAACTAGACGTAGAGAGTGAAACTATTTTGGACACGTTATGAGAAGAAATAAACTAGAGGACTTTGTGACAACTGGCAAGATTGAGTGTAGAACAACAATGGGAAGGCAGAGAAGTAAATATCTCGATGTCTTGACCACATGTCATGGTCGGGACAAGAACACAGAGCTATCCTCGATTCTGGAGATCATGTAAGATGGCGAAACATGACCGACCACGCTTACCGTCATGTGGCGTGACGATGATGATATCATTACCAATTGAGATCAGGAGGCCAGTATTCAGTATCGCAATCTTTTACACCCCCTAGCATGCTGCGAAAACATGCGACAATTTTCCAGAACTGCTGTATCAAATTAACATCGCCTGAAGAAGATTACATAAATAATGTCGAAACACAAGTGTTTATTTCAGTCACTGAACAGCTGTAGAATTTGCCCCATACATGTACAATTGACCCTGCGCTCACCAACGCAACACGGGTTGATCAGTCCCCGGACAATGACCTAACCGACTTTTTAGTTTCCTTTACTACTTCCTTCCTACACACTTTTTGCTTGTATCCCTTGTTGTCTACTTGTTGCGTTTATGTCTGCGCTAGTTGTGTCTTTAACTCCTTCAGTTCCATATAACTGTTACTTTTAGCTCTTCAGATCCAGACTGGTGTTACTTTAACTCCCTCTAAACAAAAGGGTTCTAAGTTTAACTCATTTATCCCAGACAGATATTATACCAACCCACTCTGTTCTAGTAATTAAGTTAATGTCCGTGTCCTGAATCATTGTGAAAAAGCCTCGTTCTGCAGCAAACTATTTTTATGGTAATCCTGGTTGTCTGTGCATTTATTACTGTAAACGGACAACTTTCTGAGGGCAGCAAGAATTAAAGAAAGATGCCCTTAGATACAGACTTTGAGTAACCAATAAACTTGATGTTTTGTAGATGTAAACTTGTAGACAGCAGACTTTGAGTGACCAATAAACTTGATGTTTTGTAGATGTAAACTTGTAGAGAGCAGATTTTGAGTGACCAATAAACTTGATGTCTTGTAGATGTAAACTTGTAGGTGTAAACTTGTAGATGTAAACTTGTAGAGAACAGGCTTTGAGTGATACAAAACTTGGTGTCTTGAAAATGTAATCTTGAAGATCTAAACTTGTAGATGTAAACTTGTAGGTGTAAACTTGTAGATGTAAACTTGTAGATGTAAACTTGTAGATGTAAACTTGTAGATGTAAACTTGTAGATGTAAACTTGTAGATGTAAACTTGTAGGTGTAAACTTGTAGATGTAAACTTGTAGATGTAAACTTGTAGATGTAAACTTGTAGATGTAAACTTGTAGATGTAAACTTGTAGATGTAAACTTGTAGATGTAAACTTGTAGGTGTAAACTTGTAGATGTAAACTTGTAGAGAACAGGCTATGAGTGATACAAAACTTGGTGTCTTGAAAATGTAATCTTGAAGATCTAAACTTGTAGAGAACAGACTTTAAAATTAAAAAAAAAAAACATGTGATGCCTTGTAGATGTAAACTTACAGAGAGCAGACTGTAAATAACACAACATTTAATGTCTTTTGTGTGTAAATTTGTAGATGTAAACTTGTAGAGAACAGACTGTAAATAGCACAACATTTGATGTCTTGTAGGTGTAAACATGTAGATGTAAACTTGTAGATGTAAACTTGCAAATGTAAACATGTAGAGAACAGACTGTAAATAACACAACATATGATGTCTTATAGATGTAAAGATGTAGGGAGTAGACAATGAGTGAAACCAAACTTGATTACCTGTAGATAGAAAGGGATAGTGCAAAAACGGTGTGTGAATCATTCCTTATAATAATCCTTAATAACGTAAAAATATCCCCTCCGGTTCTATGGTATTTGTGCACTTTGCTGAAATTATCATTATGTGATCTATAAAAAATAAACTGTAGCACTAATGGAGCTGTCCGTGTGCAACGGAAGTCTACCTTCACAAAAAACTATAATCACAAAGAGTTTTACGTTGAAACTGTATGAGAACCCCTGATACAAACAGTATCTTGAAAAATATAACATGCGCCAAGAGTATGTTAAGTATTATTTTGGCATATCATGAAGCAAGACTAACTTGTCACATATCGACCCCATTTTGTCTTTTCTGCATCAGCCGGGCGAAACGAGTTGCTCTATTGATCATTGCTGTTGCTATGAACACTGCCTTACAAGAAATTGTAGCTTCGAATAACTTACAAAACAGCTAACAGAGGATGCCATTTTTCTTATTTTCTCTGTACTTCTGATGATTACAGCGACAGGTTAAGAGATGCTCTTTCATAAAGCCGTTGGTTGCCTTCTCTAGGCAAAGTCTTTGGTTGTCATCTCTTGGCAAAGTCATTGAAGTGGATCTTATAACAAAGTCTTTGATTGGGATATTTTAACAAAGTAAGTAATTGCTCCATCATAACAAAGTCTGTGTCTGTTATCTCTTGACAGAGCCTATAATTGATCTATTTTGACAACTGTCAATGCCTCAGCATGAGGTTTGTTTCCTGACCATGACATTCTCACCATTTTTCTCACAATCACATCTCCACTGTCTTCAGTTTTTTTTTAACCTTTTTGTTTCCGCTCACTCGCTTTGAACTCAAGCGTAGTCCATACACGTGCTACTGTTTCTAGTGCCCTGGACTGATTTTTGCCTGTGTGAGTTAGTTTTCTCTATTACTAGTGTCCCCTCGCCATCAGGCGAACCTACTCTGACTTCTGAGGTACTTGTAATTCACGTCCCCAGGTCAGGGACGAGAAAACATTTTATTCCAACTCACCGGTGTAGGGGGTTGAACCCGCTACCAGCGCATCGGATATTTAAGAACAAACGCTCTTAATCTTTCGGCCCTGCCGACCTCCGCTAAGATTTGATGATAAGAACTCAGTCTCAATAACAGAAACAACGGAAGTGATAGTCAGGGCCGTGCCGTGCTATGATACAGATAGGCGGCCGCATCAGGCGGCTCCGTAAGGGGGCTTCATACGGGGGCGGCATTTTTAATGGGGGAAAAAACACGTAAGGGCGGCATTTCAAAGACTTTCATCATAGTGAGAAAATCTACCGCACGGTACTGGTATTAGTTATTACAAAGAAACAATATATAGCCAAATGCAACATCAAAGTGAATTGAACCAGTCGGAAACAAGTCAATGTAGTTAAGTATTTAGTTGAGTACTTTAATAACAGCAAACAAAAGATGTATTAAGGGAGTTAAATGTAGAATAACTCAAGCAAAGGCAGTGTTTCATAAGATGAAGATTATTCTCTGCAATTTATCTTTATCTATGGAGTTGTGGAAAAACGTTTTTAAGAATTATGTTGAGCCAATCCTGGTGTACGGAAGCGAATCAGGGACAATTAGTAGATAAGTTAGAAATTATGTGGAATGTTCGGAGATGTGGTTTTATTGAAGAATTATGAGACCACCGTGGGCAGATAGAAAAAGCAATGAAGTTATTTTAAAAGAAGTTAACACACAACGAGAAGGTTGGGGGGAGGGTAGGACAGGTGGTAACAAAGAAAAAAAATGCTGGAAATTTGACATAATGTCATGGAGAAATGTCGCTATCAGAAATGATTGGGCAGCAGAAGAGTCTGAAGAGACAAGTCGACATACATCACCAAAGCTACAAGGCATGGACTACAAGAAGAAGAATGTAATCTTATTTTCACGCACTCCTCTATCGTCTTGTTCCCAATCCACTTTCTGCTGTTACAACTGTGTCATCGGCAAATTTCACTGTCTGGCCAGAAATACCTTCGCTGAACGGTCACCCCTAAGGCACAGTTGAACTTTGCAATATTTGTTCACAGGGATCTTTGGTATTCCTGAACAAACATGTACAGATCTATTTTAGTGGAAACGTGCAAAGACCTAGTAACGCACGCCCGTTGTAATAATCGTCATTGATTGTCACTGCCAGTCTATTTATAGCTGCTTAGTGATATGTCAATGCATGTGGCAGAAATATATGAGGCCTACCACAATTTCTTACTGCTCTGAAACATTTGACATGTTTATATGTTATAATAAAATATAAGCGGAACATTTTAAACAAAGAGAATAACAAGCATTCATGTTATTTTTAGGAATTATTTATATTTTATTTCGTCATTGATTCAGGTCTAATACATTGTCAAACCTGCCCTGGTCGATTTATTTTTAACGGTCATGAATGAAATCCGATCTATTTATAGTTACTTAGTGATATGCATTATGATTATATTTTTCTTCTTCTGAAACTGGGCCTGAGATTTCTTCTTATCTACATCACACGGGTGGATAGATGTAGACTGACACAGAGAACATAATGTACCGCAGAGACAGGGTGTGTACAAGCCAGATGCCGGGTATGTATTGGTTAGTGTACCTTATGTAGTTATTTATTACACAATACATGTGCATGTCGTGTAAATATGGACTATGATGGAATACCCGAAACAGACAGACAGACAAACAGACGGATACACGTACGGACGGACACACGAACGAACAGGCGAGCAGAAACAGGTAGGCAGTCAGACAGATGTTTAAAGACGTATGATCGACTTTATTGCACCGGGTTTATCCCATTTGAGTCGGTCTCTTTTTGCATGGCGGCCTGCGAAAGCGTCACACAAAGAACGCACTCTCTTGCTCAAGTCTCCTAAAAAAATTGCACTCGTGAACCGAATTGAGGAGTGTGAAATCGAACAGACATGCTTCAGACCAGGAAGCAGGCGGCTTAAGAAGAACTTTGTCATGGCGATTCACCCCCACTATCCCCGCCCCCCCCCCCCCCACACACACACACGCACGCGCTCGCGCACACGCACACGCACACGCACACTTATACAGCAATTCATGGACAATTAGCAGACCAGTTGCCAACCCAGACTTAGGACCAGGTCTGCCCTGCCATGACATTTAGTCTTTAAGTCTTTAGGTTGCATTCCCTCTCGCTAGGATAAGGCGTGTACCCTCCCAATTGCACTCCTCCGCCCGAAGCCGTTGGCACAATGTGTGGTATCGGATTTGGTGAGCGCCGCCCAACATTCAGCGCCAACAGAAAGCAGGTAGTACCATCTACTGCTTTAGGGGTTTTCAATCATATCTGCCTAAAACTTGGTTAACACGAACATATAGCTATTTTAGAGTGGCAATATTGTTGGATGTGATATGATAGGATTTGTCCGTGTCTGAGGCTTTGCGGATAGTGAATGCCTTTTCATAACTCTATAAACATACATGACCGAGGGTTAGACATGAACCGGCAGCGATTTGGAAGCAGATAGCTTTGCGTTGATTTCGATGAAATGAGGGTAGACTGTTCATACAGTAATGGAAAGCTACTTAACATAAAATTGCTTTGTAAATTACACGCCAAAAAACAATAAATAATGGGGTTCATTGCGATGCCATCTATATGTCACACAACTAACATTTTTTGAGGTTATATACTTTTTAACTCGTACTGACAACTGGTAAATTTGACGGTGAAATGGTAAGAGAAAGACAAAGAGATGAATATCTCGGCAGCTGGGCCAACTAGTTCAATCGCGACAAGAAAACAAACCTTATTCGAAACTCTTCATATCGCTTGAGATGGCGAATCATGATCGCCCATGCCTCAGGCATGGAACACAGGAAATACCGAGTGCTACAGACGGAGTGCAGTCATAGAGCCATGTCATCATCATCCAGTGCCTTGTCGGCTGGCGTGGGCGATCATGCTTCACCACAAATTGCCATCTCCGACTGCATGGTTCAGTTCGCGTATTGACCCCCTTCCGTGCCATGACACAAGACTGTCGAGAATTTTCTTACTCTGTCTTCCTCTATCTCTCTTTCCACAAATCTTGCCGGTTGTCACAACATGTTCCGGTTGTTGTCCACTAATAATGTGGCCAAATAATGATGACTGCTTCTTTCTGATGTTTATGATAATTTGTCTTTGCGACATAACTTCCTTCAAAAAGACCAGATTGCTCATTTTGACTGTATAACTAATTTTCAGCAGTCTTCTATAAACCAGATCTCCAGGTCTTCTATGGAGTTTTTCACCGGTTTACTAATTGTCCAGGAATCGCAGCCGTATGTTAAAACTGGCTCTACGTAACATGCAGCCGTATGTTAAAACTGGCTCTACGTAACATGCAGCCGTATGTTAAAACTGGCTCTACGTAACATGCAGCCGTATGTTAAAACTGGCTCTACGTAACATGCAGCCGTATGTTAAAACTGGCTCTATGTAACATGCAGCCGTATGTTAAAACTGGTTCTATGTAACATGCAGCCGTATGTTAAAACTGGCTCTACGTAACATGCAGCCGTATGTTAAAACTGGCTCTATGTAACATGCAGCCGTATGTTAAAACTGGTTCTATGTAACATGCAGCCGTATGTTAAAACTGGTTCTATGTAACATGCAGCCGTATGTTAAAACTGGTTCTATGTAACATGCAGCCGTATGTTAAAACTGGCTCTATGTAACATGCAGCCGTATGTTAAAACTGGCTCTATGTAACATGCAGCCGTATGTTAAAACTGGCTCTACGTAACATGCAGCCGTATGTTAAAACTGGCTCTATGTAACATGCAGCCGTATGTTAAAACTGGCTCTATGTAACATGCAGCCGTATGTTAAAACTGGCTCTACGTAACTTGTTGCAAATAAGACCTTATCCTTGGCAGTTAGAAAAACAAAGAGCCATGTAATTCAGTTATAAAAGTTAGTTCTTGTGTCCTTTCTGTGGTTTGTCGATATCTTTCAACTTGTACTTGTTTCTATAGCGTCCAATGTTTACATTCTGTTGAACGTGTGTTGTTTATCCATTGTTTAGTTTATGTGTGTAATGTGTTATATATGGATTGTTTAGTGTTTATAGTTTATTTTGTATCTATTGTTTAGTTTCTGTGTGTAAAGTGCTATATATGGAATGTTTAGTGTTTATAATGTGTTGGTTGTGTATTGAATGCTTAGATTATGTTTGTTATTTATTGTTTAGTTTCCGCTTGCAATATGCTTCGTATCAATTGTTTAGTGCTTATATTGTGTGTGTGTTGCGTATGGAATGTTTATATTCAATTTATCTTACGCTGCGTATCGATTGTTTAGTTTCTGATTATAGTAAACTGTATATTGATTGTTAAGTTTCTGGTTGCAGCATGGTTTGCAACGATTATCAAGTTGCTGTTTGCAGTATGGTGTGCAACGATTGTTTAGTCTCTGTTAGCAGTATGTTGTATAACTATAGTTAGTCTCTCCTTATATTGTGTTGTATATGAATTATTTAGATTCGGTGTATCGTGTGCTGGGTGGGTATCGACTGTTTAATGTTCTTTTAAAGCATGTCGTTTATCGTCTGTTTACTGTCCGTACACCCTCTATTGTGTATCGATTCTTTGAATTAAATTTATCGTCCTCAATGTGTCGATTGTTTAGACTCCTGTTTATTACGTATTGTTTATCATTATTTAAAATCGTGTCTCTTGTTTACAAACTTGTGGAATGATGAGCAACACATTTGACAATGGCGGTGATTCCGTTTTGGACGTCACAACTATTGGCGGGAAATAACTCGAGTCATAGGTGCTGACCACATAATTAGTTGTCTACCTTTGATTATTCATGGTTTTACATGTAAAAGTCTTGTTTATGTGTGTTCATTTTCTCATGTGTGTGTGTGTGTGTGTGTGTGTGTGTGTGTGTGTATGTATGTGCGTGCGCGCACGCTTGTGTATTTGAAGGTCTTGATAGACAGTTCCACTTGTTGAAGAAGAAGAAGAAGAGAGCTGGCCAAAGGAAATGAAATCAGAGATGGAAACTAGTCGCATCATATCATAAATACATGGTCTGGTACATCTCGTCAGGGATCCAGAAAGAGTTAATTAAGACAGGCGAGACCTAAAAAGTTAAGACAGTTATACAACAGTGTAGCTGAAACAGATGATAGCGAGACATAAACACGTAACAAGATTCAAATTATCAGTCAAGCTGTTCGCCTGTGAACATTGGTGACAGGCGCACGCGTCTTTCCCAAGAAGAAACTAGCCATCGATGTAAGCGTTCTGAATGGAGGGTATGGCATATAATAATGATGTTTACAGTGATATGTGAATTGGCAGTTTGAATTTTGTTTATGATGCGCTACATGTCTGTTGACTAGTCTTCGTTTATAGTCTGCTATGGATCTATTGTTTAATATCCGTTTGCAGTGTGCTGTGTATAGATTGCTTGGATTCAATGTATTGATTAGATATCTGATTATGGTGTATTATTTATCATTAGTTTAGAATCGTGTCTCTTGTTTAACAACTTGTGGAATGATGAGCAACCAGTTTGACAATGGCGGTGATTCCGTTTTGGGACGTCACAACTATTGGCGGGAAATAACTCGAGTCATAGGTGCTGACCACATAATTAGTTGTCTACCTTTGTTACATATTTTGAACGTGTAGTTCTGTTTAATATGTGTTCATGTTCATATGTGTAAATATATCTAGAGGTGTACAGTTTCTGTATGTATGCACACAAACGTGTGTCTGAAGATCTCGATAGACAGCTTGACCTTATGACTATTACATGGTAATTAGCCTTGTTTATGTTTACAACATTCATTTCACAATGTTTATTTTTCTTCCTATGTAAATGTATAATGCTCTTGATGAACGAAAGACGAGTGATTGGAAGGGCCGAATGTAAGACGGGCCTGCGCGCCCAATTTGTGACCCTAATAAAGTTTATTTGATTTGATTTGATTTTGATTTGACTATAGTTAACGTTTCGAATGACTTGAGTTGAGCTAAGAACCGACATCACTGCACTCAGGAATTCCCATACACGCTCCGTCCCCTCGTTCAACAGCCGGTGAAGAGTCACACTACTAATCGTTCCTACCGCTATCTGACCGAAAGCTCTCCCTGTCCTCCTTCTCAATCCTGAGACTCCCCCAGAACCCCTGCCGATCCCCCGTAACCTCACCCTTTCCATACAAGTTAACATTTCGAAATCATTTGATATAATATAACCATATCCGTTTTTAAATCACATTGTAAAAGCACTTCTTGAAATAAATGTATGCCTAAGAACTGGAATATTTCCTCACCGGTAATTCAGATCTCTGAGAGCCGACAGAATATGTCTAACAAGAAAAAAAAACCTGAGACGACTGAAAAAACAAAAAACAACACCAACAAAACCCCAGATAGAAGAAACCCAGTCTAAGTTGTCCAACCTCAAGCACACACACAGTTCTACTTATTACGTCACCAAAGTATTGAGCTTGTACGGTTACTTGAAGTCCACTAAATTCTACACAGAAGCAGTGTACAAGGTGAAAATCGCAGAGAATGCTCTCCTTAGCAAATCACTGAGCACAGAAAAGATAACAACGTCAGTACTAGACAACCCAGAGAAATATGTGAGGAACTTATCGTCGTACGTACTCAACAACATTGAAACTGAGGCCCTTGCATACGGATTAAAATTCTGCATAAAGCCCAAACTCATCAACCGTATTGAGTCGCAAGCACAGTTTGAAATGTTGTTTGATCAAGAATGCATAATAATGTCAGCGGGTGGTTCATAGAGCTGTAGAAGGACGAATAAGAGATCGGAACTGTTCACTATATCTCAAACATCCCAGATCTAGTATACTAACTTCTTGCGTTAACATCTGCAATGAAAGAGGTACAGATTTCTACACGACAAAGCTTAGAAATTAGAGCAATGAATGAGTCAGACAAACACGGGTTTCAGGAGATTTAAAAGATAAGAGTTTTGACTTCATTGCACCGGGTTTTACCCCATATGGCTCAGTCTATCAGCAGGATAGCCTGCTACAATCGTCGCACAAAGCACGAATTCCGCAGCTCCAGCGACGACCCCTAGGAATCTCCGAGAAAATTGCACTCGTGAACAGAACGGGTTAGGCCAGAATCGAACCTACAACCTTCGGAGGGTGAAGGAGTAGTGTAACCACTTCGCCACGGAGACTCCATGGGTCAAACACATCACCGCTATAAGAGATGCTGGGCGAACACATGACATGGAGCAAACCTGGGAATCCGCTTCCTTGTCCAGAGTGAGGGAGATGGGAGTGAAGCGGGAAGCCTGCCAGACATGGACATTTTGTCAAGAGCACAAGACATTTGATTAACCAACACAGAACTGGTGCGATATGCCGTTATACGCTAGCAGAGATGTTCTGGAGGCTGGAGCACGTATGGATCTGTCCGGGGTGGGATCATGATGAAGATAATCCTTGCTTATCATTAAATCACTAAAGCTGAGAAATGACATTGTATATGCTAGCATATGGCTTTGCGGTGTGTGGTGACTAACTATCTTCCTATATCTGTCTTTTTCTTACCAGAGAAATCACTGGTAACAACCTTATAATATCAGCTGGGTTGCCACACCATTATCATCATCAACACTATCATCATCATACTAATCATCATCACTATCGTCATCATCATATTAATCATCATCATTGTCACGGAAAAAACTGCAGTTTAATGATTCCTTGATAACTTACATATTAAAATACAAGGAAGGAGAAGGGTTAACAATCGTGTACTTCATTCTGAGAGGAGGACGAATAAAAGATCATTGACCGACACAGATATGAAAATAGGATACAGGTGTTCGTAAAGTTCATTGCTTGACGATCTGACGGACACGGAGAAACGGGACGATCGCGCTGGGGACACACGACCGGAGAAAACGATCAACGAGTGAAGTTGCTTTGAAGTATTCGCGTACGGGGAAACTCAGGGAACAGCGTAACAACGGAGGACACGAACAACTAACCACTACGGGATTTCTCCGCTGTTTGACGGGCAGGATACGGCAAATTTGATTGCATATCAAACAATCACCGGAGGATTGGACACTTGTTATAAATAAGTAGCAACTGGGGGTTGCTAGTTAGTGTGTGTTCCAAACTGGGCTGAATGAGATATGCTCCTGAGGGGGAAAAGAAAGACACGTCCCTAATGGTTTAAAGAAGAGGGGATATTAGTGTGTTATTCGCTAGTGTATTTCGATTCCAGGAACATAAGTGCATATATATAAGGTAACACTAATATTAGAGTAATATTAGCATAGGGAAATATGTGGTTGTGCGTAGGGTTTACTATTGCTTTCTATTTAAGGGAAATATGTGGTTGTGCGTAGGGTTTACTATTGCTTTCTATTTAGTGAATAGTTTATACTTAAGTGAATTCTGCTGTTTATGTCAGAGTATTCTTTCGGAGGCTGTTTCATTACGGCTGGAGAAAGACAATCACATAGACAGGGATATGAGGCAGACTTAAATCACCTGATTTAATGTTTATTACCCAGGTTCTACTACACAGCCTGACCTATCAAAGAAGATAAACCAGTACATCTCTTGTACAGAGAAAGCAGTGTTGATAATACAGGAAAGACCTTTTAATTTAATCAGGCACTTCGCAGGTGCAGTGAAAGTATGTCACTATAGCAAATGCAAAGTGGGTGACTTAACGAATGTCAAAAAACAGGTTTTGGTGAACCTTAGAGAAGGAACTTTATTCAAGCATAGAAAATAGGATAAAACATTGTCATTGAGTACTCACCTAAACGAAACAGGGAAGAACCCTAGACCAGTGTACCTATATTCAGAAAACGGTTAAATAACTGTGGACAGGTGTGAGGTGTTTTCACTGATGGATTATAACAACATAAAACGGAAAACTCTGTCTACGGAAAGGACTTACCGTGATCACATTACTGTACGGTGTTACTGTGGTGAACAATTGTTTGTTTTTTCAAGAATTGGATTAAGTCAAGACTCAAGCTGAACGGATCATACCGGGTGAGAACGTTCTAAGTCTGTGTTTGATGTCTGATGTTTTGGCCTTTTGAATATAACATCTAAAAGTCCTATCTTGCAGTCACCTTAGCAGACACTACCAACTACAGATACACATTCAATACATACAACTGACATAGTTTTCAACAATAAACAGGTTATTCATTGTTGGAGGAAACTGTTGTCAGGGTATGTTATGAAGGAGAGAGAGAGTGAAAGAAATAGATATATGGAAGGGAAGACAGAAGGGAGGAGTGTAGACAGAAGTCAGTCAATAATCCCAACAGGGAATAAAGTTGAAGATGTGCTTGTTGATTCCACAGTCCTCCCGGGTAAACAAGTGACAATCATCATCACTATCATTATCGTTATCATCATCGCCATCACTATCATCTTTATCATCACTATCACCATCATCATCACTATCATCATTAGGATCATCATCATAGCTATCATCATCATCATCATCATCATCATCACCATCATCATCATCATCATCATCATCATCATCATCATCATCATCATCATCATCATCATCATCATCATCATCATCATCACTACCATCATCATCATCATCATCGTCACTATCATCATCATCATCATCATCATTACCATCATCATCATCATCATCATCATCATCACCACCACCATCATCATCATCATCATCATCATCATCATCATCACTACCATCATCATCATCATCATCGTCACTATCATCATCATCATCATCATCATCATCATTATCATCACCATTATCATCATCGTCACTATCATCATCATCTGTGCAGAACGTCCCCCTCATCGCATCCTACCCTATAGTTTCACTGCGTCCTGTCATTTCTCCTGACTGAAACACTCTTGTCCCCAGGGCGTCTACAATGTCCTGTATCCTTTGCCGTGCTGGTTCACCTCTGTATCTTCTTGCAGCCCTTCATGGCTGGTCTGAAATGAACATCAAGACATTTCCTGGGAAGACAAGGCGGCTGATATGACGCTGACAGCATCACCCATCGAGTGAAAAATTGTGTGACAATATGGGGGATAGAACCACATACCTACTGCGACCTATGGCTTTACAAGCTGTTTTATAATGCACTTTATACAGTCTTCTATCTCCTTTGCAGGACGTTGCCATCAACCCCAAGTTAATGCTCTATGCAATTTTACGTTCACTAGTTTCCCTATCAAGTCTTACAAGAAACAAATGAAAATTGTAATCTAATGAGAGAAATTAGACGTAGACAGTTAAAAATTTTTGACATGTTATGAGAAGAAACAAATTAGAGACCTTGATGACAACTGGCAAGATCGAGGGGAAACGAACAAGGGGAAGTGAATACCTGGATGGCTTGACCACATAGCATGGTCGAGATAATTACACAAATAGACACACGTAGTATTATTTGGCGCTCACAGAAGAAGGAAATAGAGATCAGAAGACGCACTAGACAACATAAATTTTTGAAAGCTATAATAGTTAACAACCGGGATCGAACCTGTCGCCTCCAAATGACGACGGCGCCTCGCGCCTCGCTGCAGGAACAAGTGTACTTCGACGCACGACCAACTAGACACTAGGAGTCATAATCAATCCCAGCATTTTTACCTGTTTATGATTTACTTGGCAATGAATAGGTTCTGTAGTTTGTCAGTGATTTCAGAACGGCCGGTGACTCATGGTAAAGAACTAAACGCAAACGGGTCTGCAAATCGCTTGCAGCTGATTCTGACCACTCAACTCAATGTAACAGGGATTTGAAAACACGTTCACTGCGCTAAGGCCACAACGCGGGGACTTTCGTTTTCTTAAATGATTACCATTATAATATATATATATATATATATATATATATATATATATATATATATATATATATATATATATATATTGTGTCTGTGTATTTGTGTGTGTGTGTGTGTGTGTGTGTGTGTGTGTGTGTGTGTGTGTGTGTGTGTGTGTGTGTGTGTGTGTGTGTGTGTGTGTGTGTGTGTGTGTGTGTGTGTGTGTGAGTGCGTGCGTGTTAGTGCCTACACCACTCAGTTGGACTAAAATGTTGACTTCTGATCCTTGACTTGGGTACACAAAATTACAAGTACCTCGGAACTCGGAGAGGGTTTGTCTGATGGCGAGGGGCACTAATAAAGAAAAAACAACAAACTAATTAACAAGGAAAAACTAGTCCCCTGCACTAGAAGTAGTAGCATGTTTATGGTCTATGTACGCGTTCAAAGCGAGAGTATGAAAACTAAAAATAGAAAATATAATATAAATAATTTAGATGTTTCTTATTTTTCTTTCAGAAATAATCGTGGCTGATGGAGCTGTTAGTGGATTTGTTAAGGCCTGTGTCCTTGATTGCTGTGGCTTCAGCAGGGGTTGAACTTGCTGGTCTGGGTGCCTTGTACGCAGTTGGTTGGATTGTGCAGCAAAGAACTTTGACATGCATACGTGGGCATCAATGCTGAAGCTAGGGCGTCCACTTTGCATGTCTGTTGGAGAGCAAGTTTCTCATGACACACATGGGTGACAGCCAAACAGAAGACCATCTTCTTATAGCCGATGTCGTGTGGTGTTGGTGATCATGACTATCCACAACCTTCTCTCTTGTTTACTACCAATAATTTCTTACACTGATATTCCTCCACACCATAATGTCAAACTTTCCTGCATCCCCGGTCTGGGTTTTCCAATGCTTCTCTTCCACTCTAACATTCCTGTTACGACTTTTTTTTATTTTAATTCGCATATCCTTTACAGGACATCGCTGTCAGCACCAGCATCTTTCAGCTGTCTGTTGATTTCTTGGCAAGATTAAGCTCAGTAGTTTGCCATTGCTTTGTGAGCGGTCGGCTCACATACCCCGTAAGTTACCAACGCGGCGAGAACCCCTGTTATGACTATATATTTCACCTGTATCTTCTCATGAAATACGTAAATAGTGTGGACTGCTTTCTTCTGAAGCGAGCAACCGGTTCTCTTTGTGAGTTAACACCTTACAAGTTATCTGCATTACTCTTTCTATCCGCCAGCAATGCTCTCATCATTTTTTGTCTCTCTAAAAGCACGTCTTCGCAGCCTCCATATAATTCATCAGCTGTCTGCTAATTGTCCATGATTGGCATCATGGTACATTGAAATATCTTGGGAACTAAAGACGGTCGCCGTAATAATGACCCCATTATCCACCCAGTGCCATAACCATAAGAGCCTAGAACCATATGCCGATTGCGCACTAAGGCGTGTAAAGGAGTCATTTACTGTTACGGTGATATAAGATTGCACACTAAGGCGCGTAAAGGATTCATTTACT
The DNA here is from genome assembly GCA_014155875.1 of Cepaea nemoralis. Taxonomy (NCBI): domain Eukaryota; kingdom Metazoa; phylum Mollusca; class Gastropoda; order Stylommatophora; family Helicidae; genus Cepaea; species Cepaea nemoralis. Next base: position 271,683 of record JACEFZ010000898.1, read on the forward strand.
GTTTCGATGATATAAGATTGCACACTAAGGCGCGTAAAGGATTCATTTACTGTTTCGATGATATAAGATTGCACACTAAGGCGCGTAAAGGATTCATTTACTGTTACGGTGATATAAGATTGGGTCGGGAAAATATATTGTGGTCAAGCTAACACGGACAACGTAAACTGACACGTTGTGACCACATTCAAATCCCGTTATTTTCTGCTAGATCATTTGCAGAAATCTCGGTCAGTATTAAGAACCTACGGCACAACACTAGAGAAAGTGGAGTCCGTGAGATCGTCCATCTTTCCTAAGGCTGCACATGGACGGAAGACTGGATAGAGAAATAGAAACGAGAAAACAGAAAGCCAACAACATCAGCTGTCAAATAGCACTTATTCTAGACATCCAAATAATAAGATGCAACTCTCCCCCCCCCCCCTCCCCAAAAAAGAAGTTGATAGATGTGTCATTTGTCTTAAAGGTGTGTTATTTGTCTTAAAGATGTGTTATTTGTCTTAAAGGTGTGTTATTAATGCCAAACATTGAACAGTCCTAGAAATACATAGGCCTAAGATCACAACATATGTGATGAGATTCATAAGAAACGCAGCTAGAACAATGGGAAGTAGAAACAAATTGGGGTCTAAGAACAAGTTTATGGATAACATTTATTACTGACTTTAAAGAACGCCAGAGAGTAAAATGGTTCGGACATTTAGTTAGAATGAAAGAAGATCAATTAATGTCTAGAGCGCTCTACATGAGAAAATATGGATACAAAGCGAGAGGGCGGCCCAGGAAGAGTTGGTTAGATGGAGTTAAAAGATACATTGAAGAAATTAAATATGACAGTAGCACAAGCAACAAAACCTGCGAAACATAGAAAATTACATCTGCTTTCTCTCTACGCTTCCCGGAAAAGGCAGTGTGACAAAGTAAGAAGACATATATTTGTGAGTTATGATCACTTAGCACTAAAGAAGAAAACTGAGGTTTTTGAACTTAAATTTTACTGTAAAATTGCTTAGAATATACAGGATTAAGAAGAAGAAAACAACTGAAATTCTAGAAGATCTGAATATAGGAGAAAACTGGCTCATAAATGGCATACTGTCTCTGAAAATAAAGAGACTGTTTCTTGTAATCGTGTTTCAGTAAAGCTCACAATCTACTTCTCGTTGTTTGGTGATTTATTCATTGCCTCTGAAAATACAACACATTGCCCATAGAAGACGTCTCAGTGACCTGACAAGAACAGTGATGGAAGGCGTGGTTTCTGGTAGAAGAGGCTGGGGTCGACCAAAGGTGGATGAACACGGGACGTTGCAGACACCTTGGGCATGAGGTTGTGTGGAGCAGGAGAACTGGAAAAGCCAGTAGGAGCGTCGGTCGTTCAGAAAGCAAAAGCAAACTACTGAACGTGATTATTACCTAGTAAATCACAAACAGCCAGACAATGCTGGGGTTGATTGTGGCGTACTGTAGAGGACACGCAAATAACATTTTTGTAAAGTGATCCACGGTGTAATATGACTTAATAAATGTTGTTGCCATAACAGAAATAGTTCCAATCACCGGCCCATCACTGCATGTCTGATTTCAGTTATTTGCATATTCTGGACAGTATGTCGTTGTCAATCCCAGTATTGGTTTTTGAATTCTTGGCAAGTTTACGTTTAGTAGTTTCCCATTGCTTTCTGAACGGCCAGCAATCGTGTCCTTATATGAAAACCAACGCAAGGCGGTCTCCTTCCATGTTGCCAGCAGCTATGTTTCGAGCGCCGAATGCAGGATTGCGAATTGCGTTTGTAACTCCTTTGCCATAGAGCGGGCTACATGCATGTTTAAGTGCCTGAAATTGTTCAGTTCCATGGCCTATCGCTGCATGCATGAGTACCGCTCTATTCGTGAGCAGATCGATAACCCAGGTAGCAGTATCGACATATCGCTCGGTTGCTTGCCGTCGCAAACATAGCAAGAAGTTACACAGTCTGGCTTAATGCCAGTCTGTCTGTCTGTCGGTTTGTGTGTCTCGCGGCCGGCTATGCGGATTGTTTATCTGTGTGTATATATGTCTGTCTGTCGGTTTGTGTGTCTCGCGGCCAGTTAGTCTATGCTGATTGTTGATCTGTGTGTATATCTGTCTGTCTGTCTATCTTAAAGTCAGTAAGTCTATTTGTCAGTCTGAGGTTCTGTCTGTCCAAGACTCTACGTGTCTCTAGGCCAGTTTTTCTGTTTGCGCGTCTATTTGATGATCTGTCTGTTGGTCTATCGGTAGGGCTTGTCTGTCTGTTAGTCTATCTATATGTATGTCTGTGTGTATATTTGTCGGTAGATCTATCTGTCGTTATATAGGTGTATTACCTGTGTGTCGGTAGGTTTGTCTATCTGTCTGTCGGTAGGTTTGTCTGTCTCTCGGTATGTATGTTTAACTGTCTGTCTGTCTGTCTGTCTGTCGGTAGGTCTGTCTGTCTGTCTGTCTGTCTGTCTGTCTGTCTGTCTAATTGTCTGTCTGTAGTTATGTCTATATATCTGCGTGTCCGTAGGCCTGTCTTTCTGTCGGTATATATATATAAGTGTGTGTGTGTGTGTGTGTGTGTGTGTGTGTGTGTGTGTGTGTGTGTGTGTGTGTGTGTGTGTGTCCGTCCGTCCGTCCGTTTGTCAACAAATATGCAACAACAAAAATACAAATGGCCTACTTACATTAAAACATTAATGCAGTTGTAACAGCAGCAAAGGCAATAACAACTTGAATAAAACATACATTTTTGTTTGCATATTTGATTACGTATTTGATTTCTTTGAAAAGAAGCGTTGCTCTACAACCAACACACCATCCGGGGGGAAGGGTGGGGGGGGGGGGGGGGGGGGACTGTGTTGTAAGACACCCATTTCCCTCCCCATACACAGACACCATCAGGGTGTGCATGAATGGTACTGAAACCTCACGTCATGTTACTATGTAAGCTTGTCATTGTTCGGGACAGCACTTACCGACTTGTTCCGATTAGGTGTTGTGAACTTCATATTCAGATAAATGGCGAGTTGCCGGTTGCTGAACTAACTGGTTTGCCTTATGCAGTAATGCGTGTGCAACTATTGGTTCTTCTACTGACTGCTGTGTCCATCGACGACAAACTGTAATTCTAGTGGCAGATTGTTGCGTTGGCTTTCTGGCAGAGCCGTATGCGTGCAGGCGTGTGCCTGCTGTTGATTTTGTCGGGATTGCTGTCAACTTCCCTTTTTACATAAAACTGCGAGAAGCATTTTGTGTGGTTTTCACTGGCACAGGAACAGAGCAATTATGGGGTGACCCGTTGCCGTGAAGCTGCCACCGCGACTAATAAAGTTTGTTGCATATAATTTACAGGACGTCACAGTCAACCCCAGCATGCTTTTGGGTGTTTGTGATTTATTGGCAAGTTTGCTTTCAGTAGTTTGCTATTGCTTTCTGAACGACCGCCACTTATATCATTTTATAAAAATCAAGGCAACGCTGCTAAATCTCCCCAAGTGTATTTCGAATGCGGTATGCGGGATTTCGAACAGCGTCCGTAAACCCTTCACCACATGTAGGTTGTATACAATTCTGAGACCTGTGGTGCTGTGAGAGTGGTCACATATGAAGGCTGCCCGTATTCCATAGCCGTGGGTTCAGTTAAATGATAGTCCTGGCTAGTGATGAAACCTTTTTTTTTTTTAAGGTTGTCTAGTTGGTTATGCGTCGAAGTACACTTGTACCTGTAGCGAGGTGCCCTATTCATTTGGAAGTGACAGGTTCGAATCCTGATGTCGAAACTTTAGCCTTTCAACGTTTATGTTGTCTAGTGCGTCCTCAATTCTCTAGTGTATTTTTTTCTTTGTATGAGAGACAATCAAAACTTGTAAATGTGTGTAGGATATGTCTACGTTTGTCATGCTTTTCTGGCAGCATTTATTAATGTTATTCTCAACAGTCAACACATACGACATAGTCTGACTAACAGAAAAACAGAAGTAATGGATATTACAATGAAAATAAAAGTGTATATCCAAATGCAACAACAAAGTTAAATGAACCAATCTGACACAAATAAATGTATTTAATTATGTGGCTACTTTAACTGATTAAGTGCCATGGGATGATTAATCGTCTTTGGCAACTTCCCGTATCTGCCACGGACTTGAATACAGTAGTTTTCCCTGTGCAACCACGTTTAATTTTATATGTAATACAACATGTAATATACAAGTAAATGGGAATATTCTTCAACAAGTGAATCGGTACAATTATCTCGGAACAGTCATAACATCTGATGGGAGATGCCTTGAAGAAATTAGAACAAGAATCGCCATGGCGAATGTAGCCTTTAGCAAGATTAAAAACAAACTGACCAATAAAAAGATGTCAATTGAAACGAGAAAAAGAGTGTTGAGGGGGTACGTAGCGCCTGTTCTTTTGTATGGATGTGAAACTTGGACAATGTGCAGTCAAGCTGAAAAACATTTGATGGCTGCAGAAATGTGGTTTCTGAGGAAAATGCAAAGAATACCATGGACAGACAGAAAATCCAATGACCAAGTACTACAGGAGACAAATGAAAATCGTAAATTGATTAGAGAAAATAGACGTAGACAGTCAAAATTTTTTGGACATGTTATGAGAAGAAATGGATTGGAGAACTTGGTGACAACTGGCAAGATCGAGGGGAACAGACCAAGAGGAAGACCGAGAGGAAAATAACTGGATGGCTTGGCCACATGGCATGGACGAGACGGGAACACTAAGCTAATCCACGACTCTAGTGATCGAGTGAAATGGCGAGTCATGGCCGCCCACGCTTTTCGACATGGCACATGATTGATTGAAGAGCGGACAATTCTATCAAAGGCCTTCTCCTGGTCCAAGGACACAAGAGAGGCCTGACAGACTTTTTCCTATATGTATGTGATGATGTCTCTAATGGAATGTGTATGCTGGTGGATTTTCCTATGTTGTACTCCTCATTGCTGATTTCGTTGTATGAACGTTGAAATAAGTATTTTATAGTCTCTGTTGAGTACTGATATGGGACTAATTTTTCATCGGATGTCTTATTTGTATTGTCCTCGGGTCCTTGGTCTTAGTGTGCTGACCTCTAACATGGAGGCCCCAGTAGTGTCGGAGACCTCTGTGAGCACGGATTTTCTTCAGGCGCTCCAGTTCCTCAAGCAGTTTGTTGCCCAGATCGTTGCTGAACACCTGAGTGAAGCGACCATCCTTGATATCCTTCTGTTTTGTTTTGTTTTTTTTTATTGGGGGGGGGGGGGGGTCTGTTTGTTGAGGAACCAGTCAGGGATATCACTGTGACAATGCGCTCAACCTCCCCTTCTGTCAGTTCGCCAGCCCTATTTGGGGATGTTACGGACGCTTTCCTAATCCCGTTTACCAGGGTTCGAAACACAGCGGTGCTGGTTATTTTTGTTTGTTTGTTGAAAAAGATATAGATGCAGGTCGTTCAGAAAGCAATAGCAAACTACTGAACGTAAAACTTGTCCAGGAATCATGAACAGCCAAAATTCTAGGGTTGTCTTCTACGTCCTGTGAAGGACATGCAACTTGCGGATATCAACGTTTTCCTTCTTGCAGAAGACTGTAGCAAACTTACGACCAACATCCCTAATGGAAGTGATGGCGAGTGATATCGTCCTTATGCATTATTCAATGTTCGTGTTCATAACACGAAGAATGTGCTAGGACTTCTCTGGTACCACATGTGATATTTTAGCTGGAAAAGCCCTTTACGGGTCTGACAAAAATTGGTATATTAAGTATCAATATTAGAAATCATACAATGAATGTCTGAAAACATTTTATGTTATATCAAGGAGAAATACAGAAATACGTTATAAAATTCTTGCTCGTGTAAAATCAAGCCATTATTTTTTACACAAACTTTCAAGATAACTTACAAATATCAATTATTTATACTGCATATAAATGTTGCCAAGTTATGCAAAAATTATATCCTAGATTAAGATAAATACTGCAATTATTTAAGTTAAATTATACATGTTTGCTACTTTTAATAATGTCCCTTGAAATAAAACGGTTATGGTGTTATGTCCCTTATCACTATTTTTATTACATTTCAACCTTCCCGTCCAGTTTTTTTTTTTTTTTAAATACTTTTATTTCATACAAAGCAGTGTGAATTCACAAGATTGAGATGTTGTTGATTGGGCTAATAACTGACACCACTGCATTCAGAACATGCCCATATGCGCTCAGCCCTCTCGTTCAACAGCCGGTGAAGAGCCACACTACTAATCGTTGCTACCGCTGTCAGATTGAAAGTTTTCCTGGTCTTTCCTCTCAGTTTTGAGATTCTACCAGAACCCTTGCCAATTCCCCACAATCTCATCCTATCCGCATACGGGTTCTCAATCTGTTCCTCCACCTGGTCCCCCAGGCGCAGGACCACCTCTCCCTTGTCCATAGGTAATCTACCACCAAAAGGTGCATTCCATTCTAGTCCATCTGACTGTTCATTCCCCCGAAATCCCACATGGCCAGTGCAAAAAAAGTCCATACAATTCTCACAATCTGTGTCCTCTGACGCGATGTGAGCACTTCCTTTCTCCATTTTACTAAGCATACTCTTCGAGTCCGTGATGAAGACAATGTGTGTTGCAGTAGTCTCCTCTAACTAACGGAAATGCCATTGTGACTGCTTCCACCTCCATTCTCATGCTGGAGGTCGAGACTCATATGCCATGCTCTCCCTTTTCAAGAATCATCTATTAGCCTTCGCAAAGAAACCCCAACCACGCCGTCGGTTTCTCGCCACTGACCCATCAATAATGATCACTATGTCACCTTGATGTGTATTACTCTGGATCAGTTGTTGCACCTCAAACTCAGCGCTGCTCATTCTCTGCACTCACGACTCAGTGTTATTATTACATTGTGCTAGTCCGTCATGTCTTCCGGAACTTCAACCCACTCTTTTTCACAATTGATGGTCTCTAGATCACACACCTGACGAATAGATAAATCTGCCTGTGCCATCCAGGATATATGACCCTTTACCATATCCATGGTTTCATGCTTCATGGGTGATCCCTAACTGCAGCAACCCTCAGATACCATTTGGCCTGAAGGTCCCTATGCCTATCCGCCATTGTCGGTGGCGCCTTAATATGCCTGCCTCATGCATATAATTGGTGTGTCCTGTGTGCACTCCAGACTCACCCACATTGCCGCATTTTATATGCGTTCCAACCAGTCAAGCTGGCTATTTGATATTGTCAAGGAGCTCCAAACCATACTCACTGACATAAATTATTAACTGTTTGTTTTAGTTTAGTCGTTGGATCAACATCACGGCACACGTTTTAACCCATAAGTGCTCCGTCCTCCTCCTAACACAAACCTTAGTCTGGAGAACCTCAGCTCAGTGCACGAACTCCGTAGCACCGGCGAGGATCCTGAAATACTTTGGGTAGATGTTTAACTCGAAATTTTGCCCGGGCAGCGCCGTTAGGCTACTCTTTTTCGATTTCCAACTGCCAATGGATTCTTTACGTGCGTAACAATACACACGGGCGTCCGATCTCACTACCCAGAGACCAGGGGAAATTTGGTTACTAAAAGTCCACGTGAAAAAATCCCGGTCCTCACCGGGGCTTGAACCCGGGATCTCCAGAACTCGAGGCGAACACCATACCTCGAGACCACTCAGCCCCCTATTAACTGCTGAAAGAGCCTGCAAAGCATCCTTTGCTCTACCCCGGCTGCTGCCATTGCCCTCAAAGCATTAAGTCCCCCACCAGCCTTCACCACCAAAGCCTCCAAATGATCTTTAAAAGACGTACGTCTGTCGAAGGTGATATCCAAGTACTTCAATTTACCCTCTCTACTAAGAGGATATCCATTCAGTATAGTACATGTGACATCTTCCTTCACAATCCGGTTACCCAGGGAGTACCACAGAACCCCCAAAAAAATAATCAGAAATAAACATCATAATAGGAGACTTCAATGCAAAAGTAGGAAATCAAGCTGATATTTACACAGTAGGAAACTATGGTTTAGGAGAGAGAAATGAAAGAAGATACAGACTCGTAGAGTGGTTTAAGCAACACCTTAGAAGATTATGTACATGGACGAGTCCTGAAAGCAGGATCAGAAACCAGACTGACTACATTCTGATTAGTAGAAGATTTAGAAACGCGCTAACAATAGCAAAAACAGTTTCCAGTGCTGATTGTTATAGTGACCACAGACTACTTACAGGGACATTGAGGATAAATTTGAAGAAAGTCAAGTATGTAACAGGAAATACTAAATATGATTTGTGTACATTGAGTAATGACAAGGAAATACAAAACAAATTCAACATAGAAGTACAGAACATATTTGATATACTGTTTGATCTAGAGAAATTATTCCAGGATGTGGATGATCAACGGGAAATGTTGAAGAATTCAATCAGTTTGACTGCAGAAACAACTATTCCAAAATTAATGAAGGTGGGTCGTAAGAAATGGATGACTGAAGAAATTAGACGTAGACAGTTAACATTTTTAGAGATGTTATGAGAATAAACAAATTAGAGACCTTGACGACAACTGGCAAGATCGAGGGGAAACGAACAAGAGGAAGGCAGAGAAGTGAATACCTGGATGGCTTGACCACGTGGCATGGTCGTGATAAGAGCACTGAGATGTTCCACGACTCTGGTGATCGAGTGAAAAGGCGAATCATGACCGTCCACGCTTACCGGCATGGCAAATGATAGATGGATGGATGAAGTTTCCCATTTGCTTTCTGAACGAGAAGGTAACATGTAAATCCAACATAATACCGGTGTAGGGGATGGGCGACGTATCTAGACATAAGCGAAACGGAAGTTTAAGATCACGCTGTTATCCGTTCGATCGCTTCGATTTCTTTACTGCTACTTAAAGTTAGTTGCATTTCCTTTACATGAAGTCATAATCAATCCCAGCATTTTTACCCGTTTGTGATTTACATGGCAATGAATAGGTTCAGTAGTTTGTCAGTGATTTCAGAACGGCCGGCGACTCATGGTAAAGAAATAAACGCAAACGGGTCTGCAAATCGCTCGCAGCTGATTCTGAACACTCAACTCGATGTAACAGGGATTTGGAAAACACGTTCATTGCGCTAAGGCCACAACGTGGGGACTTTCGTTTTCTTAAATTATTCCCATTATACTATATATATATATATATATATATATATATATATATATTGTGTGTGTCTGTGTGTGTGTGTGTGTGTGTGTGGGTGCGTGCGTGCGTGCGCGAGTGCGTGCGTGCGTGCGTGCGCGCGTGATAGAGCCTACATCACTCAGTTGGACTAAAATGTTGACTTCTGATCCTTGACATGGGTACACAAAATTACAAGTACTTCAGAACTCGGAGAGGTTTGTCTGATGGCGAGGGGCACTAATAAAGAAACATCAACAAGCTAATTAACAAGGAAAGACTAGTCCCCTGCATTAGAAGTAGTACCAAGTGTATTGTATTCGTACGCGTTCAAAGCGAGAGAATGCGAAATAAAAATAGAAAATAAAATATAAATAATTTAGATGTTTCTTATTTTACTTTCAGAAATAATCGTGGCTGATGGAGCTGTTAGTGGATTTGCTAAGGCCTGTGTCCTCGATTGCTGTGGCTTCAGCAGGGGTTGAACTTGCTGGTCTGGGTGCCTTGTACGCATTTGGTTGGATTGTGCAGCAAAGAACTTTGACATGCATACGTGGGCATCAAGGCTGAAGCTAGGGAGACCACTTTGCATGTCTGTTAGAGAGCAAGTTTCTCATGACACACATGGGTGACAGCCAAATAAAAGACTATCTTTGACACACATGGGTGACAGCCAAACAGAAGACTATCTTTGACACACATGGGTGACAGCCAAACAGAAGACCATCTTCTTATAGTCGATGTCGTGTGGTGTTGGTGATCATGACTACCCACAGCCTTCTTCCCCGTTTACTACCAATCATTTCTGACACTAATATTCCTCCACACCATATTGTCAAATTTTCCTGCATCCTCCGTCTCGGTTTTCCCATGCTTCTCTTCCACTCTAACATTCCTGTTACGACATTTTTTGGTTCGCATATCTTTTACAGGACATCGCTGTCAACATCAGCATATTTCAGCTGACTGTTGATTTCTTGGCAAAATTACTTTCAGTAGTTTGCCATTGCTTTTTGAGCGACCGGCTTATACACCCTGTAAGTTACCAACGCGGCGAGAACCCCTGTTATGACTATATATTTCACCTGTATCTTCTCATGAAATACGTAAGTAAATGTGGACTGCTTTTCTTCTGAAGCGAGCAACCGGTTCTCTTTGTTAGTTAACAACTTACAAGTTATCTGCATTACTCTTTCTATCCGCCAGCGGTGTTCTCATCATTTTTTTTCTCTCTAAAAGCACGTCTTCGCAGCCTCCATATAATTCATCAGCTGTCTGCTAATTGTCCATGATTGGCTTCATGGTACAACCAAATATCTTGGGAACTAAAGACGGTCGCCGTAATACTGACCCCATTATCCACCGAGTGTCGATGGTCAATAACCATATGGGTCTAGATTCATATGCCGATTGCTCACTAAGGCGTGTCAAGGATTCATTTACTGTTTCAGGCATGTCAAGGATTCATTTACTGTTTTGGTGATATAAGATTGCACACTAAGGCGCGTAAAGGATTCATTTACTGTTATGGTGATATAAGATTGCACACTAAGGCGCGTAAAGGATTCATTTACTGTTATGGTGATATGTTAGTTAGTTAGTTAGTTAGTTAGTCGCAGTTCCAACTTCACAGCAACGGGCCATCCCCATTATGCTCCGTTCCTGTGCCAGTGATTATCACACAAAACGCTCCCCACTGCCCAATGTGAAAAGTGGAAAAGACAGGAGTCTCGACAAACAACAGCCCGCACAGATACACTGTGCATAATGCCGCAGCCAGAATGTCAACACAATAGTCCCCCAGTTCATTACTGATGGCAGTCATTTTCCCACCTGGATGTTTCCTAGATGTTCACCCACACAGTCCACGAAATACAATTCATCGTCGATGGCAGTGGCAGTCAACCAGAAGCCCAGCAGCCACGCATTTCTGCATAAGGCAAAAAAACCGGTCACCTCTGGGACATAGCCATCTGCAATCGCTCCGAACATGCAGTCACGTTCCAAAACACCTTGGACAGATTCAAAAGCATTTCACACGAAACTCACAGCTCACAGTGTCGCGCCACGCACTCACTCAGTAGCAGGGCGAAGGAACCATCAAGCCTCTTTAGTCGCCTCTTACGACATGCGTGGTAGGCTGCAGTGTTGCTATTCTTTGCTTCCCTTATGGGCCCCGGCAACACACGGGAGTGTTATGGTGATATAAGATTGCACACTAAGGCGCGTAAAGGATTCATTTATTGTTACGGTGATATAAGATTGGGTCGGGAAAATATATTGTGGTCAAGCTAACACGGACAACGTAAATTGACACTTTGTGACCACATTCAAATCCCGTCCTTTTTCGCAAGATCATTTGCAGAAATCTCGGTCAGTATTAAGAACCTACGGCACAACACCAGAGAAAGTGGAGTCCGTGAGAACGCCCATCTTTCCTAAGGCTGCACATGGACGGAAGACTGGATAGAGAAATAGAAACGAGAAAACAGAAAGCCAACAACATCGGCTATCAGATAGCACCTATTCTAGACAGCCAAATATTAAGATGCACCCCCCCCCCCTCCACCCCCCCCCCCCCCCCCAAAAAAAAGAAGTTGATAGATGTGTTATTTGTCTTAAAGATGTGTTATTTGTCTTAAAGATGTGTTATTTGTCTTAAAGGTGTGTTATTTGTCTTAAAGATGTGTTATTTGTCTTAAAGATGTGTTATTAATGCTAAACATTGAACAGTCCTAGAAATACTTATGCGTAAGATCACAACATATGTGATGAGATGCATAAGAAACGCAGCTAGAACAATATAAAGCAGAAACAAATTGGGGTCTAAGAACAAGTTTATGGATAACATTTATTACTGACTTTAAAGAACGCCAGAGAGTAAAATGGTTCGGACATTTAGTTAGAATGGAAGAAGATCGATCAATGGCTAGAGCGCTCTACATGAGAAAATATGGATACAAAGCGAGAGAACGGCCCAGGAAGAGTTGGTTAGATGGAGTTAAAAGATACATTGAAGAAATCAAAAATGACAGTAGCACAAGCAACAAAACATGCGAAACACAGAAAATTACATCTGCTTCCTCTCTACGCTTCCCGGAAAAAGCAGTAGGACAAAGTAAGACGACATATACGAGGGTAAGTTAATAAGTAAGTCACAAATGGCTGTAGAAAAGTAACTAAATAAGATAACAACTTGAAACCAGTTTATTTTTATACATACATTGTCCCTTTATTTCTCAACATAATTTCGACCAACACTGATGCACTTATCCCATCGTTTTATTAGTCCTCCCACACCGGCTGCATAGAACTGCATGCTTTGTTTTCACTTACCGGCCATCCCACAGAACTGTGTGACTTACTTACTGACTCGCCCTCGTAACTTTTTCTACCCAGCTATGCACCGCTTTACGAGACAAACATTTGTCACCATAAACACTGACAACCCACCTTGACGGGAGACATTTCGCGAATGACACCGAAGTTGAATGCGAAGTGAAAACGTGGTTTAGAAAGCAGCGCACGCAGTTCTATACAGCCGATTTGGACTGATAAAATGATGGGATAAGTGGATCAATGTTCTTGGAAATTATGTTGAGAAATAAAGGGACAATTTATGTATAAAAATAAACTCGTTTCAAGTTCTTATGATATGTAATTATTTTTCTAAAACCATTTGTGACTTACTTATTAACTTACCCTCGTAGTTGTGAGTTATGAACACTCAGCACTTAAGAAGAATAGTGAGGCTTTTATGCTTAAATTTTACTCTAAAAATTCTTAGAATATACAGGATTAAAATGAAGAAAACAATTGAAATTCTACAATATCTGAATATCAAAGAAAACCGGCTCATGAAGGCTATAATGTCTCTGAAAATAAAGAGACTGTTTCTTGTAATCGTGTTTCAGTAAAGCTCACAATCTGCTTCTCGTTGTTTGGTGATTTATTCATTGCCTCTGAAAATACAACACATTGCCCATAGAAGACGTCTCAGTGACCTGACAAGAACAGTGATGGAAGGCGTGGTTTCTGGTAGAAGAGGCTGGGGTCGACCAAAGGTGGATGAACACGGGACGTTGCAGACACCTTGGGCATGAGGTTGTGTGGAGCAGGAGAACTGGAAAAGCCAGTAGGAGCGTCGGTCGTTCAGAAAGCAAAAGCAAACTACTGAACGTGATTATTACCTAGTAAATCACAAACAGCCAGACAATGCTGGGGTTGATTGTGGCGTACTGTAGAGGACACGCAAATAACATTTTTGTAAAGTGATCCACGGTGTAATATGACTTAATAAATGTTGTTGCCATAACAGAAATAGTTCCAATCACCGGCCCATCACTGCATGTCTGATTTCAGTTATTTGCATATTCTGGACAGTATGTCGTTGTCAATCCCAGTATTGGTTTTTGAATTCTTGGCAAGTTTACGTTTAGTAGTTTCCCATTGCTTTCTGAACGGCCGGCAATCGTGTCCTTATATGAAAACCAACGCAAGGCGGTCTCCTTCCATGTTGTGATGGAAGGCGTGCTTTCTGGTAGAAGAGGCTGGGGTCAACCAAATGAGGATGAACACAGGACGTTGCAGACACCATGCGCATGAGGTTGTGTGGAGGATGACCACAGGACGTTGCAGACACCTTGGGCATGAGGCTGTGTGGAGCAGGAGAACTGGCAAAAGCCATGTATGAGCATCGGTCGTTCAGAAAGCAATATCAAAATACTGAACGTTATTATTACCTAGTAAATTACAAAAAGGAAACAATGCTGGGATTGATTGCGATGGATGTCCTGTAGAGGACACGCAACTAACATTTTTGTAAAGTGATCCACGGTGTAATATGACTTAATGAATGTTGTTGCCATAACAGAAATATTTCCAATCCCTGGCCCATCACTGCGTGTGTGATTTCAGTTATTTGCATATTCTGGACAGGATGTCGTTGTCAATCACAGTATTGTTTGGTTGTTTTTTGACTTCTTGGCAAGTTTACGTTCAGTAGGTTTCCATTGCTTTCTGAACGACCGGCAATCATGTCCTTATATGAACACCAACGCAAGGCGGTCTCCTTTCATGTTGCCCGCAGCTGTGTTTCGAGCACCGAATGAGGGATTGCGAATTGCGTTTGTAACTCCTTTGCCATAGATCCGGTTACATGCGTGATTAAGCGCATGAAATTGTTCCATTCCACGGCCTATCGCTGCATGCATGAGTACCGCTCTATTCGTGAGCAGATCGATAACCCAGGTAGCAGTATCGACATATCGCTCGCTTGCTTGCCGTCGCAAACATAGCAAAGAGTTACACAATCTGTCTGAATGCCAGTCTGCCTGTCTGTCTGTCGGTTTGTGTGTCTCGCGGCCGGCTATGCGGATTGTTTATCTGTGTGTATATATGTCTGTCTGTCTGTCTGTCTATCTTAAAGTCAGTAAGTCTATTTGTCAGTCTGAGGTTCTGTCTGCCCAAGACTCTAGGTGTCTCTAGGCCAGATTTTCTGTTTGCGCGTCTATTTGATGATCTGTCTGTTGGTCTATCGGTAGGGCTTGTCTGTCTGTTAGTCTGTCTATATGTATGTATGTCTGCGTGTATATTTGTCGGTAGATCTATCTGTCGTTATGTAGGTGTATTACCTGTGTGTCGGTATGTATGTCTATCTGTCTGTCGGTAGGTTTGTCTGTCTCTCGGTATGTATGTCTAACTGTCTGTCTGTCGGTAGGTCTATCTATCTATCTGTCTATCTGTCTGTCTGTCGGTATGTATGTCTAATTGTCTGTCTGTAGTTATGTCTATATGTCTGCCTGTCCGTAGGCCTGTCTCTCTGTCGGTATATATATATATATATATATATATATATATATATATATATGTTTGTGGTGTTTGTGTGTGTGTGTTTGTGTGTGTGTGTGTGGGTGTGTGTGTGTGTGTGGTGTGTGTGTGTGTGTGTGTGTGTGTGTGTGTGTGTGTGTGTGTGTGTGTGTGTGTGTGTGTGTGTGTCCGTTTATCAACGAATATGCAAAAAAAAAAAATACAAATGGACTATTTATATTAAAACATTATTGCAGTTGTAACAGCAGCAAAGGCAATAAAAACTTGAATAAAACATACATTTTTGTTTGCATATTTGATTACTTATTTGATTTCTTTGAAAAGAAGCGTTGCTCTACAACCAACACACCATCCGGGGGAGGGGTGGGGGGGGGGGGGGGGAACTGTGTTGTAAGACACCCATTTCCCTCCCCATACACAGACACCATCAGGGTGTGCATGAATGGTACTGAAACCTCACGTCATGTTACTATGTAAGCTTGTCATTGTTCGGGACAGCACATACCGACTTGTTCCGATTAGGTGTTGTGAACTTCATATTCAGATAAATGGCGAGTTGCCGGTTGCTGAACTAACTGGTTTGCCTTATGCAGTAATGCGTGTGCAACTATTGGTTCTTCTACTGACTGCTGTGTCCATCGACGACAAACTATAATTCTAGTGACAGATTGTTGCGTTGGCTTTCTGGCAGAGCCGTATGCGTGCAGGCGTGTGCCTGCTGTTGATTTTGTCGGGATTGCTGTCAACTTCCCTTTTTACATAAAACTGCGAGAAGCATTTTGTGTGGTTTTCACTGGCACAGGAACAGAGCAATTATGGGGTGACCCGTTGCCGTGAAGCTGCCACCGCGACTAATAAAGTTTGTTGCATATAATTTACAGGACGTCACAGTCAACCCCAGCATGCTTTTGGGTGTTTGTGATTTATTGGCAAGTTTGCTTTCAGTAGTTTGCTATTGCTTTCTGAACGACCGCCACTTATATCATTTTATAAAAATCAAGGCAACGCTGCTAAATCCTCCCAAGTGTATTTCGAATGCGGTATGCGGGATTTCGAACAGCGTCCGTAAACCCTTCACCACATGTAGGTTGTATACAATTCTGAGACCTGTGGTGCTGTGAGAGTGGTCACATATGAAGGCTGCCCGTATTCCATAGCCGTGGGTTCAGTTAAATGATAGTCCTGGCTAGTGATGAAACCTTTTTTTTTTTTAAGGTTGTCTAGTTGGTTATGCGTCGAAGTACACTTGTACCTGTAGCGAGGTGCCCTATTCATTTGGAAGTGACAGGTTCGAATCCTGATGTTAAACTTTGCCTTTCAACGTTTATGTTGTCTAGTGCGTCCTCAATTCTCTAGTGTATTTTTTTTCTTTGTATGAGAGACAATCAAAACTTGTAAATGTGTGTAGGATATGTCTACGTTTGTCATGCTTTTCTGGCAGCATTTATTAATGTTATTCTCAACAGTCAACACATACGACATAGTCTGACTAACAGAAAAACAGAAGTAATGGATATTACAATGAAAATAAAAGTGTATATCCAAATGCAACAACAAAGTTAAATGAACCAATCTGACACAAATAAATGTATTTAATTATGTGGCTACTTTAACTGATTAAGTGTCATGGGATGATTAATCGTCTTTGGCAACTTCCCGTATCTGCCACGGACTTGAATACAGTAGTTTTCCCTGTGCAACCACGTTTAATTTTATATGTAATACAACATGTAATATACAAGTAAATGGGAATATTCTTCAACAAGTGAATCGGTGCAATTATCTCGGAACAGTCATAACATCTGATGGGAGATGCTGTGGCATAGCAGACATTCTCGTACAGTTGCAGTCATTTGCATAAAACGCTGCAGCGGGCATTTCTGGGAAATGGCGTTTTGCGCAGTTTTTGTTTACCTTTCCCCTATAAGGAGCGGTATGTCTTACCGCCTCGAACAAAGAAAATGTGTCACCGTTATCCGAAAATTAGATAAATTAGCGAGGCTATTTAACCCGAGGTATAAGCCGATATCGGCACTTGAATTTTTCATCGCCAACAAGTCAAAATGTAGTTCGTTAAGGGAAGATTGTTACCTAACTGTGCTTTCTCAGTGCTATGGTAAGCTAATAAGTCTTTTTGAAAGTAATACCTGTATTTTATGATAAATAGAATATATGTATTTGATGAAAATTTTGTTGAAGATGATAACGATAAAATTACTTCTTGAAAAGATAGCCTGACTTTTGTTTCTGCAGAACTAATGTATATGCCACTTCTACTAATTTCTATACGTACATTGTTATCCTGCTAAGATGCTAATATCTATGGGGAAAACCTATTCCCACTATCATCTGCATTCTGAATGCAGAAAGAATATCTGTTCACTCTAATTCCATATCTGAACCCAGATTCTCTAGAATTAGGAAACGTCTTTGCTAGACCTTTAGTGAACACTTGTGTACTCAAGAGTGCATTATTATTATTAATACATGTAAAACATATAACGTGTGTGAATCATGTGGTGACCTGTTTAAAGAATAGACAGGGAAATAGGTGTGATGTTTTTTCCCATGAGTATAATCTCATAGGGAACGAGAAGTGGACACTCTGTGTCTCCTGGAAATGTGCTTCGTTTGCCTAGCGGTGTCCGCAAAGCTAATTCGTGTGACTGCCTAAGTGACCAGATTTTACGTTCAGCTAAATAGTGCAGTGTTGATACAGGAAGACGAAGATATGAGACCCCCCGCCCCCCCCCCCCTTTCCCTAGCTACCAAAGGGACATGGGTAGTGGGTAGATCCATATTCTGTGGGTGATTACTACATGATTCTAGCGTAAGATTATGTGTGTTCTCTCATATGTTGGGGTGTGTCCCATGTGCAGGAGAGTATTATAATTCGTGATGATATGTCTTGTAAGAGATTGTGGTGTCTGATCGTGACAGAGGGTAACGTCAGTTAGATCCTATAGTCACGAAACCCCAGGTCAACATACGGCTAGGTTACAGACAAGCACTCGAACCCCCCCCCCCCCCCCCCTCGCCAATCGGGGTTAAGGACAGCTTAATTCAGAGAGATGAAAGAGGTGGGGAAACGCCCCCCTTTTTCCCCCATTCGGGTATTTGTTTATGTTCTCTGTGTGTGTTTGTTCCAATCACAATTGAGACGATGGCAAATATGTATATCGTTTGTTCATTTCTTCCATCTTAAAGGCACTGAAGAAAAGGCACAGTTTTTGCGACGGGAAAACAGTGGCCGAGAAAATAAAGTAACCCAACAGTGGCTCTAGATAGTATGGAAAACCGAAGGAATCAAATCCATGCTATAATTTGGAAAACCCAGAAAGGAAAAACTTACATACTAGGGTGTACTGAAAGAAACCAGACAAATTATGAAAATTAGATGCTGGGGACGTCATCACAATGAGCCCTAGACAAGGGAACTAATTCATCTTAGAATTGCCAACGACAACTTGAAGTCAAAAATGAGTTATCCCCCTGGAACTTTCCGATCTCAAGTTGATTACACAATGGAAAAGTAACGGCCGAAGTTGTTCTATGTGCAACTAATTACCCAGGGAACAGATTACGTGTGCTGTGCAGCTTAAAACAAAGCTAGTACGGAAAAGTGGATATCCTTAAACCACTCATTTCATCTGCAAAGCTCCGGACGGGTAATACTCAAAAATAAATGTAAAAGGTTGCAAGATCAAGCCTCTATGTGTGGCTGAAACCGAGACGGCATTCCTACATTGTATCCGCGTCATACAAACATGTTTCGGATCCGACCTTTGACGAAAAACGAAGAGAAAGACCGCACATGTAATTGGATGTGCCGCTCAAATAACTACAACAAACATTTCTGAATGTTTTACCTCGTCCTGACTGGATAACTCAAATCATGAGAGCTAACCAGCCATTGGTAGAAGTACCATTGCAAAGGCAGAACCACGTTAATCGCCAGACCTCTACACGAGAAGAGAACTCCTAGGAACCATGCCGATCTCATTCATCATTATTGTGTATCATCATCAACACATAGCGGGAACTAAAACTTAGACAGTGCCTACGTCTATCAGTACCCCCCCCCCCCCCCCCCCAGCAACTGTATTACAACCCAATATTCCAGCATCCCACTTTCTTATAGATGATTCAGTCAGAGGAACGATTAGACAGTGACAGATTCATTTGTACGATCCATAACGAAGGAGATGAAAACCCGCCCCCTCCCCATCGATAAAAAGCTTATAGAAGAGACTGTATAGGGCAGTCGGATTATGTGTGTACAAGTGTTTATCAAGCTCTGTGTTGGGTGACAGTACCTCATGGTTGAGTTACAGAATCTGTTTTCAATCAAAAGGATTTGGTTGAGAGGCTGATCAGATCAACGGCCTGTGCCAGTTTAATGGACTACATATGTGGTTAATGAAGTTTAGTTGCTTACATGTATTTTGTGAGGAAATGAAGTACAATAATTCCAGATATTGGTATTGACTGGCTGGGTGGGAAATTGGGTGGTTGAATCTGATACAATGTATTGTTTGAGGAGGGTTTATTTTGTTACTATGTTTTGTTGATTTAGGAATGCAGAGATGTTAGAGTGCAACATAACTCACTATGAAATCTATATTAAAAGCTATAGTTAGAACTAAGAGTGTTCGTACTGTCTTGTGAAGGGTTATAATGTAATGTTATTGTGGTGATATATGTCACTGGTATATTTAAGAACGTGAGAGTTAATGTGGGGAGGTCGAACGCACTTAGCCTATTAATTCAGATAGAGGATCTTAGTCCCTTGAAGGCTAAGGCAACTGACCTGACTCTCAATATTTCTTCTCCAGGTGATTAGTCTTCTTAAGGTAAATTAGACTGTGATCAATTCTACCTAGTTTCATTATTATGAGAAAAGAGCCATAAGTCTAGTTCCTGGAGAATTAAGCAAGGAAGAGAACCATCTATCATTTCGTATATCTGGAATCAAGGACCCTCTAAAGACCCCTAGACGCAAAAGTCATATATTATATACAAATAACCTCACAGATACCTTGAAGAGATTTAGAACAAGAAACGTCATGGCGAAAGTAGCCTTTATCAAGATGAAAAACAAACTGACCAATAAAAAGATGTCAATTGAAACGAGAAAAAGAGTGTTGAGGGGGTACGTAGAACCTGTTCTTTTGTATGGATGTGAAACTTGGACAATGTGCAGTCAAGCTGGAAAACATCTGATGGCTGCAGAAATGTGGTTTCTGAAGAAAATGCAAAGAATACCATGGACAGATAGAAAAACCAATGACCAAGTTCTACGGGAGACAAATGAAAATCGTAAATTGATTAGAGAAATTAGACGTAGACAGTGAAAATTTGTTGGACATGTTATGAGAATAAATGGATTGGAGAACTTAGTGACAACTGGCAAGATCGAGGGGAACAGACCAAGAGGAAGACCGAGAGGAAAATACCTGGATGGCTTGGCCACATGGCATGGACGAGACAGGAACACTGAGCTGATCCACGACTCTAGTGATCGAGTGAAATGACGAGTCATGGCCGTCCATGCTTTTCGGCATGGCACATGATTGATTGAAGAGCGGACGATTCTGTCAAAGGTCTTCTCCTGGTCCAAGGACACAAGAGAGGCCTGACAGTCTTTCTCCTGTGTGTATGTTATGATGTCTCTAATGGAATGTGTATGCTCGTGGATTTTCATATGTTGTACTCCTCATTGTCGATTTGGTTGTATGAGCGTTGACATGAGTATTTTGGTTGTATGAACGTTGACATAAGTATTTTATAGTCTCTGTTGAGTACTGATATGGGACTAATTTTTCATCGGATGTCTTATCTGTATTGTCCTCGGGTCCTTGGTCTTAGTGTGCTGACCTCTAACATGGAGGCCCCAGTAGTGTCGGGGACCTCTGTGAGCACGGATTTTCTTCAGGCGCTCCAGATCCTCAAACAGTTTGTTGAGCAGATCGTTGCTGAGCACCTGAGTGAAGCGACCATCCTTGATATCCTTCTGTGTTTTTTTTTTTTTGGGGGGGGGGGGGGAGGGGGGGGGGGTCTTTCTGTTGAGGAACCAGTCAGGGATATCACTATGACAATGCGCTCAACCTCCCCTTCTGTCAGTTCGCCAGCCCTATTGGGGATGTTACGGACGCTTTCCTAATCCCGTTTACCAGGTTGGAAACACAGCGGTGCTGGTTATTTTTGTTTTTTGTTTGTTTGTTTGTTGAAAAAGGTATAGATGCAGGTCGTTCAGAAAGCAATAGCAAACTACTGAACGTAAAACTTGTCCAGGAATCACGAACAGCCAAAATTCTGGGGTTGTCTTCTACGTACTGTGAAGGACATGCAACTTGCGGATATCAACGTTTTCCTTCTTGCACAAGACTGTAGCAAACTTACGACCAACATCCCTAATGGATGTGATGGCGAGTGATATCGTCCTTCTGCATTAATCAATGTTCGTGTTCATAACACGAAGAATGTGCTAGAACTTCTCTGGTACCAAATGCGACATTTTAGCTGAAAATGAAAGCCCTTTACGGACCTGACAAAAATTGGTATTTCAGGTGCCACTGTTACTTCCTTACAATGAATGTCTAAAAACATATTATGTTATATCAAGGAGAAATACAGAAATACGTTATAAAATTCTTGCGCGTGTAAAATCAAGCCATTATCTTTTACACAAACTTTCAAGATAACTTACAAATATCAATTATTTATACTGCATATAAATGTTTCCAAGTTATGCGAAAATTATATCCTAGATTAAGATAAATACTGCAATTATTTAAGTTAAATTATACATGTTTGCTACTTTTAATAATGTCCCTTGAAAAAAAGCGGTTATGTTTTTATGTCCTTTATCACTATTTTTATTACATATCTTCCTTCCTGTCCAGTTTTTTTTTTTTATAAATACTTTTATTTCATACAAAGCAGTGTGTATTCACAAGATTGAGATGTTGTTGATTGGGCTAATAACTGACATCACTGCATTCAGAACATGCCCATATGCGCTCAGCCCTCTCGTTCAACAGCCGGTGAAGAGCCACACTACTAATCGTTCCTACCGCTATCTGATTGAAAGTTCTCCTAGTCTTTCCTCTCAGTTTTGAGATTCTACCAGAACCCTTGCCAATTCCCCACAATCTCATCCTATCCGCATACGGGTTCTCAATCTGTTCCTCCACCTGGTCCCACAGGCGCACGACCACCTCTCCCTTGTCCATAGGTAATCTACCACCAAAAGGTGCATTCCATTCTAGGCCATCTGACTGTTCATTCCCCCGCACTCCAAAATGGCCAGTGCAAAAAAAGTCCATACAATTCTCACAATCTGTGTCCTCTGACGCGATGTGAGCACTTCCTTTCTCCACTTAACTAAGCATACTCTTCGAGTCCGTGGTGAAGACAATGTGTCTTGCAGTGGTCTCCTCTAACCAACAGAAAGCGGCTGTGACTGCTTCCACCTCCATTCTTATGCTGGCATATGCCATGCTCTCCTTTTTCAAGAATCATCTATTAGCCTTCGCAATGAAACCCCAACCACTCCATCTGTTTCTCGCCATTGACCCATCAATATAGATCACTATGTCACCTTGATGTGTGTTACTCTGGATCAGTTGTTGCACTTCAAACTCAGTGCGGCCCGCTGCTCATTCTCTGCACTCACGACTCAGTGTTATTATTACATTGTGCTAGTCCGTCATGTCTTCCGGAACTTCAACCCACTCTTTTTCACAATTGATGGTCTCTAGATCACACACCTGACGTATAGATAGTTCTGCCTGTGCCATCCAGGATATATGACCCTTTACCATATCCATGGTTTCATGCGGGGGTGATCCCTAACTGCAGCAACCCTCAGATACCATTTGGCCTGAAGGTCCCTATGCCTATCCGCCATTGTCGGTGGCGCCTTAATATGCCTGCGTCATGCATAGTATTGGTGTGTCCTGTGTTCACTCCAGACTCACCCACATTGCCGCATTTTATATGCGCTCCAACCAGTGAAGCTGGCTATTTGATATTGCCATAGAGATCCAAACCATACTCACTGACATAAATTATTAACTGTTGTTTTTTAGTTTAGTCGTTGGATCAACATCACGGCACACGGTTTAACCCATAAGTGCTCCGTCCTCCTCCTAACTCAAACCTGAGTCTGAAGAAACTTAGCTCAGTGCACGAACTCCGTAGCACCGGCGAGGATCCTGAAATACTTTAAGTAGATTTTTAACTCGAAATTTTGCCCGGGCAGCACCGTTAGGCAGATACTCAACGTATCAAGAAGAGATAAGATCAGAAATGAAGAAATCAGGACTAAAGTGGGGGTTAAAGCTGCTCTAGATTTTATTAGAAAGCAGCAAGTCAAATGGTTTGGCCATGCAAGTAGGCTACCAGTCAACAGCATGCCACAACAAGCAATGACGTACAGACCAGATGGAAACAGAGGAAGAGGCCGACCACGTAAACGCTGGACGGAGGGAATAACAGAATCCATGGGAATGTCGATATACGAAGCCCATAACCGGGCACTCTCACGAAGTTTATACTTCACCTCGACACCGCAAGGTACAAGAGGAACATGATGAGATGAGATGATGAGCACCGTTAGGCTACTCTTTTTTGATTTCCAACTGCCAATGGATTTTTTACGTGCGCAACAATACACACGGGCGTCCGATCTCACTACCCAGAGACCAGGGGAAATTTAGTTACTAGAAGTCCACGTGAAAAAATCCCGGTCCTCACTGGGGCTTGAATCCGGGACCTCCAGAACTCGAGGCAGACACTATACCTCGAGAACACTCAGCCCCTATTAACTGCTGAAAGAGCCTGCAAAGCATCCTTTGCTCTACCCCGGCTGCTGCCATAGCCCTCAAAGCATTAAGTCCCCCACCAGCCTTCACCACCAAAGCCTCCAAATGATCTTTAATAGACGTATGTCTGTCGAAGGTGATATCCAAGTACTTCAATTTACTCTCTCTCTCTCTCTACTAAGAGGATATCCATTCAATATAATACATGTGACATCTACCTTCACAATCCGGTTACCCAGGGAGTACCACAGAACCAAAAAAAAAAAAAAAACATCAGACATAAACATCATAATAGGAGACTTCAATACAAAAGAAGGTAATCAAGCTGATATTTACACAGTAGGAAACTATGGTTTAGGAAAGAGAAATGAAAGAAGATACAGACTCGTAGAGTGGTTTAAGCAACACCCTAGAAGATTATGGACATGGAGGAGTCCTGATAGCAGGATCAGAAACCAGACTGACTACATTCTGATTAGCAGAAGATTTAGAAACCCTCTAACAATAGCAAAAACAGTTCCCAGTGCTGATTGTTATAGTGACCACAGACTACTTACAGGAACATTGAGGATAAAGTTGAAGAAAGTCAAGTATGTAACAGGAAACACTAAATATTATTTGTGTACATTGAGTAATGACAAGGAAATACAAAACATATTCAACATAGAAGTACAGAACAGATTTGATATATTGTCTGATCAAGAGAAATTATTCCAAGATGTGTGTGATCAACGGGAAATGTTGAAGAATTCAATCAGTTTGGCTGCAGAAACAACTATTCCATAATTAAAGAAGGTGGGTGGTAAGAAATGGATGACTGAAGAAATTAGACCTAGACAGTTAACATGTTTGGACATGTTATGAGAAGAAACAAATTAGAGACCTTGATGACAACTGGCAAGATCGAGGGGAAACGAACAAGGGGAAGGCAGATAAGTTAATACCTGGATGGCTTGACCACGTAGCATGGTCGAGATAAGAACACTGAGCTGTTCCACGACTCTGGTGATCGAGTGAAATGGCGAATCATGACCGTCTGACGCAAATAAATGTATTTAATTATGTGGGTACTTTAACTGATTAAGTGTCATGGGATGATTAATCGTCTTAAGCAACTTCCCGTATCTGCCACGGACTTGAATACAGTAGTCTTCCCTGTGCAACCACGTTTAATTTTATATGTAATACAACATGTTTGAAACCATATTAACAACCTTATTCATTCAGTAGCATGTCCTTTGCAGAACCTCGCCCTCACAACAATCTTCCGGAAAACTTCTCGATCATAAGCAAGATCTCCCCCGTGTGATACACCCATCTGGAGATCATCTGCCACATCCTGCACGCTTCTTCTCTTTCGCCTTCCTCTTCTTCTTTTCCCGGGCATATACCCCTCCATGATTGTTCTCTCCAAACTTTCATGACGTTTCAAGTGACCAAATTATTTCAATGTTCTTTGTTTTATCGTTTTTTAGTGGCCAACCTTCTTCAATATTCAGCTCTTGTCGTATGGATGCATTTGTTATTTTCTGTATCCAAGATATCCCTAGAATTCATCTATAACATTTTAATTCAAAGGCTTTTTGCGCTGTTCAATAAGTGTCCATGTCTCACAGGCGTATGTTGCAATGGGAAAGATGCACGGCCTTAAAAATCTAATTTGTGTAGGTTTATCTGTCTCACTCCACAATTTATTCAGTTGTTTTAGGTTTTGAAGAGCAATAGATATTCGTCTTTTAATTTCTTTCATTGTGTCACCATTGTTGGTAATTAATGACCCAATATATTCGAAATTTCCCACCACCATAATTATTCCTCATTTACATATATTTCTTTCTCCATATTAGTTTTAACAGTATGCATTATCTTTGTTTTTGCTACGATAATATACCAGTTATGATTTTCACTATTCTTGTAGGTTGAGATTAGTAGTTTTCTATATCATTCTGTGATGTGGATAGTAATACTGTATCATCACCATATTGAATCTCTGGTAGGTCATGACCACCGATATTTAGGGCATCATATAACTCTCTATTTATACCATCTCTGACATTTCTCATTATATTTTCGGCCTACAGGTTAAACAAATAGGGGGACAGCACACAACCCTGGCGGACTCCTTGCTTGATGTCAAACCAATCTGATGTCTCGCCATCTATTCTAACCACTGTTTGTTGTCTTTTTATTTGCATATCCTTTAGAGGACATCGCTGTAAACATCAGCATCTTTCAGCTGATCGTTGATTTCTTGGCAAAGATTACGCTCAGTAGTTTGCCATTGCTTTCTGAGCGGCCGGCTCACATACCCCGTAAGTTACCGATGCGATTCTTACTGTCATCACGTTACCCACGAGAGTATATGAGATTACGGAGAAAAGTCGTTAACCTCTAAGCCACGAAGCCGGCGTTTGTTGTCTAGTAGAGCATTTTTATAAGTTGTACTACATGTGATGGAAAGCCCATTTTCCTCATGATTTCCCAGTTTCCGATGTTGTACACAGTCAAATGGCTTTGAATAATCAACAAAACATGAGAATATGTTTACTTTAAATTATATAATTTTTCTATTATTAAACGCATGTTGAGTGTGTGATTTATTGTTCCTCTTCTTTGTCTAAACCAAGCTTGAACCACGTTAATCTCTTCTTCCATTTTCTTACGAAATCTTCCCATTATGATTTTTAGTATAGATGTAGGTAAGAATGGACAATCCTGTCAAAGGCCTTCTCCTGGTCCAAGGACAAAAGAGAGGCCTGACAGTCCTTCTCCTGTGTGTATGTGATGATGTCTCTAATGAAATGTGTATGCTGGTGGATGTTCCTATGTGGTACTCCGCATTGTTGGTCAGAGTGTATGAGCGTTGGCATGAAGGGTCTTAGTTTGTGGGTCATTGCCTTGGTAAGTATTTTATATTTATTCTGTGTTCAGTAGTGATATGGGTCTGTAATGTTTCATCTGTATCTTGTATGTATTGTCTTAGGGTATGAATGTGATGTAAGACACGATGCAGCTATCTAGTAATTCTTTGTCAAAAGCTTCCAGATATACGTTGAAGAGAAGATTGTTTTTTGTTTTTTTCTTATTTGGAATGCTTCATTTCTTCACAATTATATTACTGCCAGCAGTTAGTTCTTCTTGGTCACACCCACAGTTCCTCTTCTTGTGCTTGTGGTCTTTGTGTGCTGACCTTTATAGCTTAAAAAAAGTCGCTTACAAGTAGACAGGGTCGACTTCATTGCACCAGGTTTTAATCCCACATGGCTCAGTCTCTTTCCGCTGCGTTGAAAGCGTCGCACAAAGCACGAACTCCGTAGCTCCAGCGACGACTTACAGGAGTCTCCGAAAATATGCACTTGTGAACCGAAGGATGCGGTCCGGAATCGAACTCACAACCTACAGAGCCAGAGTCAGACGGCTTGACCACTTCGCCACGGAGACTCCCAGACCTCTAAAACGGAGGCCCCTGTAGTGTCAGAGACCTCAGTGAGCACGGACTTTCTTCAGGCGCTCCAGATCCTTGCGCAGTTTGTTGTCCAGGCCGTTGCTGTTCACCTGAGTGAAGAGGCAATCCTTGATATCCTTCTGTCTGTCGAGGAAGCAGTCAGGGATATCACTGTGACAATGCGCTTAACCTCCACTTCTGTCAATTCACCAGCCCCCTTGCGAATATCAAACTGGCCTTCTTGCAGACGACTGTAGTTAACCTACGACCAACACCGCTAATGGGAGTGATGGCGAGGGATATTTCCCTTCTTTAGTCTAAGTTCGTGTTCACAACATGAAGAATGTGCTGGGACTTCTCTAGTACTATATGTGATATATTAGTTAAAAGCCCTTTACGGGTCTGACAAAAATGTATTTAGATGTTACTCGACAGTGTGCAATGAAAGTATGAAACAATTAATGTTGTGTCAATGAGAAATATAGAAATATGGTATAAAATTCTCACGCGTGTAAAATAAAGCCATTACTTTTACACAAACTTTCAAGATAACTTACAATTATACAATTATTTAAACTGCATAACAAATGTTGACAAGTTGTATTACAATGCTATCAGAGATTAAGATAAATACTGCAATTATTTAAGTTAAATTATACATGTATGCTACTTTTAATAATGTCCCTTGAATTAACCGTTATGTTGTTATGTCCCTTACCACAATTTGTTTTATCTGTCTTCTTATTAAAGCTTTTTTTTTTTTTGTTTTGTTCGCTTTCTGGTCCAGTTTGTTTTCTTAATGATTTTTTTTCATACAAAGCAGCGTGTCTTCATAAGGGTGAGCTGTTGTTGATTGGGCTAAGAACTGACATCACTGCATTCAGGCCATTCCAATATGCGCTCAGCCCCCTTGTTCAACAGCCAGTGAAGAGTCACACTACTAATCGTTCCTACTGCTATCTGACTGAAAATTCTCCTGGTCTTCCCTCTCTATTTTGAGATTCTACCAGAACCCCTGCTAATTCTCCGCAATCAGTGTTGCCATCTCCTTTTGATGAAAAAGCACCAAAATCGACCCAAAAAAGCACTAATTTTTTTTTTTTTTTTTTTGCAAAGCACACAAAAAAAAAAGCACCAACGGTTTTTATTACAAATCTAACAAAGTAGTACATTATAATGTATTATTATCACTTCATATTACAATGAAGTTTATTCCAGATCCGCCAAATCCCAATCAGAACTACTCTCGAGCCAAAAAAGCACTAAATTGCAATATTTTTTGGGAAAGCACTGCTTGCTTGCTTGCTTACGTTCGCTGGCTGTGAACTCCAGCGTGAAGTCCTGTATGTCGGATAAAGACATCCTGTTGTCCAACATCAGTGTGATGTCATACCGGACCTGAGGTTTGCGTGAATATCCATTGTCCCATGTCTGGGTGATTGGTGTGCAGACTGGTGGTTCCTAGCCGTGCAGGCAGATACTCTCCGATTTCGGAAGAATCTGCGATCCTACTACGTTAGCCAGGAACCCAAAGAGACCTGCTGCCGAGGACACACGACTAGGACATGTTAGTAGGTCTTGGCTAGTATAAACCTGGCCCTGGTGCCTTGGAAACACCTCCGCGTCCCTGGGAAAGCACTAAAACAAGCACTGGCGGTATTCATTCAAAATGTTATAAAGTAGCACATTATAATTTATTATTATCACTGAATATTAGAATGAAGTTTATTCCAGATCTGCCAAATCCCAGTCAGACAACGCCTCTTCAGTTTCTGTAGCTCCTACGATGATGATGATGATGATGATGAGGATGATTGAAAGAAACATGTATATGCCTCCTGTGATCCAATTTTTCGCGGAATATCCTTAGGTAGTTTATAATCATGACAGCATTTGCCATATCTTTTAATTCTATATGTAATAGTCAAAACAGCTGTCAAACTCTTGATGCTCAGTCTGTTCCGCAATTTTGATTTTATAACTCCCATCTGACTGAAAATACGCTCCACGTCCGCATTAGAATGAGGTAAAATGAGCAGAGTTAAAGCTAAATCTGTAAGATCTTGGAAAGGATTTTCACCTGTGGCATCCCTGTATGAGGCTATTTCTGTCCACAGTCCAACTGTGTCAGAGGTCTGTGTCCACTGCATATGATGAAGTTTTCTCCACTGGAAATCGATGCGGGTGAGAGTAGCTGCATCTTCTACAAACATTTTAGCAAGATCCAATATACAGGGCTTCATTAGCTGTAGACATTCACTTCCACTAAGACGTGACATGGACTGCAACACTCGAACGTCATCGGGTAAACGTAATCGCAGCTGTGTCAACAGCTCTATTAAAAACTGGATGCACCATCCACGAATTTCTTTCTCATCAGGAAACTGGTAGCCTGCTATTTCTTTCTCAAACTCATAACCTATATTGGGATTAGGATCTAAATAATCTTGAATAGCATCACTTTCTGTTATTTGTTTCCCAGGAATAGCAATCTTTGAACTGATAGAATCAATGAGTTGGACAAGATCGCTGAGTAGTTTTGTTGGATCCTATATATCTGCTTCGAATTTCTTATTCACACTTTGAACTTCTCCGAGAATATGCTTGAGAAATATGAGATAAGTATAGTTTTCATGTCGCTAAACATAGAATGTAGAAGTTCTGCTGTATAACAGCACTCGTTGAGTCTTGCTACATAAAAATGAGTTCTGATCTCGACCCACTGCTGCAATATTCTGGCAATGGCAGATTGAATGGACATCCATCGTGTCTGGCTTAATTGAACAATCTTCAGCGGATGTTGTCCATCATTTATTGAAGCTCAGACTTGGTCTATTCCATATTCTTCTAAGGCATTTATCATTTCTATTATGATGTTATCTGTACCTGGGGTCTTGCCAGTTTTCATATGGTTAAGAGCATTCTGAACTTCCATCTTCAAAATTGATGGTCCTTCATTATTATTCCAATGATCATATTGTTCTTCTTTTGTATCATCATAAAGGTCTTTCACATAATCTGACCACGCATGTAAAATCTGATCTTTTTCTATTATGATTTTGCTATCTTTGGTTTTTAGTCAACCAATTGATGTGTGTGTTCTTTTGTTAGTGATGTCATCCATTCTTTTGTGCATTCATTTGGTATTCCGGCTGTTGTGTTGGTTTTCAACTTCCTTGCAATTTTCCTCAAGCCATGTTGCTTTTGCCTCTTTGCATTCTTCCTAATTTTCCTGTGAATCTCTTCATATTTTTCCTGATATTTTTGTTATTTCTTCTTACTAGCACCCCATCCATGTCCATTGAGCAATCTCAGCATAGTTAAATGATTAAGTGCCATGGGATGATAAATAGTCTTATTCAAATTTCCTGTAATTGCCACTGACATATAAATCAAACTATAGTTAAAATACAATATATAAGTTGGCCCTTTGCAACCGCTTTTAATTTAATATGTAATACAACATGTCTGCTGCCATATTAACAACCTTCAAGTCATAATTGTGACACACCCCTACTTCCCATTTTCTGTCACCCAATTTTCTTTGGTGCAAATCTACTGTTTGTTTGACATTTCTGTTAAACACAAGGACTCTACTACACTAACTGAAGGATCATGCTTTGTTTATTTGATCATGACTGAGAACGCAACAGAATTTAAAGAAAACTTTAAGCCCATCTTGAATACATCCCCCCTCCCTTGATGTGTCTCCACCTTGTTGCAGTGGGGGGGGGGGGGGGGTCTTGCATGTTCCAGTGGCCCCAAGAGCATTGTTGACGGAAGCAAAACTACATGTCGGACAGGCCTTGGGTTAGAGACCAGACCAAGAGAGACACAACCTGCTGCTCTGCAGGTAGACTGACGATAGCAGTCAAAAGATTAAATCAGGCGCACAAAGTCACAAATTCTTGGTTCAGACACATACTCAAAGGCTCCCACCTGAGGGATATGGCTGAACGCATAGCCATTAACCCTTGGATGTGAGAGCCAGGCCGATACTCACGTACTGCAAAACGGAAGTGAGATGCTGAGCACGCTACATGCTTAGTTCAGATACGTGTACAAAGGCTCTCAGCTGGGGAATATGAGGGATTCCGGAGGTAAGGTGCTGAACCGGTGGCACATGTAGCCTACCTCATGAGCAAGAACCAAGGGAAAAAAGTGCTCCAGTCGCCCGAAATGGTTACGAAAAATGTCTGTATCTGTGACGAAACGCGATTATCTGTCTTGGGTCGTCAAGATTCCGCACTATTTTGGCGCGTCATCGGGGACTTTCCCAGCTAAAAATAGACTGAGGGAAGCCGATGAAGGACTTACGATCTAGAATATTCTCGAAACACCGAAATTCGAGTAACCCGTGATGCTGGGTATCGCTCTAAAGTCCCGT
The DNA here is from genome assembly GCA_014155875.1 of Cepaea nemoralis. Taxonomy (NCBI): domain Eukaryota; kingdom Metazoa; phylum Mollusca; class Gastropoda; order Stylommatophora; family Helicidae; genus Cepaea; species Cepaea nemoralis. The sequence goes on from JACEFZ010000898.1 coordinate 303,355, forward strand.
GCAGAGAGATCTAGAAACTCTAGGCGGGGAATGACGGTTTCCCGAGAAAGTATCTTTTCTCAAGAAGCACTCGCTTCTAGTGCGCATTGAGTTGGCACGAAGCGGGAATGTGGCTAAATCAGTCATTCACTTACTGTCGTGGGAACAGAACAGACGCAGGCCTGATGTGAGCCAATTTTGTGTGCGTCTCCCCTCAACCATTATTCGGCTGACTGTTATGTCAAGGAAGCTGAGAAGCCCTTGAACAGTTCGGAGCTGACTGGAGATCTGGTTCACCAATACAGGTAGATAATTGTTTAAATCATTTAACTTTGTTCGTGTGTTACACACGCCATTGTTCTAACCTCATTACCTATGCGGATGTCCTTGCATACTAATTAGCAAACCGATCGATAACGCAGTTGACGGCGAATCGTGTTGTTTACCGTGTGCTCGCGAATCAGCTGTTAGGAACGCCGTATTGTGAGGTGGGCGATTTGGGTTCGAAATATATGTAACATATTTTGCCAATCGTTGCATCTATTAGGTTGCTGTGTTAGAATAAAACCTAGTTACTTGTGCCGGATGGAAACTTAGAGTATGTCAGTCAGTTGCTGAAGCCAGACAAACGGTTAGAAAACCAGGTAAGTTGGTAGGTGGAGTTTCAGACAAAATTGTGCTTAGTTACTAAGTGAAGGAAGAACTTAGTTCTGTGCCACCAGGAATGATGTAACTATTGTGTAATAACTTAATAGTGAATTCATTGTGTGGAACAGCGGATTTCTGTGGACAGGTAAGTTGCTTTGGTGCTATATCTATATATATATATATATATATATATATATATATATATATATATATATATATATATATATATATATATATATATATATGATGTGACATTGTGTGTATATATTAGGTCATGGCATGTGATACTTCCTGGAGTAAGTCCGAACGCCGAATAGGTCGTCGCGAGATAACACTGTGTGCCGTCGCGATATAAATATGCGTTCTGGAATCTTGTCTGAGCTATCCTGTTTCTTTCATACTGGCGCTAGTGCGAGTGAATGCTCAGGTGCTGAAAGTATGGAAAGATGCAAGGAGGCTGTATGAGACTGGGGAAATATAGGATATGGGGGATGTAAAAGCAAGTTATGAAAGTATGTGTTGGTAGGCCAAGCCAACGAGGAAGTCCAGTCCAGACCCAGGCTAAACCACTTGGGGAGGACAGAACTGGAAGATTACCCTTGGAACATGTGGGGAACATGTATTCTCAAGAAGGCTTCTTGACTCTAAGGCGGAGTCTGATAAGAAGAGTTTGCTATGGCAGGGGCAGGTGGTCCCACCAGCAAACAGGCTTGTGTACATAGTGGATGTGATCATGTCCTATCCCTATATCCCGAGGGATGGGATATTGATCCAGCTTATGTTTCTTAATGTACACTGATGATGTTAGGAACGAGTCTAGGGACTCTTTACCTATGTTTAGTTCGATTACCTTAGAACTATAATAACAGCCTGGTATCACTACTGACGTTAGCGACGACTGGTAGATGATTAGGGACAGGTGAGACCAAAGATCAGACTCGTCATTCTGATTTCTTGCTCTGTTTGACGGGCTGTTCTGTGAGGCCAGCTGACATTTGTGAACCCATGCTGTACTACTCTCCATATAGAGATAATGCTTTAGTTATATGCATAACTAAGTAGCATGACTGAGGGTTGAGTAGTTATTGGTAGGATGCATGTGGTCTAATGTTTGGGCCAGTATTCTCTCACCGGTCGCTCTTCCTTTTCAGGAGTTTGCCTGTTGAGGAACCAGTCAACTATAATTGTTGTTGGCAGGAAACCACTTCGTGTGACAGAGCGAAGGGTTCAAGTCTTTACTTATCACGCCAGATCAACCACAGAGTAAAAAGGTGTATCTGCTAATCCAACCCCTGGGGCTAGAATACACGGGAGTACCAGAGACACCTAGGGTGTGGTTCACTCTCACTACCCAAGGTGAACTCGTCACACTCCATACAGAGTGTGACAGAGCGAAGGGTTCAAGTCTTTACTTATCACGCCAGACTCAACCACACCAGGTACCCAATGTGATTCACCATGAGTGAAGGTTGCCTCAAGATATACAACCACCCTGAAGGTGCACGTGTGGGAAGTGATGGTTTGTGATCGTTTTGATAAATAGACGACACTCTGTTTTGCCAGGAACATTTCAGCATGTTGAGTAATTATGCTCAACGACAGGGAACACCGGTCCGTCTAGTTTGACGGGGGTTCTGCCTAAACGCAGAAGTAACTAATTTTCAGACACTTGAATGGTTCTTTGGACAGCTCTAGTGGCAGGTCTTGAGAAGAACGACACCAGTATTGACTTGTGGCAAGTGTAACCCGGTGGAAGGGACTATAGGATTATAGTCCAACCTGAATTGTTTCCGTAAAATAGATGTCTGATTCTATTGATGTACTGTTTCCGTATCCAGATTATCAACTGTGTTCTAGAAGGACTCAGTAACATTTCAGTAGCCATATCTGATTATACCAGCAGTGTGACTGTAAGAGACCATTGAATTGGTCATAGACATTTTTCCATTCATGTTCCGGTGCTGTGACGAAGGGACCATTGAATTGGTCAATGCCATAGCTGTTCTGCAGTGGGACTGTGTTAGGAGTGACGGACCATTAGATTGGTCAGTGATTGGTTAAGTTCATCGAAGTGACTACTTGGAGTCAAGTCCAGGAGGATTGTCTCCCAACCAGTATTGTTCGAGAACTGTATTAACAGTGACTCCGTGGGAGTGATATAGATGCAGTTGGTCCAGTGAAGTGTGGTCCAGCAGTGACTCTAGTGTTGTGGATCCACGCTCTGGAGACAGAGTGGTCTCCAAGGTTCTAGTCATCTCACTGGAAGGAAGCCGGGTGAGTGGCGGACCGACTGGACGGGACATCTGCATCCAATCTACTTCTCAACTCAATGAAGACACCTACATCTCTGATTCTATCTCTACTCTATCTTCTATTTGTGTAAATAGATTCTTCTATCAGGATGTTCATTTCAGTTCTATATTCTCAAGGGTAGAATAAACTTTATGTAAGTTGACTTGCTCTTTGTATAATGATTGAGTGTGGTCTCGGACGATGCCTCAGTGTTCATTGGTCCACAGGTGTAGGTAGTTAGTGGGGGTCTAGAATCTGGAGGGACTTGTAGACGTAATTAACTAATATGAGATCAACCACAGAGTAAAAATGTGTATCTGCTCGTCCAACCCCTGGGGCTAGAATACACGGGAGTGCCTGAGACACCTCGGGTGTGGTTCAATCTCACTACCCAAGGTGAACTCGTCACAGTATCTATACTCACAGAGAGTGTTGTCAAAAGTGGACAAACGTCTCAATGACATGAAATGGAACGCTTGACTAGCTAATCCATTGCATGGTCGAAAGTCCGAAGCGAAAGCGTAGCTAGTGGATGTCAACCGCAGACTGACCGTTCCTGGTTAGTGCTTGAGCGACCAGTGACAAGCGAAATGCCCAATACATGGAAGTGAGGAATTAAAGCAGCCACGAGCAGGACGTGGCAATTCCTTGGGTGAGCCAAGTCTCAGAGCAACATGTGCCGGCTCTGCAATTATGGAAGCCTCCTTGATTGCGGGGAATACCCATGGTCTGCCCCTGCCTTCCCTTGAATGTTGACCATGATGTCGTTGACCATTTTACTTTGACCAGCTGAGATGTGGGCGACACCACAACATTAAAAGTCTAACGTGCCTCGAAACCTAGAAAGGCTAACCTCATTAACAAAATGCCCGCCAACGTCAGAAGTGCCGGCTTACGGGTGGCAAAATAAAAATTGCCACTACACAATTACATCTGAGTGAAATGTCTTTCGTGCTAGGAACAGCTCTGACTACCTAGTGTCCGAACGCCGCTCATGTCCGGAGCAGCTCTGACTAGATAGTTTTCCGAATGTCCGTCGTGCCCGGAAATAGAGTCGTGCTCTGACTATTTTGTCCCCGGGGCACAACGACCGTCACATGTCCGAATCGAAAACTCGCTGAGTGGATACCGTCTGCAGACCGGTCTGGTTTGTGCGGGAATGGACCGGGGCGAACGAAACGCCCAATATATTGAAGTGAGGAATTAAAGCAGCCATGAGCAGGATGTGACAATTCCCTCGGTGAGCCCAGCACCAGGGCACTATGTGTCAGCCCTGCAACTATGGAAGCCACCCTGGATGGCGGAAAATGCCATGGACTGTCCCTGCCTTCCCTTGAGGGTGACCTTGAAGTCTTCGACTGTTCCAACTTGACCAGCTGGCATGTGGACGGTACCACAAAAGTGAGAGTCTCTCAGGAATGCTAACCTGGTCAAAATTGCACGCTAAAAGTCGGATGTGTTGGCCTAAGGGTTTCGGCCCAAGGGTGCCTAACTGGACACACTGCAATCACATCTGAAAAAAAAAAACACTCCGGATGAACACAAAGAAGAAGAAGAAGAAGAAGAATAGATCTGGAAACTTCTGAATTTCCAGCACATGTTTGGTAACATGGCAGGAAGCATATTGTAAAACAGTCTATTCTGAGGAAACTTGGATACTGCATTCTACTAAAAATAAATCTGGCAAATGAAAATATATCTAACACTCTTTTAGATGTATGCATGAAATGAGTACAAACTGGCCCGGTTAGATATATCTTAGTATACTCATTTATTCATAACTTGAAAATCAACATACAATAAAGTTTTATAAATCATATTTAATACAGGGCAATTCATGTGTAGGATGATATATGAACAAAGAAATAGATGATACTGATTACAGTTTGAGCAGTTAAAAATCTTCTTGAAGCAACTAACAACACCAATTAGCTGCCTTGTAACTTTCTGTAACAGTAAATCATTGACCATTTGCTCTCTACATGACATAAACACTTTCTATAATAGTAAATAATTGGCCGTTTGCTCCTGAAATGACACAACCACTTTCTGTAACAGGAAATCACTGATTATTTGCTCTCTACATGACATAAACACTTTCTATAATAGTAACTAATTGGCCATTTGCTCCTGAAATAACACAACTCTCAATTTTCCCAATTATCACAACCTTCATCCAGACCCTTTTGTCCAATAATGTCAATAATTATATGGCACTTTAAATGTTTTTATATATCATATTTTGTCAGACTGTACATCAATACACATTTTTATATACAGCATTTTTACCAACCATATTCATGGACAGGACAATGCGGGACAGGACAATGTATGACACACAGAAGAAACATAGACAAGTGCAATAAGTGAAGCACAATGTATGACACACAGAAGAAACATAGACAAGTGCAATAAGTGAAGCACAGAAAAACTATTAAAAAAAACTAACAAACACACTGGCCAAAGCTCTGTAAGAAACTCAGAACAGAGTAATGCAAATCTCTCTCTCTCTCTCTCTCTCTCTCTGTGACTCTCTCTCACAAGCTTGTATGCACACACCCACAATAGACAGACTGAGAGCATAGAACTGAGGAAACATGGACATTAGGCACTGTACTGTAACACTGTAATCAAATGACACAGAACAGTGCGCTGTAACCAGCAACACACATAACACACTGTAACCAGCAACACACATAACACACTGTAACCAGCAACACACATAACACACTGTAACCAGCAACACACATAACACACTGTAACCAGCAACACACATAACACACTGTAACCAGCAACACACATAACACACTGTAACCAGCAACACACATAACACACTGTAACCAGCAACACACATAACACACTGTAACCAGCAACACACATAACACACTGTAACCAGCAACACACATAACACACTGTAAGCAATACACAACAGTTCAGTTCAGTAATTATGGGGGGGGGGGGGGAGAGAGAGAGAGAGAGAGAGAGAGAATTCAACCTTATTCACCCGGCTTCTTCAGCATATGTTATAATTGAGATCCGTTATTTGTAAGTTTTTATCTTCTTTCTATTTTTGCTCTCTTTCGAGTTGTCGGGTACGGCTGGGTCTTGTCGGGGATCACGCTGACTGGCATTTTCTTTATTACGCTAAGCTGGTCCTGATGAGGACCGGTCCTGAGAAGGACCCACCAGATTCAGTAGCCACACAACCTTATTTAGCAAGCAATAAATCCAGAGAAATCAGTACAAAAAAAGAGAAAGAATGATGTGCTGCAAGTAACAGACACAAAAGAGTACATCACACAAACACAGTGAACAAGTGTACTGCAAGCACAATCATCAAACATGTATCAAGTCCATAACAAGGAAACAGATGAGTAACTTGCATATATATTCAAATCGTAGGTCAGCGTGGCCGAATAGATAAGAACGCGTGTTCTTAAACATCTGGTGTGCTGATGCGAAGTACAGGGTTCAACCCCTACACCAGACAGTTGGAATAAAATGCTAACCTATCGTCCTTGACTTGGGGATGTAAATTACAAGCACCTCTGAAGTCGGCGAGGGTTCACCTGATGGTGAGGGACACTATTAATAGAAAATGATAAGCCACACACAAAATTCAGTCCAGTATTACTAGAAGTAGTGTGTATGGACTACGCTCGAGTTCAATGCGAGTGAGCGCAAACAAACAAAAAATATTCAAAAAAATGTATTCCTTGAGTGAATTATAAACAGAAGCCACAAACAATATGTTGCATGATTTATTGCCTGGCATATTTCGCTGTATCTCATCTGGTGTATACTACAGAGTTATATATCATATGAAGTGAATACATGAATAATACTTCAGCTGCAACAATAAAAACACATAGTCACGGGTATTGTTCGAATGTGAAACAGGCGGTTCCAGCCTGTTGTGTGTAAATAGAAAGAGTTTGTTCTAAATGTGAAATTACCGTGAGGGACAACAGATGTTCCACATTGGAACAATACCTGTGACTATGTGTTTTAACTGTTTCAGCTTAAATATGATTAATTTACTCACTTTACACGATATATAACTGCAGTATGCACCTGACGAGATGCAGCAAAATATACAAACATATTGTTTATGACTTCTGTGTTTTATATATATTTATATTTTCATGTTGAGTTTTTCGTATAGTTGTATCGGTGTGTGTTTGTTGTTTGAGTGCTGATGAGGTTTGGCCGCAACGTCCATTTTGTTTCTTGTGATTATGTTCTAGTCAAGCTGACTGATTCTACTTCTCAGTTTTTTGGTGATTGTTTCAGATAGACAGATAAGAGGTTTTTGGTACTTGATTCAGTCAGACAGATAAGAGTTTTGGTGATTGATTTAGTTAAACAAATAAGAGTTTTTTTGGAGAGTGATTCACTCAGACAGAGTACACTACAAGTAACACATGAGCAATGGATTACAACAGCATCTAAAAATGTGCATAACATGTATGATCCACATACATAAATAGTATGATTCCATACGTCAAACAAGATTGTGTCTAGGCTAACATTCTGTTTATGAATCTGAGCCAATTTTCCCAAGACGTTTTCAACTATGTCCAAAACATGTTATAACATAAAAATCTTGTCAGATGATAACATAATATGATCCAAACATATGATTTCTGTGAAGCAAATCATTGAGTACACATATTGTCATTACTATTAAAGTGTTTTATACTCTCTCTCTCTCTCTCTCTCTCTCTCTCTCTCTCTCTCTCTCTCTCTCTCTCTCTCTCTCTCTCTCTCTCTAGATGTAGAAGTTAGTATCAAAGTAAATTTATTTACAAAACATACAACAGTAAATTTTGATTTTACCATCAGATATGTAACTTCTGTAACAATGTTTGTTTTTTTTCCAAACAAATCAAAGCAAACGTAATGTCAAGCCTTCGTTGTTATTAAACCTTGTACAACTAATGAGCAGAAACAGGTCATAATTTCATATGTACACTTATTATCATACACCAAATGCTGAGTTGTTTTTAACATGCAGCATACACAAATTGTTTGTAAAGTCTCACTACACTTTGTATGTAGAACAGCTGTTTGTTGGAGATGTTTTCCGCCTTGCAAACGGGAAAAATACTCTCCAACAAACAGCTGTTCTACATACAAAGTGTAGTGAGACTTTACAAACACAGTGTACTATGTAGATAAACTCAATTTGGTGATGATTTCAAATAAATAGACATATATTTACACACACCCAAACAATGCCGGTACATTTATGTGAACAGGATATGATGTGTATGATGTCTTGAATGAATCAATCAAGAGAGTTGCAAGAGAAAACATCTCCAATCAATTTGAAAAGCCCCACAATTGTCCCATGATATAAAAAAGGTAAAGTCCTATGGCAGATACCATCATAGGGGTATGGCAGATACTGTCATAGGAGTATGGCAGATACTGTCATAGGGGTATGGCAGATACTGTCTTAGGGTACAGCAGATACTGTCATAGAGGTATGGCAGATACTGTCATAGGGGTATGGCAGATACTGTCATAGAGGTATGGCAGATACTGTCATAGGGGTATGGCAGACACTGTCATAGGGGTATGGCAGATACTGTCATAGGGGTATGGCATATACTGTCATAGGGGTACAGCAGATACTGTCATAGGGGGTACGGCAGATACGGTCATAGGGGTATGGCAGATACAGTCATAGGGGTATGGCAGACACTGTCATAGGGGTATGGCAGATACTGTCATATGGGTACAGCAGATACTGTCATAAGGGTACAGCAGATACTGTCATAGGGATACGGCAGATACTGTCATAGGGGTACAGCAGATACTGTCATAGGGGTACAGCAGATACTGTCATAGGGGTACAGCAGATACTGTCATAGGGGTATGGCAGAAATTGTCATAGGGGTATGGCAGATACTGTCATAGGGGTACAGCAGATACTGTCATAGGGATATGGCAGATACTGTCATAGGGGTATGGCAGATACTGTCATAGGGGTATGGCAGATACTGTCATAGGGGTATGGCATATACTGTCATAGGGGTACAGCAGATACTGTCATAGGGGGTACAGCAGATACGGTCATAGGGGTATGGCAGATACAGTCATAGGGGTATGGCAGACACTGTCATAGGGGTATGGCAGATACTGTCATATGGGTACAGCAGATACTGTCATAAGGGTACAGCAGATACTGTCATAGGGGTATGGCAGATACTGTCATAAGGGTACAGCAGATACTGTCATAGGGATACGGCAGATATTGTCATAGGGGTACGGCAGATACTGTCATAGGGGTACAGCAGATACTGTCATAGGGGTATGGCAGATACTGTCATAGGGGTACAGCAGATACTGTCATAGGGGTATGGCAGATACTGTCATAGGGGTATGGCAGATACTGTCATAGGGGTACAGCAGATATTGTCATAGTGGTATGGCAGATACTGTCATAGGGGTATGGCAGATACTGTCATAGGGGTACAGCAGATATTGTCATAGGGGTATGGCAGATACTGTCATAGGGGTACAGCAGATACTGTCATAGGGGTACAGCAGATACTGTCATAGGGATACAGCAGATACTGTCATAGGGATACAGCAGATACTGTCATAAGGGTACAGCAGATACTGTCATAGGGGTACGACAGATACTGTCATAGGGGTACAGCAGATACTGTCATAAGGGTACGGCAGATACTGTCATAGGGGTACGGCAGATACTGTCATAGGGGTACAGCAGATACTGTCATAGGGGTACAGCAGATACTGTCATAGGGGTACATCAGATATTGTCATAGGGGTATGGCAGATTCTGTCATAGGGGTACGGCAGATATTGTCATAGGGGTACAGCAGATACTGTCATAGGGGTACAACAGATACTGTCATAGGGGTATGGCAGATACTGTCATAGGGGTACAGCAGATATTGTCATAGGGGTATGGCAGATACTGTCATAGGGGTATGGCAGATACTGTCATAGGGGTACGGCAGATATTGTCATAGGGGTATGGCAGATACTGTCATAGGGGTACGGCAGATACTGTCATAGGGGTACAGCAGATATTGTCATAGGGGTACAGCAGATATTGTCATAGGGGTACAGCAGATACTGTCATAGGTGATGGCAGATACTGTCATAGGGGTACAGCAGATACTGTCATAGGGGTACAGCAGATATTGTCATAGGGGTATGGCAGATACTGTCATAGGGGTACAGCAGATACTGTCATAGGGGTATGGCAGATACTGTCATAGGGGTACAGCAGATACTGTCATAGGGGTACAGCAGATACTGTCATAGGGATACGGCAGATACTGTCATAGGGATACGGCAGATACTGTCATAGGGATACGGCAGATACTGTCATAGGGGTATGGCAGATACTGTCATAGGGATATGGCAGATACTGTCATAGGGGTATGGCAGATACTGTCATAGGGGTATGGCAGATACTGTCATTGGGGTATGGCAGATACTGTCATAGGGGTATGGCAGATACTGTCATATGGGTACGGCAGATACTGTCATACGGGTACGGCAGATATTGTCATAGGGGTATGGCAGATACTGTCATAGGGGTATGGCAGATACTGTCATAGGGGTACAGCAGATACTGTCATAGGGGTATGGCAGATACTGTCATAGGGGTATAACATAACTGAGGTGTAGCATCTAGCTCCTTTCCTTGCAGACTATCCTTCTGAGACCATAATCAGAAACTACTCAATAACTAGACAGCCTGAAATCATGGTAAGGAAGAACATCAGTGTCAGAAATGATTAGCAGTACACAAGACCATGGACAGACATGATAACCAATGCATGGACTAAAAGAAGAAGATGAATTTTCACAAAATTCTCAGAAATGTTTGGGAATGAAGGATTGTGAGGAATGAAATTGGTCATCCCAGCTGACTACTCTGAGGCCTAGAATATGTGAAGAGATATATTTGCAGATATGATTTGTCAGGGTAGACAGTAACACATTCATACACATCTGTGATCTGTCAGATAATAAGTAGAACATATGAGGGGGATTAAAATGAAAACCATGATTTTATTTGATTTTTTTTTTTGCGTTACTGTAGAACATCTTGGATGATGTGGTGTGCTGAACTTTGATTGAAGTCAAATTTTGCGGAAATGTCACTTACAGTCAATCAGTGGTTTTCCTGTATGAGGTCTTCAATGGCCACAATCGACTCTGCGGTCACTACTTAGTGTGCCTGACCTGGTCGTGAACAGTCTGTCACAGAAGTCACGCCATTTTGAAACTTCCTATTCCACTCATACACTTGCTGGATTGACAGGCATGCATCACCACACTGGAACTTCAATCGTCGATGAATGTCTATAGCAGTGGTTCTCAACCGGTGGGGAATTCCCCCCCAGGGGGGAATTTCATGGTTTCCAGGGGGGGAATGAAGACCATTTCAAGATCGTGTTAATACAAGAACCGATTACTTGACATAGTTTTTCCCTTGATACTTTACAGTTATGTATGTTTCATCCTTCTAAAATTCATTTTATAAAGTAAGTAGACCCACAAATCGTGTTTTATGTGGATGCCTAGACTTGTTTTAGTATATGCTATTACATTTGCCTTCCACTTTTACGTTTACTGTGTAGGGGTGAGGGGATTTTTAGATAGGAAATATGAAAGGGGGGAATGACGTTCTGGAAATATGAAAGGGGGGAATGACGTTCTGAAAATATGGTGAAGGGGGGAATGGGCTAAAAAAGGTTGAGAACCACTGGTCTATAGGTTCCACCCCTTCACTGATCATGAAACGAATAACAGAATGCTGCTCCTCTTTGGTGCATGTCAATAGTGAGGCAGCTATCTTTAAACTGTCCTTATGACGTCACCGTGTTTGTCTGCACTGTGATGTCACATGCTTAACACTCTTGACATCCTTAACAACAATATTGACAGGTTACAAGACAATGGTATGGTTATTGTTTTTTTCTATCACACTTTTAAGGTTTTCATTTTAAGCACCCTCATACACACAAAGTAAGTTTTCAAAGAATGCAACAGGAACATTCATACAAATAAACACATAATAAATTAACGAACCAATACAAATACTATAAATAATCAATGGCAACGCACATCAGTCACCATTAAACTGCATACAAAGGAAATAATCTCAAATCTGATCACAAACTGGTCCCTGTATAATCCTTATCATTGTGAATGTTACCATTCTGAGAGAAAATCGCCTTTGGTAGACTGTCAGGCGAGGCACCGTTGCTGTCGTGTGTGGTAGTTGCTGGAGATTGTTTGCTCACCTCCAGAACAAACTCATCATCTTCTTTTTTCACCTGTAACAATCATGAGATATTCCAGATGTATTAAACAGTACATAATATTTACCCAACCGGTCTCAGTGGCGAAGTATTTATGGGCGCAATTCGTAATCCTGTATACCCGGGTTCGAAACACAGCGGTGCTGGTTTTTTTCAAAAAAGGTATAGGTGCCGGTCGTTCAGAAAGCAGTGGCAAACTACTGAACGTAAAACTTTCCCAGGAATCACAAACAAACAAAATGCTGGGGTTGACTGCTACGTCCTGTGAAGGACAAGCAACTAAATTTTAAAAAAAAATTTTACACACAAACAATATGTTACACAATTTCTTGCACAGGCATATTTGCTGCGTCTCGTCAGGTGCGTACTTCAGAGTTATAGATCATATGAAGGGAATACATGAATAATACTTTGGCCGAAATACTTAGTGTATAGCCACTGATATTGTTCATATGTGGAGTATGTAAGTCTAAGATTTAACAGCAAGTTTATAATATGATTAGATTTCACAGAAGTATTAAAGAGTAATTAATATGATAGACGGAAGGCAACTTGAGACAAAGATTTCACAGACGTAGTACAGTATATAATATAGTATATGGGAGACAGTATGAGACAAAGATTTCACAGGCGTAATACAGTATATAATATAGTATATGGGAGACAGTATGAGACAAAGATTTCACAGATGTAATACAGTATATAATATAGTATATGGGAGACAGTATGAGACAAAGATTTCACAGATGTAATACAGTATATAATATAGTATATGGGAGACAGTATGAGACAAAGATTTCACAGATGTAATACAGTATATAATATAGTATATGGGAGACAGTATGAGACAAAGATTTCACAGATGTAATACAGTATATAATATAGTATATGGGAGACAATTTGAGACAAAGATTTCACAGATGTGTGTGTGTGTGTGTGTGTGTGTGTGTGTGTGTGTGTGTGTGTGTGTGTGTATATATATATATATACTATATACTATATATATATATATATATACACACACACACACACACACACCACACACACACAGTATATATTATATAAGAGATGGGAGACAATTTGAGACCAAGATTTTACTGATGTATTAAACAATAAATAATATGATATATGGCAGGCAATATGAGACAAAGATTTCACAGACGTATTAAACAGTATGTAATATGACAGATGGAAGACAATGTGGGACACACATTTCATATATGTATTATACAGTATATAGCATGATAGATGGAAGACAATGTGGACCAACGATTTCACAGATGTATTATACATGGGGAGCTGCAGTACCACATTAGCTAGCACGCCTGTTATTCGACCTAGTGGAAATGTGTTCAAATCCTTTTGAGGCAGGTTCTTGTTGTCACTGACCTTGGTTCCCAGGTCAACTCAAAGTAAAACTGGCAACAGGAAATTTCCTGAAAAACAACCGTGGCAGACGTGATATTGATAAAATCACCTAAGTTGAGTTGAGTTAAATCAAGAACCAACATCACAGAACTCAGGGCATTCCCATACATGCTCCATCCTCATCTGCAACAGCCAGGGAAGAGTCCCAATACTTATGTTACCAGTAGCAGTCTAATTAAGTCTCCGTCTGGCCTTTACATATAGTTTTGAGTGTCTACCAGATCCTCTGCCCATTTCCTGAAGTGCCATTCTCTCCAATTACCTACTGAGTGTGAACTGGTCTAGAAACATATGCAGCTCACACCTCAAGGTTAGAACATCTCATGAGTAGAAAGGGCTATTCGACGTAACATAATATAACATAACGTGTTGATGATGATGAAACTCACCTTATAAAAAATCAGTGCTAACAGGAATGATGCCGTTGTGGCTATGGCAAATGCCAAAGCCAGTGCTAGAAGGTACAAACTCAGCTTACGAGTGTCATAGAAGAAGCAAGAACCATCTCCGCTGCATCGCTTCTGCCACAACAAACAGGCAAAGTCAAACATCTTCCCAAACAGGATGGGCCCAGGAATTGAACCTTTGTGAAACAGAACAAGGGCATTGTAGATTTGTGTGCTTGACTGCAATCTAACTTTTCTCTCTCAAACATCATGTCATGTGTGTGACTTTCTTTGTGTTATGTACTAGTCAAACTGTATATTTTGTCAAAGCATGCTAGAAAATCTGGCCATCAACAAAGATGATGTACATTCATATTGTGGTCTATGAGATATGACATGCAATCTACTCAATGGTGTCATCTATGTTCTCATCATAGTATTACCAGAGATAAAAGATCTACTAAGTGGTGCCCATCCAATCTTTGATAAAATATCTACCTGGTGGTGCTGATCTTATCTTTGATAATAAAAGTTCTGCTTGGTGATGCCTATCCCATCTCTGATAAAAGATCTGCTTGGTGGTGCCCATCTCATCTGTGATTAAAGATCTACTTGGAGGTGCCATCTCATCTTTGATAAAAGATCTACTTTGAGGTGCCATCTCATCTTTGATAAAATATCTACCTGGTGGTGCCCTTCCAATCTTTGATAAAATATCTACCTGGTGGTGCCCATCTCATCTGTGATTAAAGATCTACTTGGAGGTGCCATCTCATCTGTGATAAAACATCTACTTAGTGGTGGTGTCCATCTTATCTTTGATAATAAAAGATCTATTTGATTCTGCCCATCTCATATTTAATAAAAGATCTACTTCGTGGTGCCCATCTCATCTTTGATAAAAGATCTACTTAGTGGTGCCCATCTGATCTTTGATAATAAAAGATCTACTTAGTTGTGCCAATCTCATCTTAGATAAAAGATCTACTCCATGGTGCCCATCTGATCTTTCATAATAAAATATCTACTTAGTTGTGCCCATCTTATATTTGATAAAAGATCTACTTAGTGGCACCCATCTATGTTGATAAAAGATCTATTTGGTCACGCCCTTCTCCTCTCTAACAAGAGATCTACTTGGTGGTATCTATTCCCTCTTTGACAAGTGCCCATCTACTCTACTATCATAATTTGTTCAGTGACAAGAGATAAACATAAATATTCTGTCCTGGATAGATTTCCTAAAATTTAAAAATTCACCCTGGGAAATGTCCTATTTCATCTATTCTTGCTAATACCAACTGCCACGGGATTTGTGACATGTATGTAGATCCTCTTATTTGTTTACCCTTATCTAGAAAGTTCAGAGTCGCAGTAGTGGTGCAGTAGCTACCCAGTGGTCATGTGATGAAATCTCTGTCAAGGCCAGGATTTATTTAAAAATTCACCTGAGCTCCCCTGGTCGACCCAGCTTAAAAGAGTACCAGGAATTATTCTGGAAAAGAAAGGCAGCTGGCATGCTAATGACGAATTTACTTTTTACTATCTAGAAAAGTGTCCTGTACTTTTTACTATCTAGAAAAGTGTCCTTTACTTGTTATTATCTAGAAAAGTGCCCTTTACTTTTTACTATCTAGAAAGTGTCCTGTACTTTTTACTATCTAGAAAAGTGTCCTTTACTTTTTACTATCTAGAAAAGTGTCCTGTACTTTTTACTATCTAGAAGAATGTCCTGTACTTTTTACTATCTAGAAAAATGTCCTGTACTTTTTACTGTCTAGAAAAGTGTCCTGCACTTTTTACTATTTAGAAAAGTCTCATGTACTTTTTTTAATATCTAGAAAAGTGTCCTTTACTTTTTACTATCTAGAAAAGTGTCTTATACTTTTTACTATCTAGAAAAGTGTCCTATACTTTTTACTATCTAGAAAAGTGTCCTTTACTTTTTACTATCTAGAAAAGTGTCCTATACTTTTTACTATCTAGAAAAGTGTCCTATACTTTTTACTATCTAGTAAAGTGTCCTTTACTGTTTACTATCTAGAAAAGATGTCCAATCCACCAAACTAGGAACCAGTTGGTACGTGTGGCATCCTCAGAATGTTTGCAAATGTTTCCTCATCTGGAAATGAACTAGGTACCTCTAAAGAGGTGGACACTGTTCCTTCAAGCCACTCCACTGTCGTATACATCAGTACATGACAATATGTCAGTGTCCACAAGTGATAAGAGACCAGCAGCATTTTTGACTTCACAAGTTTGTCAGCCAATCATTTCTGAAAGAAAACCAAGACACACGGAGTTCAAGATTTACAGAAGGCGCCTACCTAGGCATCGAGCTACGATCCACTGGATTCCGAGACCAAATGATCTTTGATGATCTGGAACACATCTGAAAGTAGACACATATTTCCATTACATAAACATCTAGTCAATAGGAAAATTGCGGTGAACACAATGTCTAGTCAACTGATTACATCTAGCCAAAGTGAAAAATTACGGTGAAAAAATATCTATTAACATGATTACATTTAGTCAAATAGGAAAGTTATGGTCAACAAAAAGTCTATTCAAATGATAACATATAGGCAAATAGGAAAGTTATGATGAACAAAAAGTCTAGTCATATTATAACATCTAGTCAAATAGGGAAGTTATGGTCAACAAAAAGTCTATTAAAATTATAGCATCTAGTCAAATAGGAAATTCATTGTGAACAAAAAGTCTATTTAAATGATAACATCTAGGAAAGTAGGAAAGTTATGATAAACAAAAGGTCTAGTCAATTGGTCAATTGATAATATCTAGTCAAATAGGAAAGTTACAGTGAACAAAATGTCTATTCAATTGATTACACCTAGTCAAACACTACAGGACTGGTCAGTAGCTACAAGTTTTATCAATATTGCATCATCGTAACATATGCCATGTCGATACACTTCAGCAGTCATGCTTTGCATCTCATACAATCGCTAGAGTCCTGGATTAGGTCTTAGTTCTTTTACTCATTACAACATGTCTTTCCATTATTTCATTACCCCTACCCTGTTCAACCTCAGAAGAGAAGTTATATAAGGGTCCATCACCAGGCTCAGATTAATAATCCTGTGACCGAGTCAGCCAGACATTGGATAATTTGAAGGTAATTGTTGTTCAAAGAGGGTAATGACCATGTGTCCAAATAGGCCAGGTATGTGTTTATGTGTATTTATATATGTTATATATTTATGTTTCCCTGGCTCTTTTCCCATCAAATCTGCCAGTTCTCGTTAAGTTTATTTCTCCATACAACATGCCCCAAATGAATTGACTGTCTATGTCCAATTTCTCTAATAAATCTATGTTTCTTGAAGGACTGCCCCGTTAGTTTTTCTGTCCATCCAAAGATACATTTAGAGTTTCTCAGAGACCTCACTTGGGCTGTCATCAGATGTTTCTCAGCTTGTCTGCTTATTGTCCATGGTTGACATGCGTACAATAGTAAAGGTTTTTTCAAAATTTTTTTTTAGGCTGCAAATGGCAGTTTTTCTGGCATGCAAGTTTTCTGCCTAGACTACATGTGTCATGGTGGTTCTTGTTCTTAGTTAGTTAGTTAGTCGACAGATCATCCTCATTGCCAATCGAACCATTCAGTCTATAAGTGCTCGGATCCCCTCCTCAGCAAATCCCGCAGCGTGTAGCAGCTAACGACACCAGTTCTGTGTTGGTTTATCAATCTTCTTTGGATTCCTGCGTAGTGTTCTTGTTTGGCCACACCTCTTTTAATCTGCTGTTCTCGCAGTCTGGCCATGGTTGTAGATTCACAGTCATCACTTGGTTCATGCAAGAGTCTTACTTCTCGTAGAGCATTCAGAATGTCAGCCTGGTCCATGGCGTGTCCGCCCTCCACCGAAGCCTCACCTGCGAGCTTGTCAGCCCGCTCATTTCCTTGTACTCCCGCATGCCCTGGCACGAAGATGAAACTAATCTTTGCCAGCCGAGACCGCTCCAGAGACAGCAACCATTTTCTTCGGATCCACCCACCTCTATCCTCTTGATCATGCTCATTGAGTCACTAAGGAAACATGCCCTAGCCTGTCTGTGTCTCGAGCCATATTATTGCTTTACTTACTGCCATGGCTTCCATAGTCAGGCTACTTGTGATCTCAGTGAAAGCACCAGAGTCCTCTTTCACAATTCTCCCTCCGGCCCGAGCTGTAAAGGCCCATGAGCTTCTCACATGTCGGACGACCGACCCATCTGTGTAGATGACCGCGTCACCGTCTAGCGAATTCTCGAAAATCAACGCTTGTACTTCAGCCTCTACAGCAGCCGGATTTTCTTGTCTGCATTTTCTGTGTGGTTGGATGCAAACTGAAAAGGATGTGCAGAAATCTGTTGGCACTTGTACCCACTCCTTGCCAGGTTCTAAGTCCTCAAGTGAACACACCTGTTGAAGAATGTCTTCGGCTTGACCCAACCATGGCCGTCCTCTTTTTAACCTGCTGCCCTTCACCTTCATAATTTCACTATGCAGTGGATGTTGTGTGTTTGCGTTAACTCTGAGGTAGACTCGTGCTCTGCAAACTTGTATTCCGTCTTCAATGGTTGGAAAATCAAGAAGGTAGCGCATCACCCTGCATGCTGTATCTCTTGTACATCCAAGAATAATGCGCATAGCATCATTCTGTATCCTTTCCATCCTTTCTATCTGCTTATGGCTGAGAGTCAGGATTGCCATTGCATACTCAAAAACAGACATGACCAGCCCCTCGTACAGAAGACATAGATGCCGCTGCTCACAGTTTGCTGCCGCCATAACCCGCATCACAGCCAAACCCCGCTTGGCCTTTGTTATCACCTGGTCTATTTGCTCATTATAAGCAAGGCTTCGATCAAACCGTATCCCCAGGTAATTCACTGCCTGCGTTCTTTCCACCGTCTCTGAACACAGCTTACAGTTGGTGTTGGAGTGTTGACAATATGATTATTCAATGAGAACCAAGTCACTGTTGCCTTTATTGGGTTGACCATTGCCCCAGCTTCATCACACCAAGTTCTTATGCGATTGAGTTCGGTTTGTAGTTCCACAGCAACCTCCTCTCTATCCTTACCCTGACGAACAACTAAAACATCATCGACATATGACAATGTCCTACCAGGTCCAGTGAACTGCTCACTGGTGATTCTCACTGTGTAGGCATTGAACAGTACCTGAGATAATGGTGATCCCTGTGGTAGGTGGTAGGCCAGGATATATTGTTGTTGGTTCCGAAGTCCAACTACCACATCTAAAAACTACTTTCCATTGGAAGAGGGCTGCAGCAATCCAACTAAGGAGGAATGGATTTATTTTGAGTTCAAGAAGCTGAAGCATTAAAAAATCCAATGGTCCTCTGTTATATGCGTCCTCAAGATCAATCGCTGCAGCAAAGGTTTCAATGCCTGAGTGGAAACCTTCATAGACATCATGGGCAAAAACTGCTGCATTGGTCCAGGTTTCTCTTTTTGGACAGTACCCACCCAGGATAGGTGGGAAAACACCTTGCCCCTCTAGCTGGCTTGATATTTTCCTGGCAATTAACTTCTCCAGCAGCTTGCCTATTGTATTCTGCATGGTTATAACTTTATATCCCTGAAATTATGTGTGGTCTTTGTCAGGCATTGGCAAGGGAATCAGATAGCTGTGTAACCACTCCTCCTCAGTGCTAGCACTCCTTATACTGTTGTTGTACATGTCTGCTAATTTCTCTAGCTCATTGTCGGTATACCTATTCTTGTTCTAATCTCTACAGTGCATCTTCCATCCAATGTTAAGACTGTTTCATGATAGCTGCATCTATAGGTGTACCAGCACTTATAAGTCTGGTCAAATAGCGGAAAGCAACAGTAAGAACATAACAATTAATGCTTAATTAAAGGATGATAGTCATTCAAACAGTTAAAAACCTCTAGTCAGAATCTGAAAGTCTAGTCAAACAGTCAATCTCTAGTCAAGCAATGACACTTTAGGCAAATAGTAGAAAGTGATTTTAAAAGTTGTTTTTTTAAATGTTGCATATCCCTTACAAGAACTATGAAAGAACTAATAATATCTTGGGTAAAGAAAAGAACAAATGCATCAATACTTCAAGAGCTGAATATTGAAGAGGGTTGGCTATTAAAGACGATAAAACAAAGAAAATTGACATATTTTGGTCATGAAAGTTTGGAGAGAACAATAACGGAGGGGCATATGCCTGGGAAGAGAGGAAGAGGAAGGCCAAAGAAAAGATGGGTGCAGGATGTGGAAGTGTATCAGACATGGGAAATCTTGCTTATGATCGAGAGGTTTTTCGGAAGGTTGTTATGGGAGAGAGGCTTTGCAAAGGACATGCTACTGAATGAATGAATGAATGAATGAATGAATGAATGAATGAATGAATGAATGAATGATAGTCTAGTCAAATAGTGGAAAGTGATAGTCTAGTCAAATAGTGGAAAGTGATAGACTAGTCAAATAGAGGAAAATGATAGTCTAAGTAAATAGTTAATGTCTAGTTTCAGATAAAAAGTCTACAGTCTTCCAAAGAATTCCCAATGAAACAACCAGCCAGTCAGCCCCAATCATCCAAATGACCAACCAGCCAGTCAGCCAACCCCCCAATCACTCAAACTACCAACCAAACAGCCAGCCAACCACTTATAACTCACCGTAAAGTAGCCGTAAGAGATGGCATCGAGGTTATGAACACAAACACAATCATAAACCCAAAGCACACCATGAACAAGGTCAGCCACTTGCAGCTGAATTCACACTTGCCGAACTCAGCCATGTAAGTGCTGCCCTCTGCGTAATCTGAGGCTGTTAGGTTGTAGTTGACACAGCTACAGTTGCCATACCTCTGCAAGCAGACAATACATGACATGAAATCAAATTCCATAGTACGGAGGAAATGTAATTTCATGGTATGGATGAAAGGTAATTTCATGGTTTGGATAAAAGGTAATTCGTGGGTTTGAATTAATGGTCATTTTGGGGTATGGATAAATGATCAGTTCATGGTACGGATGAAAGGTAATTTCATGGTTTAGATAAATGGTCATTTCATGGTATGGATGAAAGGTAATTTCATGGTTTGGATAAATGGTCATTTCATGGTATGGATGAAAGGTAATTTCATGATGTAGATAAATGGTCATGTCATGGTATGGATGAAAGGTAATTTCATGGTTTGGATAAAAGGTAATTCATGGGTTTGAATTAATGGTCATTTTGGGGTATGGATAAATGATCAGTTCATGGTATGGATGAAAGGTAATTTAATGGTTTAGATAAATGGTCATTTCATAGTATGGATGAAAGGTAATTTCATGGTTTGGATAAATGGTCATTTCATGGTATGGATGAAAGGTAATTTCATGATGTGGATAAATGGTCATTTCGGGGTATGGATGAAAGGTAATTTCATGATGTAGATAAATGGTCATGTCATGGTATGGATGAAAGGTAATTTCATGATGTGGATAAATGGTCATGTCATGGTATGGATAAATGATAAGTTCAAGGAAAGGATAAATGGTAATTTGATGGTGTGGATAAATGGTCATTTGGTGGTGTGGATAAATGGTCATTTGATGGTATGAATAAATGGTCATTTTGTGGTATGGATAAAAGGTAATTTCAATTTCAGATACTGCCTGTGGGGTGTGAAATACTGAGTCTTCATGCAATGTGGTGACAAATTAAGACACACTGAAGACAGAAACAAGAAATTGACAGAAGGACAGGAGAGTAACAGACACATACACACAAGCACACACAATTACACAATGTTAGGAAACATGACTGCTTCAAATTTTAATCTTTACAACAATAAAGGATAAGATACTTAAAGCAGATAAGAGTTAAAAAGAAAAGAATTTTGACTGAGATATTTGCAGCAAGGAGTTGAGAAAATCACAGAGATATCTAGACCTACAAAGAAGATGGTCATGTTGAATTTTATCAAAATGTGTCTCTGTCCACAATATTCTCAACATTCTTCTTTGTCCATGACATTATCAACATTCCTCTCTGTCCACAATATTCTTAACATGCTTCTCTGTCCAAAATATTCCCAACATTCTTCTCTGTCAGTGATATTCTGCACATTTTTTTATCTGTCCAAAATATTCTCAAAATTCTTTTCTATCTATGATATTTTCTGTCTATGATACTCTGTCTATGACAATAACCATGACTATGTGTTTCAAGTGTTTCATCTGAAGTATTATTCATGTATACTCTTCATATGACATATAACTCTGAAGTATGCACCTGAGGAGATGCAGCAAGATATGCCAGGCAATAGCGAACGAAAGAAGAAGAAGAAGAAATGTCAGGCAATAAATTGTGCAATTTATTGTTTGTGTCTTCTGTGTATAAATGATATTACAACACCCTTCTCTGTTCACAATATTCTCAATATGTTTTTCTGTCTATGATTCAAAAATTTTCTGTTAAAATCCAAATCTTTACTGCCTGCGGTTTCTTCAATATTTCTTTGCTGATTTTTACATCATGTCTTAGTCAGATATGACTGAGCTACCATATGTCAGTAGATGTTACTACCTGCTTCCTGTTAGCGCTGAATGTTGGACGGCACTCACCAAACCTGACACCCCACGTTGTGCCAATATCTTCGAGCGGAAGAGTGCAATTGGGAGGGTACTCAAATGCAATGAAATACAACATAAAGATTAAATGTCATGGCAGGACAGACCAGGCCCTAAGCATTGGTTGGCAGCTGGTCTATGATCAAAGCTCAGACAAGCAGATAGTTAGAACATTGCTTTGCTTATCCAGTAGCTTCTATATCTGGTCTTGTTCCAAACTTATTTGTGTTACCTTTCCTGTGGAGTAAACTAGGCAGGCCGAAAGAAGGATCATGCTGCATGGGCAAAACATGGTCTCTAAACTCAGCCCAGGTTTTGTGTTATGGAGAGGTATATCTCCATTTTACAAACTATCGTCTTTCAAGACAGCAGGGTGCCAGTCATTGTCCAGATTTTCATCAATAGCAAACAGGCCACACACAACCTTTCAGTAAGTGGCTTTTGGTACTCACCATGAGATATTAATTATTCACAATGTTGCTCATTAACGCCATCAAATCTTTGAAAGCTTAACATTGTGAGGTAAACAACAGCTATGTTTACAAGAGAATGTGTACAAGAATATGTTTGTACAATAATTTGTTTGTACAAGAATAGGTTTGTACAAGAATATGTTTGTACAAGAATATGTTTGTACAAGAATATGTTTGTACAATAATTTGTTTGTACAAGAATATGTTTGTACAAGAATATGTTTGTACAATAATTTGTTTGTACAAGAATATGTTTGTACAAGAATATGTTTGTACAAGAATATGTTTGTATAAGAATGTGTGTGTATGTGTGCAAGAATATGTTTTTACAAGAATATGTGTGTACAAGATATGTGTATGAGAACATGTTTACAAGGACATGTATGTGTACAAACTCTTTACAAGAGTATGTATACAAAAGTATGTGTACAAGAGTATGTGTAAATGATCAAGTGTGCAAGAATATGTGTACAAAAGCATATACACAAGAACATGAGTACAAGAGTATGTATACAAAAGTATTGCACAAGAACATGTGTACAAGAACATGTGAACAAGCACATGTGTACAACCACATGTGTACAACCACATGTGTACAACCACATGTGTACAACCACATGTGTACAACCACATGTGTAAATGAACTGAACATGTGTGTAAGAATATGTGTACAAGCACATGTGTAAATGAACATGTGTACAAGCACATGTGTAAACAAACATGTGTGCAAGAATGTGTGTACAAGCACATGTGTAAATGAACAAATGTGCAAGAATATGTGTACAAAAGAATGTACACAAGAACATGTGTATGAGAGTATGTGTACAAGAGTATCTTTACAATAGTATGTATACAAAACGTATGCGTATAATAATGTGTGTACAGCAGTTGAGTATATGTACAACAGTATGTGTACAAGAGTAAATGTACAAGAACACATGTACAAGAGTATGCATACAGCATTATGTGTACACGGGTATGCGTACAAGAACATGCATGTGAATGGTACACATCTATGCTGGAGTACAAACACAAGCGACCTGACCTTGACACTGCCGTGATGTATGACCTCCGTACAGCCAGCGTAACACGGGGAGAAGTACATGACATTGTCCCGGCCGCACACCGGGAAGTAGTCCTCCTCCCCACAGGAGCAGTTCCGGTTGCAGCTGTTGTCCAAGTTTTTCCCCAGGAATGTGGCAGCCCTGCAGTCATACACAAGAAAAATTAGCTTGGTTTCCTGATGCTGTCATGTACTTGTTTATTTACATATCATTAACCCATTAAGTTCTGAAAGATAATATATCACCAAATCTGACCTCCCATTTGGACAGATATATTATTATAATAGGGTCAATGTGTTTTTTTTTTGTTGTTGTGCGGTATCTACGACAATTTTAATGCTCATTGAATGGAAATTAATATTATAATACTTGTTTATTTTATTGCGTACCATGTTCGGTCCAAACCTACTTTTTTCTTTGACACTAAATCAGTTAAAATGTTGCATGTTTTGTGCAGGATGTTGCAATCAATTCCAACTCCGGGTTGATTTTTGAGGAAATAATCGCATTCTTTAGTTTGCAATTGCTCTCTGAACGAGAATTTACCAGATTCAGTGAAAAACAAAATGTAGGTTTGGACCAAACAAAAATGGTTGGTGGAGAATGGGAAGTAGGGGTGTGTCACAGTTTTGACCTAAAAGGTGTAGTAAATATAGTAGCAGACATGCATTATCTATCAAATTACAGGGGATTGCTGAGGTGAAAAACCACTGTATATTAGCCCATAGCAGATATGGGAAGTCGCTTAACTGATTCAGTTCCAACAGCCACTTCGTTGACAAATTGTCTCAACGCTGGGGCCCCGTCACCATTTTATTGACAAGATCTTGGCAGTTTGTTATTTGTTTTATTTGCATACCTTCCTTAATTTTAATGCCCTGAAAGTGACGTTTTAAGCCAGAAGAAGATTTTTTGTTTTGAAACAACCCACAAGGCACTGAAAATATCTAAGCTTTGTGCAGGAATTCTTAGTTTTAAGTTGTGTTTACTTTACTGATTTTAGGAATGGCAACAGCCTTGGTTTTTTGCCTCGCATATTTACATTAGATAGTACTTTTAAACAATGTTAGATTATAGTTATTCTGATTTAAAGGACTTTGTGAAAGATTCTAAACTGACAGCACATGTTAAATGTAGTTAAAGTAAATTATTTAGCAGACATTCAGAATGGAAAACAAAACTAACCATGAAGATTTGTCGCCATGTTGAATTAAGCTCGCACTAATGGGCCACACGTGTGTCTCCAAGTTTGCGTATGCCTAACACAAATAGGCTGAATGATATTTAAATAATTAAATTCAAAAGAATAATAATTATAACTAAATAAAAATTAGCGTACATATTGTTTCTCAGTAGAAAACGGTCAAAACCTGCCTGGTGTTTTCCCAACATTTTCCATTTTGTGTGACAATGATGCCCTTCAAAATACTGTGTTTTAATTGTGTTTTATTGGTGTTATGAAGCCGTTCTAGTGATATTGGTGTAGAAAAGTGGTGTATTTACCATTATTCCGTAAATTTCATTGGATTATCATCAGCGATTGAGCAGCAGCACCTTGGTAAGTGAAAATTTCATGTAATTGTCACCCCTGTCTACATTTTTTTTACAACATCTGCTAATATTATTATTATATTTCTAACGTATAGCAACAGTAGCAATACCAAAGTGTTCCTTGTGCAATCTCCTTTAATTTTATCTTTAATACAATATATCTGCTGCCATTTTAACCATTTTTAGATCATTTCTGTGACACACCATTACTTCCCATTTTCAGCCATAAATTTATGTTTTATTTTTTTCTGTAAACCCATTTTTTTGTTTGCCACTGAATAGGTTAAGATGATTTATCATCCCATGACACTTACTCAGTTAATGTTGAAGTCCAACTAACAATGTAGGAAACGATCCGATACTCCATCATCAGTACACCGGAAGTCTAACACTTAGTTAGTTAATTAGTTGCATATTCCTTTACAGGATGTTGCAGTCAACTCCAGAATCTTTTTGTTTGTGTGACTTCTTGTCAAATTTACGTTCATTAGTTTGTCACTGCTTTCTGAACAACAGGCACTTATACCACTGTATTAAAACTAGCTCAAGGCAGTCAGTTTCCGAATTGCAACTGTTTTGAACATGGTGAGCAGGCTTACAAATTGCCTTCGCTACCCTTTCACCTCAGCGCTGGCTATCATTCCATCCATCATGTGCCATGCCGGTAAGCATGGGCGGTCATGTTTTGCCATCTCACTCGATCACCAGAGTCGTGGATCAGCTCCGTGTTTCTGTCTCGACCATGCCACGTAGCCAAGCCATCCAGGTATTTGCTTCTAGGTCTTCCCCTTGGTCTGTTGCCTTCGATCTTACCAGTTGTCACCAAATTCTCCAATTCATTTCTTCTCATAACATGCCCAAACAATTTTGACTGCCTATGTCTAATGTCTCTAATCAGTTTACTATCTTCATTTGTTTCTTGAAGAACTTGTTCACTGGTCTTTCTGGCTGTCCATTGTATTCTTTGCATTTTCCTCAGAAACCACATTTATACAGCCATCAGATGTTTTTCAGCTTGATTGCTCATTGTCCAAGCTTCACATCCATATAAAAGTACAGGTTCTATGTAGCACCTCAACACTCTTTTTCTTGTTTCAATTGACTATCAATGGCTATCATTACAAGTATAAAAATATGCTCATTAAAAGTTGCGTGTGACCTGTTCTTCTATATTGATACACACAAGTAATGAAATGGCAAGGAGAGTAGAGGCAGAGGAGACGTGGTTATTCAGAAGACACATAATGAGAAGACAAACCCTGGCACATATTGTGACAACTGGGAGGATTTGTGGAAAGAAAGACAGAGGAAGAGAATGAGATAAAATGTGAATGTTATAATATTTTAGAGGACAACAGAGTATTTAAAACAGAGCCAGTGTTGTGTTCTTAAAGAAGTGTTGAGTTGTGTTCTAACAGTTAGTCGTTATGGACTGTATAGAATGGAAGAGCCTAACTATAACCAAATGTAATAATAGAGATGTCTACAGTGATAGGATCACGCCATCTCTAGACAAAAATTGAAAAGGCACAGAAATGTGCCCGCACAGAGGAGATTTGCCTAAGACAATTAAGATCATCTGTACACCCACAATTAGCAGGAGCCGTTCTTGTACAGAGCGAAGAGACGTTCTCCTCCAGGACACATGGGGGTTTGTCCGTGATAATTATAAATATATAAATGTCAATTATTACCATAATTTTGCATTGATTGATTATATGTGAATAATTTAATAGAATATATTTCATGATATTGTGATTTATTACTTTAAAAGGAATGGAGTTCCTAAGATGGATAATATACTAATTTTTGATTGTTTCATTATTTGATTGTTTATATATAATGAATTGCAATATAGATAGTATTGGATAAATAATAATTATAAAATTAAAAAAAAATAATAACAACAACTTAATATTTGGTAATGAAGGTATAATGAAAGTAGCCACACCTTTGATTATAATTGTTTTGCTCAAGTTGGACAGGAGCATTAATTGCTATGGATTTGTCTTAAACTTAATTCGCTGCAACTATATTCATTGATTATGAGCTGGGTCAATGAAGCCGGAGTTGAATAGGAATAGCCACGCATACCAGACTGTCAACTATGTAAACGCTGGCTTGCAGTATCATACATCGAGTTTGATCAGACATGGGCAGTGGGGAAGTTTAAATCTGCCATGGTTAACTAAGAAAATTCTTGCAGACCTGAAACAAGTGATTTTAGCAATTGATTTTGAATGTTGGCAGATGAAGTTGAGCGCCAGTCAATTCATTACAGCCACCATCGACGCTACCAACTGGCTAAATTGTTTGAAAACATTATAGCATATATGAGGAACTAACTTTCATTCTACAAGCTTTCAAATTGAGAAGCAGATTATGTATATTACAGTGATGTTTCATATTGTTATAAAATGAAATTTACTTATTAGATTTTTGGAAAATTATATACTTGATTTAATGTTTGGATAGTATATTACTATTTAAATTTAATAACGTAAAAATAAATATATTAGTGTTAAGATGATATATATATATATATATATATATATATATATATATATATATATATTGAAACTTAAAATAAGAAGCTAATTGATTCTTGTCATTACAGGATTACAAGTGGTAGTACCAAGTATTAATCCCAGAGAACAGAAACTCAAGATATAATTAAAGTAGCGTTTTAACTAGATTTATTAAATGATAGAATATTGATCAAAAATGCATGCAGAATTATTAGAATCTTGATCTTACATTGTTATACAGTGTCAAGAACAGAAAATAGAAAAACAATTGGTTCCCAATCTTTTTTTTTTCTGGGCCCGCAGGTGTAATGCCATGATCTAAGCTACGGCTCATGGCATGGTAAAATATAGCCATGCTGAAGGACGTGACAATCGTGGATCTTAAGCCACGGGGCACACATCAAAGTTGTCACCAAAGTGAATGAGCAAGATTTGCGAAGGTGACAGAGGGAGTCAAGTCGTGGTTGTCGTTGAGTGTGGACACACCATGTTATAAAGATAGCAAATGGCCATAGATTGTGCCACTAACGTTATGGTTAGATTAATAGCAATTGTCAAGACTCTATGTATTGTGTAATATTGCTGGACAAATGTGTTTGTATAAATGACAATGTGAATTTTACAATATTTTACCTTTGGACATAAATTGAAATGGCACAGAAGTGCGCCCACACAGAGAAGATGTGCCTATGGCACTTAAGATGATCTGTGCACCCACAATTAGCAGGAGCCGTTCTCGTCCGTGGCAGTATTTTCCCACATAAAGCCAATTTCTCTATACATGGACATATACAGACTGACAAGCAGGCGGAGCCCACAGTATACGTACCCAACATCTGTCTGCCCATATGACAGGGTGACACCTGCGAAGGGTGAAGTATCACACTCCATGAGCAGAGCCACGGTCAAGAGACACATCACAAATGACATGACAGTGCAGAAGCGCAGGATACCACGCACTTTCAGGTTGAAGCACTTGACAATAAACCCGCCCCCAAAAGTTGCCCCTCCACCAGCCGGGACCACAGCGAGACCTGTGGCACAACAAACATGTGATTCAGTTATATGGAAAGACCTGCAGCACAACAAACACATCATTCAGTTATACAGACAGACCTGCAGTAAAATAAACACATGATTCAGTTACACAGACAGACCTGTAGCACAAAAAACACATGATTCAGTTATACAGTTGAGTTGAGTGAGTTAAGAACCGACATCACTGCACTCAGGACATTCCCATACGTGCTGCGTCCCCTCGTTCAGTTATACAGATAGACCCGTAACACAACAAACACATAATTCAATTACACAGAGAGACCCATAACGAAACTAACACATGATTCAGTTACACAGAAAGACATCTAATATAACTGACTACTATTGTGGAGATGGTAAATCATCTGATATGTCAGAGACTAGACTGCAACCTGTTTCTATCAGAACAATATAATAACAGCTATTGTCATGTGTAACGACAATAAATATTAACTTACCAACGTACAAAGCTGCCGTCCCTGCGGGTAGTCCAAACTCGTACTCTATAAACTTTGGCATGAATGTTGAGAATCCTGCCACCATAATACCTGCAGACATTGATGTGAACATCAATCAAATTCTCACTGAAAACAGGACATTGCAGATGTTTATGTGAAAATCAATCAAATTCTCACAGAGAATAAGTCATTGCAGACTTGCAGTCAGTATTTCAAGTTCCAAACTGAACTGGGTCCTGAATGTGTATACACAATCTAGCCCTGAGGAAGAGGAAGAAGAGGTGGAGATAGAAGATGACAGGGAAAAAGAGGAGAAAAAGAAGAAGAAGATGAAGAAGAAGAGGAAGAAAAAAGAAGAGATAAAAGAAGAGGAGGAGAAGAAGAAGAAGACCAAGAAGAAGAAGAAGAAGAAGAATATGAATAAGAAGAACAACATAAAGAACAAGAACAGAAGAAGCACAAGAAGATGCAAAACAAAGAGCAAGAAAAAGAACAAGAAGAATAAGAACTGAAAACATTAATGATAGAATAGACAGAGGGAGAGAATAAAGGAATATTCTTGCCAGCCATTTCACCACAACAAGGAATAATATCAGCAAAGGAATTCACCCAAGCTTGTTGGCATGGAACATGATGATAATGAGTACATGTACAACTTCTTCTTCCTCGGGTTCCTGGTCTGCAACAGACGTCAACCATCGTATTTTATTTTATATTCTAATGAAGTTGTTGTTGCTAACATTTATAATTGTTGAAGTTGTTGTTGCTAACATTTATAATTGATGAAAGTGTTGTTGCTGACATTAGCAATTGTTGAAGTTGTTGTTGCTACCATTAGTAATAGTTGAAGTTGTTTATTCTAACATTAGTATAAGTTAATTGTTGAAGTTATTGTTGCTAACATTAGTAATTGTCAAATCTGTTGTTGCTAACATTAGTAATTGTCACATTTGATGTTGCTAACATTAGTAATTGTTGAAGTTGTTCCTAACATAAGTAACTGTTGCCCAGCTGTTTAATCTTTCTTGATATATTTTTCTCTGTCTTCCCACGTTTCCTTTGCCAAGAATGTTTGCTTTCTGAACGACCATCACTTACACCATTGTATGAAAACTAGCACAAGCTAGATGCAAAAATCAGTCCAGTGCACTAGAAATGGTAGCAAGTGTATGGATTCTGCTCAAGTTAAAAGCTAGCGACCACAAAACAGAAAGAAAAAGAAACACTCATCAAAAGCATACAACTTTAGTTGCATGTTTTTTTTTAAAGACAGTTGTAATCAACCACAGAATTTATTGGCTATCTGTGAGTTACTATGCAAGTTTACATTCAGTAGTTTGCCATTGCTTTCTGAAAGACGGACGCTCATGCCATTGTCTGAAAACCAGCACAAGGTATCTGCCAAAAAATAACCCACAGCTGTGTTTCGAACATGGTATGCAGGATTGCAAACCACATTTGCAACCCCTTCGCCACAGTGCCGGTACATCCTGTAACAAAGACATGAAACTTACTTCAACATATACTGTAAAACTTTACACAAGAAAAAAACAACAACAGATTTACATCACATCTACACAACTTAACAAAAAAACACTTACAACATAACATCTACACAACTTTAAAAACAAACACAGACTTACTACATCACATCTACACAACTTTAACACACAAAAACAGACTTACAACATCACATCAACACACCTTTAAAAACAAACACAGACTTACACCATTAGATCTACACAACTTTAAAAACAAACAGACTTACAACATCAGATCTACAACCACTGATGGCACTTACCTTCGGCAGCTGCAGACATATTAATAAACATGAATGGAATGTTTGTCATCAAATATTTCAGAGACAATAGAATGTCCTTGAGCCCACGATGCTGCCCAGTCTGGTCAACCTCTTTGGAGGCTTGTGTCTCCTGTCCACGCTCTAGAGCATATTTCTTGGAACCTGAATGAAATCCAAATGTCTGTCAATGCTAGTCAATCAATCAATCATGTGCCATGCCGGAAAGCGTGGGCGGTCATGACTCGCCATTTCACTCGATCACCAGTGTCGTGGATCAGCTCAGTGTTCCTGTCTCATCCATGCCATGTGGCCAAGCCATCCAGGTATTTTCCTCTCGGTCTTCCTCTTGGTCTGTTCCCCTCGATCTTGCCAGTTGTCACTAAGTTCTCCAATCCATTTCTTCTCATAACATGTCCAAAACATTTTGACTGTCTACGTCTAATTTCTCTAATCAGTTTACGATGTTCATTTGTCTCCTGTAGTACTTGGTCATTGGTTTTTCTGTCTGTCCATGGTATTCTTTGCATTTTCCTCAGAAACCACATTTCTGCAGCCATCAGATGCTTTTCAGCTTGACTGCTCATTGTCCAAGTTTCACATCCATACAAAAGAACAGGCTCTATGTATCCCCTCAACACTCTTTTTCTCTTATTGGTCAGAATGTTTTTCATCTTGCTAAAGGCTACTTTCGCCATGGCGATTCTTGTTCTAATCTCTTCAAGGCATCTCCCATCAGATGTTATAACTGTTCCAAGATAATTGTACCGATTCACTTGTTGAAGAATATTTCCATTTACTTGTATATTACATTGTGGCACTTCTTCCTTCCTACTGACGACCATAACCTGAGTCTTTTTACAATTTAATTCTAACCCCAGTTGCTCACTGTGTACAACAACCGCATCTACTAATTGTTGCAGGTCCTGCTCATTGTCTGCAATTAATACTGTATCATCTGCATATCTAATGTTATTGATGTTTCGTCCTCCAATGCTGATTCCATTTATATCCTCTACATTTCTGAAAATATTTTCACTGTACAGGGAAAAAAGATCTGGAGACATCACACATCCCTACCTAACACCTCTCTTAATTGGCTGATACTGTCCCACTTCATTATCAATCCTTATTGCAGCTTGTTGTTTCCAATATATGTTTTTTATAAGTCTAATGTCTTTTCCATCAATTTGTAGATCTGCAAACATATCCACCATGCTGACATGTCTAACGCTATCAAAAGCCTTTGTATAGTCAATAAAGCAAAGATGTATATCCTTGTTTACTTCTATAGCACGTTCAATAACTGTTCGCAGCATATACACAGCATTTACTGTACCCTTTCCTTCTACAAACCCGCACTGTTCTTCCCCTATTTCAGGTTGTATCTTCTTCCTCATTCTTTGCATGATAATTCTTAGCAAAATCTTTGTGATGTGACTCATTATACTAATTGTTCTATGTTGATCACATTCCAAGGTTCCTGATTTCTTTGGGATTGCAATAAATATAGAGTTACATAATTCAGGAGGTATATCTCCAGTGTCATATAATGTGTTCAGCAGTCTGGTGACTTGATCTAGTCCAAATTCTTCTAAAGCTTTAATCATTTCTGTTGTGATGTTATCTGCACCGGGGGCCTTGCCAGCTTTCATATGCTTAAGAACATTTCGAACCTCCATCTCCAAAATTGGCGGTCCTTCATTATTAAATCTAATATCATACTGTTCGACTCTGTTATCATCATAAAGGTGTTTCACATAATCTGTCCATACCTGTAGAATCTGGTCTTTTTCTATTATGCTAGTAGAAACTGCTTTATAAGTAACTAGTCACAATGTTTTGGTCACGTAATGAGAAGAAATAAATTGAGGAACATGGGTACAACTGGCAAGATCGAGGTGGGTTGACCATGAGGTATGGTTGAGACAAGAACACTGAGCTGATCCACGACTGGTGATCGAGTGAGATAGCGAAACATGATCGCCCATGCTTTTCGGCATGGCACAGGTGATGATGAGCCAACAAAACCTGCATTTCAGAAAATGAAAAGTATCTAATGCAATAAGTCACTGTCGTTGAATGTAAGAAAGACAGTGCTGAAGTGCTATATAGAACCTGTTTTGCTGTATTGCGGTGAGTCTTGGAATGTAAATGAACAAATTAGGAAGAAATTGGAAGCAACAGAGATGTGGTTCCAGAGACGAATGTTGTAAATTCATTGGACTGCCAGAGTAACTAACAACGACTGCCTGAAAGAGGCTAATGAAACTAAAACATTATATACAGCAATAAGAAAGAAACAAAACAAGCTTCCTTTGGTCATGTGATAAGAAGAGAGTAATTGGAGAACATCGTGATGACTGGAAAGATCGAGGGGAAGAGAGGCAGTGGTAGACCAAAAGAAATGATGCTGGATGGACTGAGACATTGGCAGGGTGAAATATCAGCAGAGTTGATCCAGAACACAATAGACCGAGATTTGTTGAGTGCCATGGACACCTATGCCAGCTGACGGGACACGTGATAATGATGATTATGGTTTGTTAGTTGGATTTGAATCCCCTGGAAGTCTGTGAATTTGAACTCTCCAGTCACTGTGGTCATGTGACTGGGGCACCCTGTGGGTATGTGACTGGAGCACCCTGTGTGCATGTGACTGGGGCAGGGCATGTGACTGGGGCAGGGCATGTGACTGGGGCAGGGCAAGTGACTGGGGCACACTGTGGGCATGTGACTGGGGCACCCTGTGGGCATGTGACTGGGACAGGGCATGTGACTGGGGCAGGGCATGTGACTGGGGCAGGGCATGTGACTGGGGCACACTGTGGGTATGTGACTGGGGCACCCTGTGGGCATGTGACTGGGGCACCTTGTGGGCATATGACTGGGGCACCCTGTGGGCATGTGACTGGAGCACACTGTGGGCATGTGACTGCGGCACCCTGTGGGCATGTGACTGGGGCACCCTGTGGGCATGTGACTGGGGCACCCTGTGGGCATGTGACTGGGGCACCCTGTGGGCATGTGACTGGGGCACCCTGTGAGCATGTGACTGGGGCACCCTGTGGGCATGTGACTGGGGCACACTGTGGGCATGTGACTGAGGCACCCTGTGGGCATGTGACTGGGGCACCCTGTGGGCATGTGACTGGGGCACCCTGTGGGCATGTAACTGGGGCAGGGCATGTAACTGGGGCATCCTGTGGGCATGTGACTAGAGTCTGTTGACAATGGGGCACCTAAAACCTGTGGAGGAAACATCCAGGTCTAACCACAGCCTGTCTGTGTGTGTTGTGCTGAATCATGACCTAGTTACATTTTAATATACCTCTTCACAGGTCAATCAATCAGTCAATCAGTCAATCAATCAATCAATCAAATCAAGTGCAATCTCCACAGTGAAGGTTGGCTGTACTGGATCTCCAACACTGTTTGTCTCTTGCCTTGAACGTCCATTCTGTCAGACCGCTGTTTGTCCATCTCTTAATGTTATCTTCCCACTTGTATCGTTGTCAACCTCTTTCTCGCTTGCCTTCAACCATACCCTCTAGTATGAATTTGATAAGAATGTTATGTCTTTTAACGTGGCCGAAATATTTCATTTGCCTCTTTTTTTTTATTTCTTTCATCAACTCTCTTTTCATTGCCAGTTTTTCTAGAACCTCTGTAATTGACTGTTTTTGTTTCCACACATTCTTCTGTATATCCACATCTCCAGAGCCTCTATTAGACATTTCTAACTCTTTGCAAATGGGATATTTTAAATCAAGGAAACAACTCTATGATTGAAAACAGGTAAGTGTGGCGTCTGCAAAAAAGAGAAATATACAGGTTGGTAGTGATACACAGTGCAGAAAAGTGTTCGAGGAATCCCGATCATCATCATCATCATCATCATCTTCCACTTTTGCCATTAAACGTCCTGGGGAGGAATAACTGGTGTTCCAGTGCCCAATGGGTGGTACTGGATAGTGTCATTCCGTATGATTGTACAATGCCTTTGATGTTGTCAATATGATGATATATGTGTCGTCAATATGATGATATATGTATCCATTTTCTTCTCGGGCGTCCTCTTGGCCAGTGCTGATAGTTGATGGTGTTGCATTCTAACGAGATGGCCAAACCATTAGATCTTCTATCTTTCGATACATGTGGCATAAGGTGTTGATCCCACTGTCTGTCTGATAACATTTCTTACTTGGTCTCGGATTGTTAAGTTGGCAGCTCTCCTCAGGCATCTCAGGAATCCCAATAAATTAATAAATTACACACTGATAAAGTGTTTAGATAGATTAAAAAATAGGAAACATTACTTATTGACCGTCCCTCAAAACAAACACAGACACAATGTGTATACTTTACTGTACAGCCAAAGGTATAAATACCAACACTTGTTTACTATTTTAGTTTTATCTTTATTATCTAATTTTATTTTGTTTAGATCTGATGTGTTGTCCCTGAAGACGATCACAAAATCAAAACGCCGGATTTGTTGTGTTGTGGTGTAGCCTATGTTTACTTTATGATGATGAAGTTTTATTATTTTCCCCATTGTGATTTATGTTAACCAGATTGGCTTGAGTTTGTTGACATGTTTATGCTTTCCGAACAACCAGCACGCATACCATTGTATGAAAATCAGCACAAGGTGGTTTGTTTCCAGAGCGCCCGCAGCTGTGTTGTGATATGGGGGATTGTGAATTGTAATCATAACCCCTTCCCCACAACGTCAGCTACTAAGCTATAACGGCATGAAATGAAAGACATAACTGCAAAAGACCTTTCTAAAATGGGTGACCACCATCTCCGCTCCATGATAACGATACTGCCAGTCCACGGACAACTCACCTGGCAGAGCGGCTGGAAAGGCCAGCAGTGGCAGAGACAGCAAGACGCCTATCATCCCACTGATGAGGAAGCCGATCCACCATGCACCGACCCACTTTGGATTACTGGGATCCAGGCCAAGACTGTGAATAGAGAATTATCATAAATAGCACTATATATCAATAGAAGTATTATCAGTTTGAACCATCTCATCTCATTTCATCTTGTTCCTCTTGTACCATACGGTGTTGAGGTGAAGCATAAACAGCGGGAGAGTGCCTGTTTATGGGCTTCATATATCAATATTCCCATGGACTCTTCGTCTGGTTCCATTTGGTCAGTACATCTTTGCTTGTTGTGGTATACTGTTAGTTGGTAGCCAAGATGTATGGCCGAACAATTTAACTTGCTGTTTTCTGATGAAATCTTAGCACTCCTATAACCCCCCACTTTAGTCCTGATTTCATAATTTCTGATTTTCTGCCTTCTTGATACATTGAGTATTCTTCTCAGCAATCTCACGTCAGTTGTTTTAATTTCTCTTTTCTCTTTTTCTGTTATTGTCCAGGTTTGGCATTGGTAGCATAGAGTTGGTAGAAAGATTGTGTTGTAGATTATCATACATATGAAAATATATCAATCAAAGGTTATGGTAGTCCCATAGTAGATATGACCATAAGGGTGTGAAGTATCAGGTTTCACATATTCTAGGCTATGACAGATGAGGTTATATGACCAGTTCCCTGCCTCAACTCCTATGCTTCCCAGACAATTTCCCAAAAATTCTGAAAATTATTTGGTACCCATCTTTATAAGGCTTAGTCAATCCCAGAGCCAGGCTCATAAGAAAAAAATAATCCTGCCTCTTCTGGGGATTGAACCGAAACCACTGTCTCGGCAGGCCAGACACTTTAAAAAGTCGCTTAAAGGGCAAGAGGATTCGACTTCATTGCACCAGGTTTCATCCCATATGGCTTGGTCTCTTTCCGCAGAGCAACCTGCCGCAAAGTGTCGCACAAAGTACGAACTCCGTAAATCAAGCAACGACCCCCAGGATTCTCCAAGAAAAATGCACTCATCGACCGAAAGATGTAGCCCAGAATTGAACCCATAACCGTCGGAGTGCAAGGTAGTCGGCCTGACCACTTCACACACACCTACAGCAGATTTCTGTTACAGGACTTGTAGGCCTATCTTTTATGGTATAGGATTTTTTTTTAACTTTGTGTAGGATTCTGATTTTTGTCAGATCTTAGTCAGATATGACTGTGCTACTGTAACAATAGACAGTTCTGCCTGCTTTCTGTTAACATGGATTGTTGGACGGCGCTCAGCAAACCCGACACTCTACACTATGCCAACTATGCTGGTTATTGCATTGCAGAGATCGTCTTTTCTCTCTCCAAGCATAGAAGCCAACCAGGCGCGCAATTACCGGTAGCAGCTCTTTACGTCGGAGGGGGGGAGGGGGAGAGATATAGTTTAATCTCAGCTGGCCATGATATTGGCTCAATGTAACATGCAAGAACTATGATTCTATAAGAAGAAGGAGGAGGAGGAGGAGGAGGAGACAAAACGAAGCAACACCACTGTTAATATACAACAAACACCACTGTTAACATACCACAAACATCACTGTAAACACACCACAAACACCACTGTTAACACGCCACAAATACCACTGTTAACACACCACAAGCACCATTGTAAACACACCACTGACCGCAAACACCACTGTTAACATACCACAAACACCACTGTTAATATACTACAAACACCGCTGTTAACATACCACAGATACCACTGTTAACATACTACAAACACCACTGTTAACATATCACAGACACCATTGTTAACATACCACAGACACCACTGTTAACACACCACCGACACCACTGTTAACACACCACAGACACCACTGTTAACCCACCACAGACATTCCACGACGTGAAACACACGGACAAATATGCCCGCATCTAGCGGCATCCATGTACCTGGTAGGATCCACTGTCACGTCAGTGTAAATGTCCAGAAACTTAGCTCCGACCATGTAGCCAATGGCCGGCCCGATGATAGCTCCAGTATAAAATATACCTGCGGAAGAGAATGTGTTGACTGGTGGGTGAAATATCCCACTCCTGGCAGACAGGTCACACAAGAAAACACAATCCAAATATATTATCTAACAGATTCACTGTGTAAAGATAAAATAATCACGTTTTATGCTTTAATGCAGTCACTGTAGTGTTTTCCCATGTTTATTTGTCGTATTTTGTGTAGATTTTTGCTGATGAAAGTTAGTCGACGCAACGTCCTAAGCTTTCCGTAACTGTGCTCTGTAAAGCTGCATTACTTCGTGCTATCCCACTGATTAGCAGGATTTATGGTGAAGGAGTTACAAATGTAATTCGTAATCCCACATACCGCGTTCAAAACACAGCTGCGACGATTTATGGGCGCAGACCGCCTTGCGTTGGCTTACATAACTGGTATGAGTGCAAGAGAATCATGTGCCAAAGCATGTCAGGTCGTTTATTCTTGATGGCTCTACAGTTAACTAGTCTCTTATTTCAACGGTGAGCATTTATGTTCAAGCCAGGTTCTTTCAAGCCCGCTGACTATTGACCTTCATGGTCAACAAACTAGGTGAACATAAATAACCTTACCAGCGGACACCTGTTATTTTTGTTTTTCGTTCCCTCGCTTTGAACTAAAGCAGATTAGCTTTCCCTATTGCCAGTGTTCCTCGTCATCAGGCGAATCCACTCCGGCTTCAGAAGTGCCTGTGATTTAAATGTTTGTGTGTTTTTATATTAGCCTTTGACTATCCCCAGTCTACTTACAAGGTAGCGGGCTTGTGTCTCATCTCGTGAGGTTAACAACACCCCTTCGCCTGTCCGACGTGGGACACGCTACCAATAGCTACGCTACCACCTCCATAGGTAATCACTAATACAACACACAACTTACCATTGGGAGGCTTCGTGGCGAAGTGGTTACGCTGATTGTCCCGAAGGTTATGGGTTAGATTTCAGACTGCGATGATCGGTTCACGAGTGCAATTTTCCCGGAGACTCCTGGTGGTCGTCGCTGAAGCTACCGAGTTCGTGCTTTGAACGAAGCTTTCAGCAGGCTGCCTTGAAAAAAAAAAAAGACCTAGCCATATGGGATAAAACCCGGAGCAATGAAGTGGAACTTCTTGTCTTTTAAACTCTTAAAAAAACTACAACTTACCATTATAAAAAGCCGAAGATCGCTGTGGAACATTCTCATCCAAGTAGGTCACTCCTAAGGTGTACAGAGGGGTGGCACCCGCTCCATGCAACAACTGGCCCAGATAGAAGAAATATTTATAGTTGGACAAACTGGTGGAGCTGTCAGTGCTGCAGGAGGTGGTCGTGTTGGCCTGGAATTTACACACGGTCTCGTCTGCATTCTCCACATGGTAGTTGGCGGTGATGAAGTGGGGAAGGGCGAACACAAAAGAACCAATGCCCAGCACGAAGATGCCGATTCCTGAGGTAGAAGAAGTGCACATGACATGACATTAGAATGTAGTATACACATGACATGACATTAGAATGTAGTATACACATGACATGACATTAGAATGTAGTATACACATGACATGACATTAGAATGTGGCATACACATGACATGACATTAGAATGTAGTATACACATGACATTAGAATGTAGTATACACATGACACGACATTAGAATGTAGTATACACATGACCCGACATTAGAATGTAGTATATACATGACATGACATTAGAATGTAGTATACACATGACACGACATTAGAATGTAGTATACACATGACATTAGAATGTAGTATACACTACGGGACTTTCTCCGTAATCCCGTATATTCGTGCCGAATTTGTGACCTTTTGAAAATAAAGTTCTCTCTCTCTCTCTCTCTCTCTCTCTCTCTCTCTCTCTCTCCTCTCATCTCTCTCTCTCTCCTCTCTCTCTCTCTCTCCTCCCCCCCCCCCCCCCCCCCCCCCCCACCTTGATTTCAAATGCCAGCACAACTACAAAGGACACACTTATCGATCACGCGCAAATCTCATTATGGCTAAAGTATCCTTGGCCGCTTTGAGAATGGCACCTCTTCAGAAACAAAATACCGCCAGAAACAGAATCATCATTTCATTAGGAACCTCAATGGAAACAGCAAACGACATTGTATAATCTCATCAGGGAGACAAAAGGACGACACCAGAGATCGAAAGCAGAAAGAA
Source organism: Cepaea nemoralis (assembly GCA_014155875.1). Lineage (NCBI taxonomy): Eukaryota > Metazoa > Mollusca > Gastropoda > Stylommatophora > Helicidae > Cepaea > Cepaea nemoralis. Next base: position 344,013 of record JACEFZ010000898.1, read on the forward strand.
CTGAGCAACGAAAACTAGGACTGGCTGGATCATTAAGTCCGATAATTATATTCAGATGCTTCCGGCAACGTGCCCGAGAGCTCAGCAGGATTAACTAAATGAAGAACAGAATCGCGTGCTGACGGTGATCATGTTTTAAAATGACAACGGACAGGTGTATTACTTGTTAATAATGATAACGGGTGAGGAGCGGCTGACCGAGTAACTACAATTCCAGATTCTCTTTCGGGAGACCCGGATTCGAATCTTCGGTAAGGTGTAGAGTTTTTTATTTTTATTTTTCTGTCGAGGACAAAAAGAAAACTCTTACTTGCACAGTTCGCGGCGACTGCAATAGCCAGGCAGCCAGAATTCCTCAGGCTCAGGACACCCCTCCCCCACCTCTTTGCCATACACCACAAGGTAATATAGGCAGTGAAATGAATGAAACGGACAAATGTATCACATGTTAAAAATGATAACGGACAGATGTATCACGTCTTAATATTGATAACGGACAGATGTATCAAGTGGTAACTTCTTGTTCCATTTGATCTGTACACCTTTTGCTTGTTGTGGTGTACTGTCTGTTATTCCCCCTATCCATCGTTTACATGGTCGGCCTATTCTTCTAGTTCCATTCGGTCTGGACACCATTTGCTTGCTGTAGTATACTGCCTCTTTGCCTTCAAACCCCACCAAATCAAACAAACAGCATCTGCACACGGAACAAGCCAAAAAGCAAGCAATAGATCCCATTACGTGTTTTGACAACATGACAGCGTCTGCTAGCAGCAACAAGACCTCTCAGGATCCTGCATGTCAGCATGTGTATGTCCAGGAGAAACCAAACCTCCCTGTAGTTCTCCTGCCTTGAAAGATGGCGAGGCATAGTTTAGTCTAAGGCTGAAATTCAATTATCCTGCCTGAACAGATAAACATAATGAAAACATCTGTTTGGAATGTGTAAACGTTGTCAGTGTGAGATTAACATAACCGCTGCACTAAGAGATCTGGGATGGAGGACGTGTGGGGAGTGTGAGAGTGTGTGTATAAGGAAGGAGAATGGTGTTGTTTGAGACAGGCAGGCAGTACCTTAAAGATTCGTTTGTTTTTCTTCCTATTTCTCTAGGAATTCCAATTTTCTCCTGCCAAATGAATGGAGCTACATATAATAGAATTGAGATAACTATAATAATACAGAAGATAATGCGGCAAGAGTGTGAAATGCTACGGGATCATACGTAGTATGTACCTCAGAAATCGGGGTGGGTTCGCCTGATGGAGAGGGACATTGGTATTTGGGAAAGCTAACCCACACGCAAAAATCAGTCCAATCCACTAGACGTAGTGATGGTGTTTGTCCATCAAGAATGATGATGACCATTCATTTCATCCAGTGGGGTTGAAAGTTTGAAGTGTGAGTTCTCAGATGGCTGGTAAGGCCTATTTTGGCTCGAAATGTTCTTTGACAATGTGGACAAAGAATGCTTGACGTTCCAGGAGGGAGATCTCCTGCATTGGTTTTTTATTGTCCAGCCCTTTTTCACAGCTCTTGCAGACCTGTTTGCTTCACCCTTGCGTAATGATGGACGCCACGAATTTCGGTCTTTGGCAGCAGTCTCCCATGTGTCGTGATGGATTCCAAAAGCTTTTAGTGAGATCTTCAGAATGTATTTAAAGAAGAGTATCACGTGCGCGGACAACGGTTGAATTCAAAGCGAGCGAACGCAACAATAATACATAGTAAGTGTGACTTTTATATAGGATATTGCGTCTATTCTCCTAACCGTGGTTACCGTATCAATTAAATTCTTCTTTATAATTTTTTTAGAAGTAATTCTTCGTCAGCGCGTCAGACTTTAACAAGCATGGTTTTCGAGTTTGCTTTCCCTACCCTTTGAAAGAGGAAAATGGAGGATGTAGTGGAGAATTATTGTTTAGGTTAAAAAAAAGTGAAAGGGGAGAGCAACTAATAGAATGGGCAAATATCAATGATATGATAATTGGAAACACCTGGTTTAAACACCATAAAAGACGACTATACACATGGAAAAGCCCTGATAAGAAAATACTCAACCAAACTGACTATATACTTATTAATAAAAAGGTGTAGAAATGCGTTAATCAATGTAAAGACAATGCCGGGTGCTGATTGTAATAGTGAACATGTATCACTATGTAGAATAATAAAAGTAAGACTGAAGAGAGCAAAAAATAAGTAGTTAAGAACTTGAGACTTTATAAAGCGGTTTTGAAGGTAGATAAAGAAATTCAAGAACAATACAACGTGACTGTGAAAAATAGGTACAATGCAATAGTTAAAATACAATATAAACGATTAATGGGAAATGTAAAGGGACTCCATTTATCAAGCGAGCAAAGAAATATTGCCGGAGAGAAGTCAAAAAGCTAAGACAAATGGATGACTGAAGAAATCTTAAAGCCGTTAACCAAAAGAAAACAGAGTAAACATGATAAACAAGAATCAATCAATCAATCATGTGCCATGCCGGAAAGCGTGGGCGGTCATGATTCGCCATTTCACTCGATCACCAGAGTCGTGGATAAACAAGAATACAACGAGATAAATAAAGATGATCAGTGAACAGCAGTTTCATCATCTCATCTTCAGGGATCAAGTGATGGTCCACATTAATAAGTAAAGTAAAGTAAAGTAAAGTAAAGTAAAGTAAAGTAAAGTAAAGTAAAGTAAAGTTAGTTAGTTAGTTAGATAGTTAGTTAGTTAGTCGCGGTTCCAACTTCACGGCAACGGGTCGTCCCCATTATGCTCTGTTCCTGTGCCAGGGAATATCACACAAAATGCTCCCCCACTGTCCTATGTGAAAAGTGGAACAGACAGGAGTCTCGGCATCCAACAACCCACACAGGTACATTGTGCATAATGCCGCCGCCAAAACTGTCATTTACTGCCAATATAGTACCTTGCGGTGTATGGCAGAGGGGTCTTTGAGCCTGAGGAATAAAGGCCGCCTGGCTAGTGCAGTCGCCGCGAACTGTGCAGGTTAGGATTTTCTTTTTGCCTCCGACAGAAAAAAATCCCACACCTTACCGGGGATCGAACCCGGGATCTCCCGAATGAGAGACCGGCGTTCTAACCACTCGGCCAGCCGCTCCTCGCCGCCAAAACGCCAATACAAAATTAATCCACGAAAACCACAGTTTATCGTAGATTGACTCGGCAGTCACCAGGAAGACCTCATTGACCCGGTGTTTTCTACATTTTTACCGCAGAGCGATCCGCCGAAAGTGTCGCATAAAGCACAAACTCCGCAGCCTCAGCGCCGACTCCCGGGAGTCTCCTGAAAAATGCACTCGTGATTCGAAAAGGCAACTCAGTCAATTCAGCAACAACCGGTAGCCATTGTTCCGAACATGCAGGTCACTGTACAGGACAGATGTAAAAGCATTCCCGCGAATTTCACAGCTCACAGTGTCGCCCACGCATTCACTCAGTAGCAGGGCGACGGAACCATGTACTACCAGTCCAACATGAGGAAAATGCGATTGCAAACCGTAGCTGCAAGCATAAACACTCCACAGGCCTTAACGGTTCAACGTTTAACCGCCATGTTAGCGACCGATAAAGTAAAGTAAAGTAAATGACCATTTTACACATCTTCTATGTGTACTGGGTATATGGTGCTAACCCCATGTTTGTATCGACCAATCAGCACTCAGTGGTTGATGTGGTCAGTTTCACGCCCGCCGCCTTATCTTCCAAGTACATTTCCTGGTACCCATTGAAGGCTCGGGTCGAGATTTTTTATGGAGATTCGAATTCATGACTACCGGGCCGGCAAGCAAGCATCGACTCCTTATGTTGGGAAATTGTGAAAATACGTTTCGCTATCCTCTGAATTACAGAAGATATCCTTCCCACTAATTGGGCTTAGATAATTGCATAACTGAATTTTCTGCATCGTGTATTCTGTTATCGCTAAGCTAACAAGTTTTAACAACACGCGTGATTGTGTCAGTGTTATAACGATTCGCTCTGGCGTTCAGCTGTAGGCAATTGTTATATCAAGTTATGTCTGCTCCTTCGATTCGTCCTCCTCTTCTTCGTTCCTCTTTCGAGGAGTGTGCATGACACCGAGTTATGTACCTCAAAGGTCAGTGTATCTGACTTCGGCAGTCATTTGTATCATGTTTACTTCTTCATGACAGTATAGACGTAGACTGTACTACCTGCTTTCTGTTAGCGCTGGATGTTGGACGGCGCTCATTAAACCAGACACCCCACATTGTGCAAACGGCTTCGAGCAGAGGGACGCAATTTGGAGGGTACAAGCCTAATCCTGGTGCGAGGTAAAGCAACACAAAGACTAAATGTCATGGCAGGGCAAACCCTAAGTCTTGGTCGGTAACTGGTCTAGGATGGAAGTTTCGACAGGCGGACAATTAGAGCATTGCTTTGCTGATCCGGCAGCTTCTGCGGCTCGCCTTGTTCGAGACGTATTGGTGTTATCTTTCCTCTGGAGTACACTAGGCAGGCCGAGAGAGGGATCATGCTGCATGGGCAACTGTCAACAACTTAACTGACAGGCATTCATCGGGTACTTCTCACACACCAATACAAGACAACTTGCAAGTCGTGTGGGAGGCAAAATGCATGGTCCATTTTATTGCCGTTGGCTCGCTTACAAGCGGTAAACAGTCGCTAATGCAATACACAATATACAGTCACAGCATTATCTAACACAAACTGCTAACCCTATGCTAACTCTATCTATGAGTGAACACACAACTCCTAACGCTATTCTAAACGACGTGAACACCCCAAGTCCAGTCTCCCGTCTGCCGAACATCTCTCCCCTGGTTACACACCACGCGGGGGTGACCTTCTCCTTCGTGCGTGTTACCTCACATCGCACGCTGCTGGCAAAACGTGGCCTGTTGAGTGTCTACTCAACTGTGCTCTGGCTTCATGAGGTGTGGTGGTATCGTGATTAGAGTGCTAACTCTCTGCACACCGCCTGCGTGTATTCTGAGGGAGTGGCTAACCTTCCACGATTCCCTCATCTCCCCTGCTCTTGCCTCGGGCACCGTATCTCCTCCTGGTCCCTCCAGGATTGACCGCTCTCCCTGGCGGAGGGGATGCGGTTGAGTCTTTGACACACACCCGCCCCCTCTTGTGTTGCGTCATCAACTTTCACTTATTGGTTGTGACGCAAGGAGGTTTCTACACAAAAAATTAGTGTCTCTAATTTTTGTCAAAGACTCTAGATAACCTGGCTCTGGGCTTTCCAATAGACTATTAACAACTATTGTCACGATGTAGTAAAGCCTCACTTGGCTACTGGCAATCGCCACAAACTTGCCTGGTTGGCGTGAGCCCCTTCTCACATGCTATATTATATTTATCAGAGGTATGTCTGAACCGGACCGTTGTCTTATAAGACCTGCCCTCACATAGTAAATTAACTTACTACCCATACAAAGTTGACTTTCTTAGGGTCAACACATGAATTGCTTCATGTCCCCCATATAATATTTAACAACCATTCTACAAGAGTGTGTGCGACTGGCTTTACCTACTTCGCTTCCGCGCGTAAGACTTTATTACACTGTTAATTTAGTTCTTCGTTGTCTATTATGTCCCCTGGCCCCAAAGTTATCTGCCTTTGATCTGCAAATAGTGTATGCAATTTATATGTTTGTTTTTCTGGTTGTTTGCGTGTTTGGATGTAATGTAATAAATCTACTAATCTAACTTCTACCCTATATTTCTAACTTATCTGTGTATGTATGTTAGTTTTTTGAGTGCCATAATTTTGTTCAATGTGGCCACAAGCAGGTGTATAACACTAATTCGTGACTACATTCCATTGTTATGAGATCCAAAATACTGTATTCTAAGTTCTAAACTATATCACAGACAACACATTCACACCAACACAATTTCCCTAGCGACAACCAACATTAACGCACACAAATATTAAAAGTCGTGGCAGGCAGCAGAAGAATTTGCTGACTGCTTGCATTCTCTCCCGTCTATCTTTCATTCATTCTTACTTTCACACTTCTGTCATACTCCTTTCATCCTTACTTCTATCACACATCACTCATCCCTCCATACTTATTCTTCTGCTTATGTAAAAACCTTGGGGTGGGACTGTACACATTTGGCTCAGTTTGAGATGATTGAGCCTCATGACTGTGCGCGAGTCATTGCACGAGTCATATATGTACATTATATTTACATGGGTGAGACAGGGTTGATGGCTTGTCCCTTTGATCTCATCATCTAGTATGTTACACTAACATAAAGTATCATATTTTATATTCTAATAAACTATTCTCCTTTTATAACTTAGTATTTAATGTGTTACCTAAGTTCTATCATGTTAATTATATTATCTGTTTATCCTACTCGTTATGTTTATCTAATCTAGGGGATGTAATGTAATTATTTAAATGTAATTAGTGTGATATGAGTTATGTACCTTAATTACCTGGATGATGTGAACACAAATTATGTACTTTTCTAATACTACGCTAAATAATGTTTTTCAATGCACAAAGGAATTATATGAGTGATGTTCTTCATCTAAATGGTGTAAATGATGTATGTTACCTTATCTACTGTTTTTAATCTATTCTTATGTCAAATGATGATACTAATAAATGGTAGTATTTAAAATATGGTATGGTTTTATTAAGATGGAATAAACTAAACTAACATGAAGCTAAGTGAAATATAACAATCTAAATAGTACTATTCATATCATAAATTTAATTTAACTTGTAATTACCTCTTCTTATGTCTAAACTAATATTCTAATTTAATTTTAAGTTAAGTACTCACTGTACTCACTACACTATTTAAGTAAATGAGACTTATTATATTACCTAATTCTATCTCTCATCTATCACTATGTTAAAATATTATCTTACATATCACATTAAGTTTATATACACAGTATTCAGTTCTCTCAGGTTAGTAGTTGCCTTCATGTTTGAATATTGGTATAGGCACAATATAACTACATAATTTGCCTGGGTATCTGAAATACATTTTACGGTCATAATAATGTTCATCGGTAGTGCACGTGTAGAGATTCGCTGGTGTCGTAGCTTAGTCTTTATGTGTCTGAAATTAAGCACTGTTCTGACACTGTTTTCTACATTTCGCACAAATGATACACCGGACTGGAGCTTAGTTGGAAATGAGCTGTCCTGATTCACACGGTAGTATCTAAGTTATGTAGCACAGTTCTTAAGTTAATGTCTACGGACACATGATAGTTCGTTGTACTTGGTCCACTCTTAAGTACACCATGGGTGTATATGTAACCTATTTTACATAGCATATTGTACTGTATTCATGTACTCACTATCACTCTACATTATTATGTGGGATTTCAGGTATTATTACCTCAGATGGTAAAACTAGTGACCACCTGTATCTCCGGTCATTTTGATGCACACCACTTTCTATGACCGTGATCGGGGAGTTGTCGGTCTGGACAATGCAGTGAACATCCGTCAGAACTCGATGGAGCTTTCTCACTGCATAGATGACGCTTAGGGTTGCAACTGTGATATGCAATCTCTGGACTCAGCAGGTGTGATCTTACGGCTCACGTAGCAACTCGGGTGGAAGATGCCCTCAAAAAATTGGCCTAGTACTGGTAGCATCTGTCCTAGAATAATAAACGAGCCTAGGATTAGGCAAGCGGAGGATTGGAATATTTACAAAAAAGAATTTTCATTTTTGACAATGCAGAAATTAATAATGCATCTTTCACATTTCATTTCACAAATGCCTTTTAAAACATAGGAATATAGAATTGTAATTTTTGAGTAATTTACTAATCCCAAAAGGATTCTGACCTGTTTCTTTCTGTTAGACATGGTCAGATTTATAATTTTGGTACTAATTTTCAGGTCAGTCTATAGTTGGACTTGAGAAATGACATGACCCAAAAATGAATTTATTTTAGGCATAATTTGACTTTACTTGGTTTCACAGTGAGACCGAAGAGTCGCACTCTGTCAAAGGCATGTCTCAGTTTCAGTAGGTGTATTGTACAGTCATCAGTATTTTGATTTATTCATGTGTATTCTATAAGTTCACTACATGTATGCCCCTCGTCGGATTTGCCAGTCTCACTAACTAGTGTAGTTGCGTTATGTATGTCTGTCGTCTGATGACTAAATGGTTGGTGCACTCTGTTCGACTGTCACTGCTTCTGTCTCTTGTCTTGAAAAGTGAGGTTTCCGCATGTTGACATGGAATATCTCTAAGTGTCTGTTTATCGATATTTCATAGTCAACATGTACCATGGTTATGTACCACCTTGAATAGTCGTTGCCATTTCGTTGGTATGGAAGTAGCCTAAATCTGTCTTGATCAAGTTCAAGATCATTGGTTCTTGCACCGTTGTTTGTGTGTTTGTGGTAGAACTGACTCTTCCTCTATCAAATGGCTTGGGAGCCAGTATAGAAGGTTGTACTTCAGTTGTAGGATGTCTACCCTTAAACTTTTGTACCAATTGTTGACAGACATTACACGCAAATACATTTTGACAACATAATTTTATCTTCTTGAAAAAACCTGGTCTGGTGTTGTTGTATGCAAGATGACCAGTCACCGGTGTTTTATGTGCATATTTTGGCATAGTTAACCGGTGTTGTTCAGGTAACACCTGTTCATGGTTACCAGTAGCATGACCTGTAGTTGAAATGCCATTCTTACGTCTAAATAAACAAGATGCATTTTTGGTCACTCTGGCTTTGACCTTTAACAATTTTAAGTATGGAGACACATTAAGAGTAGATTTCTGGTGGTGTAAAAGTTTCTGTTTGTTTGTGTCATCTGTGCTGGTTGTAGAAAGCATCAGTAGTGTCTCATCTTGTAATATGTTATGATGTTTTGAAGTGTCTGTTTTGGCTGTTGTAATAGTTGCCTTTACTTTTTCCCATGCAACTATTTCATCAATCGTACAATGTTTAGTTGGGGTAAGCACCCCAGAATTAAATCAGTACAAGGGTTGTTCAGTATTGCACAGGTAAAGGTACCAGAGAGAAAAGGAGAGTCAATCTGGGCTTTTGCCAAAGGGTAGATTTCAATGTTACCCGAAAAAGTACGGCATTTGACAGTATCACCTGTGTAATCACCCGGATTCACCAGTTCTTTCCGAAGACCAATAAGGGTACTGCCGCTGTCCAGCAAACACTGGCATGCTACATCATTGACCATCGCATTGTGGAACACAAGATTGCCTCTGGAGGCTACTGCTGCGTTTACACTCTCAGATGAGCATAGTACTGTATGTCCACACTCTAGTTTCGCGTCTGTATGGAATTGGTGACATCGTTCACAGCTGTCGAAGCTCAACATATCGTATGCACCACAAACATTTTCTGCTTGGTTATTAGGTAAGTCACTTTCACTCTCAGACTCATTCTCACTACCACCATCTGAAGAGGTGTCAATCAAAATGGCATTATTGGCTTTCATACGCTGCCGGCCAAGGCACTTATTACTATAATGGCCATAACAGGAACAAAAAAAACATTTGATGGCACGCCTGTATGCAGATCTTTTACTTTGCTGTTTCTTGATCACATTTTCAAGATGCGCCGGATAATTTGGCGATTTGTCACACATAGCATAAGTGTCATGTAAAAGGTGACAATGGATACATTTTTCCATTTTCCTATCTTTCTTATCGTATTTCTGATAAGGTTTCCTATTACTTTGGTAGTTTTTAGTTTGGTCTTTGACAAAGGAAACTATTTCAGAGTCATTTGAGGTCTTAAACACATCTCTGTTGGAAGAAAAATATGCTGATCCTTTCTTTTCAAACTGCTCTATGTTTTCAATGTCTGACTGCTGCAAAAATTTGGCAAAAGGAGAAGGTATGGTAGATATAACCTTGTCCATAGCAATTAAGTTTTTTAATCTATCAAAGTCTTTTCCTATATTAGCTGCTTTCAGCCACCTGTCTAGTACACTCTGTACATTTGAAACATAATCAATAAAGGTTTCACTAGGTTTAGGTTTTAGGTTTGAGAACTGAACCTGATACCCAGGGGCATCAAGTAAAAAGTGCTGCATAATCCTATCATGGATGTATTGATAGCTAGATCTAAGCTCTGTCGGTATAGTTTCTATTACTTTAAGGGGCTCACCACTGAGATTCTTCGTATAAATTGGGGCCCACATCTCTAATGGAACTTGATGGTATTTAAATTGATATTCTACATTCTCTGTCCATGCTGATATTGAATCATCTTTACAATATGGTTTGATAATATTCTTGTATTTATTAAACTTATTTTCCTCTTGTTGACTTCTAAGTTTAGTGGCAGAGATTTCTGAGTGTGACTCTACCTCCCTCTCTTTCATCTTTAACTGTGTCTCTGATTCTACTTGTATCTGTTTTTCTTTGACTCTTGTCATTTCAGCTATCTCTTTTTGCTTTAATTCTTTGTCCTGATCTAATTGCCTTAGCTTTAATTCCTTATCCTGTTGTAATTGTTGTTGCTTAATCTCTAATTCTTTTTGCTTAATTTGTTTTTCATCTTCTAGCTGTTTCTGTTTTGTTATCTCAGCTAGTTGAGCAATCTCTTTTTGATGCTGTCTTTCTTCTTCTCTTTCTCGTGCGCGTTCATTTCTTTCAGCATCTTCTTTTCGTATGCGATCAGCTTTTTCAGCCTCTTTTGCTTCTTTAAAATTTTGATCTGCATATTGTTGTAGTTCTTTCCCTGTTAATTCTAGTTCTTTACCTGCTTTTATGAAATCTGATAAAGTTGCCATCTTAATTTAGTAATTGGCTAGCAGTGACAGACAATGATCTTTTTATTAATTATTTATCTTTGATATGCTATTTTTATTCACCAATGAGCGCAAAGAATTGTACTCTTTGCTTGTGCCCTGCAAAATTTAATGCTGAAAAAACAGAGCACAAAAAATACAATAGTGTCTCAAAAGCTGAAAAAGAGATGCACTATTAATCAAATTGCATGCCAAAATATATAAGTGTACTCAGCTTTAACGTTCCCGAGGATCGGGGAACGGAACTCCGTTGCCACAGGTCACCTTGGTACTTTCGGGTGGAGGCACGTGTCGTTACCAGCAAACTATCTTTGGTACTCAGGGCCGTAATCAGGTGTAGTACGCCCTTTGATATGCAGGGCCGTAGTAATTAGGCCTATTACACGATATGTTAACCCCGACCCCTAAGGACAATGACTTAGACAATGACAGACAGGTTCACGAACAACTAGAATATGTATTAAATACATTAAATGTCAATGTCCTGTCTTTGCTCTATCAGTTATTGCCTTACGTTACTAATCTATTTAATTTCTGTATGTGTTGTGCAGGCAAGTATCATCTGCCTGGCCAAAAAATAGTTCCATCGTGACGGTAAACACATAGAAAATATGACCAAAAATATGCATATCTGCTTTTAAAGAAATAAAAATAACATCATAATGTTTAAATAAATAAATATATTCCTTTAGTAGTTGAAATAAATAACTAATAAATGATATAACGTACCGATTCAGGCGAGCAGCTGTTTAGCAATTCTCTACACACTCGATTGCTGTATGCTAATGAGCCCAGACGACTGTTTGTCAATCATCTGACGTCACAGCACAGCGCGATGAAAAATCGATATTGTCGGCTGACTTTTGTATCGCTCCGCCGTGAATCATTTTTGGTACTCATTTCTCAACAAAAAGGTAAATATATCAATAAATATGAGAAAACAAGAATATTCATACTTACAGCTTTGATGAATACATACTTTGACTAAATAAATATTTCATAAACACAATTAAACACTATTTTGTCACGATAGGCATATTTCTAGCTCGCAAATTCTCCTGTCTGCACAAATTATCGTCACTACAAAAATTAAACCCTAGTCTCTAGCCTCGTGGACGAGTGGAGTAGCTTGAATATTTCATTCAAGCTTCACTTCTGACAACCACAATTACCATTTACTGTGGGTATTAGCTTGGCGCTTTCGTCCAAGCACCACTTCTTGACACCACAATTACCCTGGCCTGTCAACAACTTAACTGACAGGCATTCATCGGGTACTTCTCACACACCAATACAAGACAACTTGCAAGTCGTGTGGGAGGCAAAATGCATGGTCCATTTTATTGCCGTTGGCTCGCTTACAAGCGGTAAACAGTCGCTAATGCAATACACAATATACAGTCACAGCATTATCTAACACAAACTGCTAACCCTATGCTAACTCTATCTATGAGTGAACACACAACTCCTAACGCTATTCTAAACGACGTGAACACCCCAAGTCCAGTCTCCCGTCTGCCCTACATCTCTCCCCTGGTTACACACCACGCGGGGGTGACCTTCTCCTTCGTGCGTGTTACCTCACATCGCACGCTGCTGGCAAAACGTGGCCTGTTGTGTGTCTACTCAACTGTGCTCTGGCTTCATGAGGTGTGGTGGTATCGTGATTAGAGTGCTAACTCTCTGCACACCGCCTGCGTGTATTCTGAGGGAGTGGCTAACCTTCCACGATTCCCTCATCTCCCCTGCTCTTGCCTCGGGCACCGTATCTCCTCCTGGTCCCTCCAGGATTGACCGCTCTCCCTGGCGGAGGGGATGCGGTTGAGTCTTTGACACAACACATGGTCTCTAAATTCAGCCCAGGCTTTGTGCTATAAAGAGGTTTAACTCCATTTTACAATCTATCGTCTGTCAAGACGGCAAGTTGCTGGTCACTTCCTCATGACGTATCCCACTCAGGGTAAATGGCTCTATCTACCCGTTCAACGGGCAAACTTATGAACGTAACATTGTCTAGAAATTCAACCTAGGTTTGGAGTTGATGGCAACGCCCTGCAAAGGACTGCAAAGATGTCCTCATTGCCGGCGTTGTGGCCAAGGCATTACGGAGCCAATTCGTAATCCCGCATACCGCGTTAGAAACACATCTGCGGGCGATTTGGTAGCAGACCGCCTTACGTTGGTTTTCATACAATTAATGGTATGAGTTCTGTTCGCCACAAACAGCTAAAAAATGCTGAGGGTTAATCGGACGTCCTTCATCCATACTTAGCCACCCATTTTCAATGTATCGACTAATAAAGTATTGCTTCCGTGCGTGTCTCATTACAGAAACCATCGTTTTATCTTCCACAGACGGCATTTAATTATGTGTAAGTACTGTGCTGTTATTTCCTCGAGAGGAGATTGGAATCAACATGCACATCTTTAACCTGATTATCTGTTGGGATTAGTTACTGACTTTTTGTCTACACTCCTCCCTTCCTGTCTTATCATCCATATATCCCTTTCTTTCACTCTCTCTCTCTAGTTTTCCCTCAACACATACTCCGACAACAGTTCTTTTTAACATTAAATAAAAGATTTATTTATAAAACTATGTCTTGTGTATGGATGGGTATTGTCTGTGTAATTGCTAGTGTTCTTCTGGTGTGGCTGCTAGATAAGATGTAGATAGATAGTCTTCGTGTCTTTCTCTCGTCTCTTCTCTCGGCTAAAGTACAGGACGATATATAGACACCACAGAACGATCTCACCCTGACGGCTCCGTCTGCTTGCGTCTGTAGATAAATCCGTTCTTTGTAATGAAAATGTTCACCACTGTATCAATGTACTTAACTCGCTCACTATTTGCTGTCCGCTTAAAATGAATGTTCGTTGTTTTCGTATAGCGTTCTTTAATCCATTCTGGAACAACACATCGAGATTCTAAAATGTTCTATTAGTGTTCTGTAAAAGTTCTACACTCGATATTTTGTAATTGATATATGCTCTTGGTACGCACTTTGCTACTCTATGAGATTGAGTCATTTGAGCTTTTCCATTAGCTCATCTGATCTTTATTATTCTTTCTCTGTCGTCCTTAATTCTTCCGGTGAGACTTCTATTCTTTCTTTTTTTCCTGCACAAGTGTCGTGCTTTATTACTTCAAAGGGCTTTCTTGTGGGTTATCAACACTGAGTGATCTGGACCACAGCCATCTGTATTCTCTTATTTGATACGTCTCGCACTGGTATGGAAACCTGGTTGAGATACATTTTATTAGTGAGATCTGTGTCTGCTTCCTCTTCTCCCCTATGTGAGTGTCTTTTCCTCCAGCCGAAATGAAAAGGCTTCCGAAAAAACCCACTCTGACATAGGATAGAAGATTCACCCAACATCTATACTATTCCTACTAATAGAAACAATGTTAAATGCACTTCACTAATATCTATTCCTATTCTAAAACTATACTCTAATATACCTTATTTAGGCATCTATGTTCCTTTATAGAATTAATGTAAATCCACGAATCGAAATTTATCCGCATCCAAGCACTTTATCCCATTATAAGGGAGGATATTTCTTTTCATTACAGGACACATAATTCTATCTTCTCGTCCAGTTGGGAATACACACACTAAACTGACAAAGAAAGTGGCTACTCTTTATAGGTCAGTCTATGTCGCATAATCCTTGACATTGCTGGACAAAGCAAATTCAGACTTCATTATCCCTTGTCAGTGGAAAATTTCTGATCTCGAACTTTTCCGTTGTTTAATACAACCAAACCGCATTCTGCTGTCCAGTCCTACCTCCAGAACGCAATAGGCTGGTCCATGATACTGTCTGTCTTTGTAGCACCCCAATTTTTCCACTATACAGGTCACCTGTGTTGTAGTCGACTCTCCCGCCTTGACCTACATACCCATGCGCTGGTCAATCCGTTGTGTTTTATCCTTCTGTTTCATTAACCCTTCTACTCCCTGGGTATTCGCTGCATACAGTCGTCGATCTGGGAATCACTAACATTCAGCATTTCACGACATAGAGATTAGACCGCGTCGAATCTTTCTCACTGTAGGTTTGATTCCCATGATCCACAACCCTAGGCTTCTTCCTCCGGAGCTGAATGTCTGGATAAAAAATCTGCTCCTACATTCTCCTTACCAAAGTATTCCACTGTGAAGTCCCGTTGCAGCAACAACGTCCATCACATCCATCGTGCGTTGAGCTTCTGCGAAGTAGCTATTAACACCACGTGTTGATGATATGATTGGGTCCTCACATGGCTCATCTCATTATCCAGTAGGCGCTCTAATTGACACCCTACTATACTACTAACGACTGAAACTAGTGTTGGCTCCTCGCTCCTGTACGTTCAGTCGACCTACTTTCGACTTGCGTCAGCGACGGCTCACAATACAAACGGATTGTCCCATCCTGATTGTAACACTGCTTCCATGTCCTCTTGGTTTCCCCCGGTTTTTCCTCTGGGGATGTTCCGCCTCGTCCTCGTCGGACCGAGTCGTCTTTCCCAAACCTCCTGGGCTTTTGCTTCCAGGACCATCTTGGGCGATGTTGTATCTGGTCAGCCAATCTTTGGTTGGAGTCCTGGGTAATTCTCGCTTTTCCCGACGTTACCCACCCCTTCTGAACTTGGTTACCGGTGAAACTTTCACTCTTGTCCTTTCCCTGACTTGTGATTTCCCTCCTCCTGTCGTTGGGTAAATCTGACCTATCCCGTACTGTCCCATAGGCCCTCCTATGTTGTACTGGCGATCTCTGGTCTTCGTCTGGACTGGTAACCTTTGTCCCAATGGCTGCCATCACCATAAAGTGCGAAGCTTTGCTCCCGGATCTCTCTTCATATTTCCTAATGAGATGTCTAGGGAGATTTTTCTTCTCTTCCCCGATCCGTATTTTGTAGATGTTCTTGGACACCACCTTTTCCACAGGATAAGGTCCTTTCCATCCTACTTGGAGTATATTGGTCTCTGCTGGACTCCACACTTCCACTTTGTCTTCCACTTTAAGAGCTAGTTTCCTCTTAATTCGCTTGTTGGGTGGTGCTCTCTGGCACTCCGAACAAGACTTCACCCACCGGCGTACATCTCCGGTCATTCCTGGCCAGCAATAATGGCCGGATATTTGCTGCAAGGTCTCTCTGACACCCATATGTCGATTCTCGTCTATGATGTGTCCACTCTGAAGAATGTGAAGACGGTGGGTCTCTGGAACCACCCACTGCTCATGCAGGTTATCTCCCCTCCCAGCTCTCCGATAGAGTAGTTGATTCTTCAGAAAGTACTGTCCCCGTTCTGGTGGCTCAGCACTTCTTTGCAGCTTCCTGTAGCAAGGATGCAACGTAGTATCCTTCCTCTGGGCAGTATGCAATTCTCCTATCTCTGAGTTGTCGCATAGTGTCTCTGCCTCTTTTTCCTTCCCTTGAGATCCACTGACTACTGTTCCCTTGTAGGGCTGGCTGTTTGGGCATCCCCAAAAAGACATATTTCGTGCCAATGATCATTGGAAATAAGGAGTCAGATAATACAGCAGCTGGAATAATGCCCGTGACGTACCTGGATTTAATCTCCACCTTGGCGATTGGCAGCGTCATGGAAACAGCACTCCTCATTGCCGGCTGTATCTCTATGGTCTCCCCTGTAAATTGGTCTGGGCTTACCTAAGCTGGCGTCCACCACCGCTTCCCCATCCAAACCGGTATCGTAGAGACAAGCAACCTGCTGGCCATTGACTTCAATAAGTTCAACCACAGGTGGTCTCTCTTGGTCCTGAGTGTCTTTCATCTCCTTGACCGTTTCCTTGCCTTCCTCTTTTGATTCCTCGAGGTTGGTTATGCAATTGGCGTGTTTGCCCTTGCATCTGCAGTCCACAGTATTATGTGTTGTCGACTGGCAGTGAGTGCACTCTGTTCCCTTCCTAGGTTTCCCTGTGTCCTTTTTGTTCCTTTCTCCTTCGCCGACCTCAGCCTTGTCTGTGATCACCGATGTAGGAATCACTTTGCATGCTGCGAAGTAAGAACTTTTAGGTTTCGATCTGCAGTCCTTCGTGTTGTGGGAGGCCGCCCTACAAAATGAACACCACCTTTCAGACCACTGTCGTTTCGCTTGAGAATTCGAGGTGCTCTGGTTTCCTACCTTCACCTTCTCTGAACTCTCCTCTGTGTGCTTTATATAAGGTTCCCCTTTTTCTCCTTCCCAGTTTTTAGGTTTCTTTTTCTCTGTTTTCTCCTGACTTTTGGATTGTGTACTTAGTTCCTCCGTTTCACCATGTACTTCCACGAATCGTTCCGCCAGCTTATTCACCACATCAATCCGTTCCGCCCCTTGTTCTCCCAAGAAGGTTCTGAGAGGTTTCGACATTTGCTTTCGCATTGGTCTACCACCATCATCTCTTCGAGACTCTCATAATCCCTCTGGAATTCTGCCAAGTCCATCCATTTCTGGAGATAGGATTTCAGCCTCAGACTGTAGGCGGCGAATAGTTCTCCCGGCTCTCGTCTAGACGATCTAAACTTTTTCCGATATGTTTGTGCGGTGACTTCATAATGTTTCATCAAAGCTGCTTTCAATTCCTCGTACTGATTTTCCTGTCCTGGTGGTAGGCGTGTGTAGACCTCGTAGCCCGAACCACGTAAAGACTGGGATACTTTAAGAGCCCATCTGGTTCTATCTAGTCCCATAGCGATTGCCATAGCCTCGAACCGATCCAAAAACTGGAATATCTTTTCTTTACTTTCATCGTAGACTGCTAAAGGAAACTTCATGGCATGGTAACCCTGTCCAGTCATGTGGGTTGCCCCAGGTGAAGATGAACTTCCTTCTGCTGCATCTATTTCACCCTTAGTTTGTGTCTTGAGTTCTAACTCTTTCAAGCGGTATTCATGTTCCATTTCTTGTCTCCTGGCAGTCTGTTCCATTTCCAGTTTCTTGGTCTCCTGTTCCAATTCCAGTCGCTTGGTCTCCTGTTCTAGTTTCTTGGCCTCTTGTTCCATTTCCATTCGTTTGGTCTCCTGTTCTAGTTTCTTGGCCTCTTGTTCCATTTCCATTCGTTTGGTCTCCACCTCTATTTTTCTCACTTCCAACTCGGCTTTCCGGTCTTCTCTTTCCCCTTTACGAATCTCTCTCTCTCTTTCTTGTATGTAATCAGTTAGCTCGGTACCAGCTAACCCAATTTCCTCCCCGTTGGCTCTCAGTTCTGCTGTAGTTACTTTAGGAGTTGCCATAGTTACAGCAGATAAGTCAGCAAGTTGAGTAAAGATCCCTCAAGGCAGAAAAGAAGTACTCACTATACAATTATATTCCACCTAGAACCTATATCATTATCTATGTCTATCTAATATTATAAACCTACGACACCCCACCGTACATCACAACCACTCTCTCATCCACAAGAGGAGATATAGGATAAAGACTTATGTAGACGTGTGACCGTGTGACTAGGTATGTAATGTCTTACCACCTATCCACATTCACTCTGTCTGGAACTTTCTCACTGCAAAGTCACCAGCATTAATGAAATGTTTCTACCATATATGTAATGGCACCATATATCCAATGGACGTCCTTCCATTAAAAGTCATCAATATATACTTATATTCCTTCCAATCAGTATATCCCAACATGTAGGTACTCCGCTATGCCTGTGCCAATATGCAAGGTACCTCTCTCTATGCATATGCCTCTTTATGCTTTTAGGTCATATGAGTATTATGTATGTACGTATCCCGCTGCTCCCACCATTTTATGTGCTGTTATTTCCTCGAGAGGAGATTGGAATCAACATGCACATCTTTAACCTGATTATCTGTTGGGATTAGTTACTGACTTTTTGTCTACACTCCTCTCTTCCGTCTTATCATCCATATATCCCTTTCTTTCACTCTCTCTCTAGTTTTCCCTCAACACATACTCCGACAACAGTTCTTTTTAACATTAAATAAAAGATTTATTTATAAAACTATGTCTTGTGTATGGATGGGTATTGTCTGTGTAATTGCTAGTGTTCTTCTGGTGTGGCTGCTAGATAAGATGTAGATAGATAGTCTTCGTGTCTTTCTCTCGTCTCTTCTCTCGGCTAAAGTACAGGACGATATATAGACACCACAGAACGATCTCACCCTGACGGCTCCGTCTGCTTGCGTCTGTAGATAAATCCGTTCTTTGTAATGAAAATGTTCACCACTGTATCAATGTACTTAACTCGCTCACTATTTGCTGTCCGCTTAAAATGAATGTTCGTTGTTTTCGTATAGCGTTCTTTAATCCATTCTGGAACAACACATCGAGATTCTAAAATGTTCTATTAGTGTTCTGTAAAAGTTCTACACTCGATATTTTGTAATTGATATATGCTCTTGGTACGCACTTTGCTACTCTATGAGATTGAGTCATTTGAGCTTTTCCATTAGCTCATCTGATCTTTATTATTCTTTCTCTGTCGTCCTTAATTCTTCCGGTGAGACTTCTATTCTTTCTTTTTTTCCTGCACAAGTGTCGTGCTTTATTACTTCAAAGGGCTTTCTTGTGGGTTATCAACACTGAGTGATCTGGACCACAGCCATCTGTATTCTCTTATTTGATACGTCTCGCACTGGTATGGAAACCTGGTTGAGATACATTTTATTAGTGAGATCTGTGTCTGCTTCCTCTTCTCCCCTATGTGAGTGTCTTTTCCTCCAGCCGAAATGAAAAGGCTTCCGAAAAAACCCACTCTGACATAGGATAGAAGATTCACCCAACATCTATACTATTCCTACTAATAGAAACAATGTTAAATGCACTTCACTAATATATATATTCCTATTCTAAAACTATACTCTAATATACCTTATTTAGGCATCTATGTTCCTTTATAGAATTAATGTAAATCCACGAATCGAAATTTATCCGCATCCAAGCACTTTATCCCATTATAAGGGAGGATATTTCTTTTCATTACAGGACACATAATTCTATCTTCTCGTCCAGTTGGGAATACACACACTAAACTGACAAAGAAAGTGGCTACTCTTTATAGGTCAGTCTATGTCGCATAATCCTTGACATTGCTGGACAAAGCAAATTCAGACTTCATTATCCCTTGTCAGTGGAAAATTTCTGATCTCGAACTTTTCCGTTGTTTAATACAACCAAACCGCATTCTGCTGTCCAGTCCTACCTCCAGAACGCAATAGGCTGGTCCATGATACTGTCTGTCTTTGTAGCACCCCAATTTTTCCACTATACAGGTCACCTGTGTTGTAGTCGACTCTCCCGCCTTGACCTACATACCCATGCGCTGGTCAATCCGTTGTGTTTTATCCTTCTGTTTCATTAACCCTTCTACTCCCTGGGTATTCGCTGCATACAGTCGTCGATCTGGGAATCACTAACATTCAGCATTTCACGACAAGTACCTATGATCTGGGCAAACGCTCCATCTACGACCGGGTACCAGTAATTTATGACAGCTGCGGACGCTGTATATAATTATAATGACTGGGGGAATCAAGTTGCTACCGCGTTCACCCGATACCCGGAATGTTTGAGTCGGCGGCAGTGACTTGTTAGGAGGGCTACTCGTGCGCCATAAACCTACTCTTGGAGCCAGGCGTGTGTGTTGTGAGTACATCAGAACACGAGAACCTAATGAGGGGAGAAAGTCGTCGTTAAGTTGTAAATAACGCACTGCCTTGTCAAAACAGCAGTCCAGGTTCAATTTGCAGTTTAGCTTTTTTTTTTTTTAAAAGAGAAAACGCTAACCGGCACAGTTCGCGGCGACTGCACTAGCCAGGCGGCCTTAATTCCTCAGGCTCAAGACCCCCTGCCATACACCGCAAGGTACTATATTGGCAGTAAATGACAGTTTTCTGACAGTTTAGACAGGGGGAGGGGGGGGGGGGTGTCAACAGCGTAGTCTATGCACGTGCCACTACTTCTAGTGACCTGGACTTATGTTTGCGTGTGGGTTAGCTTTCCCTACTACCAGTGTCCCTCCCCATCAAGCGAACCCACTCCAGCTGTTGATACTTGTAATTTACGCCCCAAGTCAAGGACGAGAAGTCAAAATTTTAGTCTAATTGACCGGCGTAGGGTTTGAACCCTTCTCGACATCAGCAAACCGGAAGTTTAAGGGCGGGCTCTCTTATCCAGTCCGCCATGCTGACCTCCTTTTTCATCTGTAATTGTACGAGTTAACATTAAGAATGCCGGTCTCCCTGTTCTAGGAGTTACACGACTTTCTCCGTAATACTCTCGTGAGTAATGTGACGTGCGCGAGAATCGGTAGCGGTTCTCTCCGCGTTGGTAACTTACGGGGTATGTCAGCCGGTCGCTCAGAAAGCAATGGCAAACTACTGAGCGTAATCGTGCCAAGAAATCAACAATCAGCTGACAGATACTGATGTTGACAGCGATGTCCTGTAAAATTATATGCGAACCAAAAAAAAACATTAAGAATTACCAACAACAACAACAATAACAACAACGCAAACAGCAACAACACAGACAACAGTCCCCGGTGGAGGTTCTCCGGTGCTGAGCCGCGCACACCGTCTCTAACCCACCCTCATTATGAAACCCTTGCCAACTGAATGTCTGTGGATCGGATCTAAGAGTTACAACACATTGGCTTCCCAAGGATGTAATCACAACGATCGCTAGACACATAAAGTGACTGTGGATATTCTTAACTAAGAATATCAAGAAAGTGTTAAAGCAACAAAACAACACAAAGCGGGCGCGTTGTTGTAAGGGTTGGGAAATTGCGCTAACAATGACATGAGAACGGTAGAACGATTTCTGGACTCGTCGCTTGCTACGGGAAGGAAAAACTTGTGTGTTTTTAAACTGTTATCTACGGTCATCTGAAACTGTCATCTACAACTATCATCTACAACTGCCATCTACAGTCATCTGAAACTGTCATCTACTGTCATCTACTGCCTATAGTACCATGCGGTGTAGGACAGGTGGGTCTTAAAAGGTTGGAGAATTAACGCCGCCTGGCGTTGTGGTGAAGGAGTTATCAACGCAGTTTCGTAATCGCGCCTCAAAACATAGTTGCGGGCGATTTGGAAGCAGACCGCCTTACGCTGGTTTTTATAAAATGATATAATTACCGGTCGTTTAGAAAGCAATGACAAACTACTGAACGTAAACTTGCCAAGAAATCACATTCAGCCAAAACATGCTGGGGTTAATTGCAACGTCCTGTAAAGGATATGCAACTAACTGGCTAGTGCAGTCGCCGCCAACTGTGCAGGTTAGGGTTATCTTTATTAAACAACAGGCAAAAATAACAAAACGACAGAAAACCAGACAACAGATAGCAAAATAACTAACCAAAATGAACCTGGCGCAAGGAAACAGGCATTAGAGACAGATCAAACAGAGGTGTGAAGAACCAGACCAGCAGAAACGTCACGAGACAACATTAAGGCGAGGAAACAAACACAACGCAGCTGGAAACAAAGAAAGGCATTCCTGACATACCGAAATTATAACCCAAACAGCTTCCAAGCAGACACAAGCCGTTTTCTTGTCCGGAAAAAGAGAGGATACGGGATGAGACGAGACGAGGCGTCTTATTCTTCTGCGTTCCCCTTTCGCTTGGAGTGTCTCACTTAGTTAACTTGCATGAAGTGTTTCCTACTTCGTTAGTTTCCTGTCTACATAGGCTGTTGCTGTAGCGTTACAAACGCAATTCGCAATCCCGCATACTGCGTTTAAAACACAGCTGTAGACCGCCTTCTGCTGGTTTTTATAAAATAGTATGAGTGCCGGTAAGAAAGTAATGGGAAACTACTGAACGTAAACTTGTCAAGAAATCACAAACAGCCAAAAAAAAAAAAATGCTGGGATTGACTGTGACGTTCTGTAATGAAAATGCCCCTAACTTCTCTACACAGGAGAGTCGTTGGGTCAGATGTCGAAGATTCACTGGCGTGGTTTTAGATTGTTTAGTGCGCCTGTCTGACGACATATTCCGGGCTCAATTCACAGCAAAAGGCAGAATTATTTTTTTCTGAGCATATGAAATGGGGTCGACCCAAAAAAAACGACACCTCGTAAAACACGGATACCTGGGAATTGTCTGGCAAGGAAAGGTAACCATGAAGACAACCGGCCATACCACTCCGTATGTCGTGGCCTTGAGTATGTGAAGGCCAGCACCATATTTATATAGACAAATCAGCACTTAAGAGGTCGTGTGGTCAATTTCAAGATAATTTGGATACATAATGCATATTATTATTTCATGGATGCGAATCGTGGACAATTTCCCAGTCACTACGGGGAAAAATTTAAGCTCTTTAACTTAAATGTTACAGAAAAGTTATATGAATATCGTGGATCAAAAAGAAGAAAACTGCATTTCTCAAGATATAAACATCGAAGATGACTGGCTATTAATAGCATTATGTCTGGGAAACACAAATTCTGGCCATATTAAAATATGTTATGTTATGTCGAATGACGTCACGGCACATCAGGCATTTCTATGAGTGCTTAGTCCCCCAATGCAGCAGCCATCCTATAGTATTTCTGCTCACTGTTCCCGTGAGGAGTTGATTAAGGTATCTCCTCTTTCCCACGAAGGCAGCATGGACTTGTTTGACCAGGCTTTACTCCCAGTTCGGCTAGAGTCGGTGTCTCGTCAGTATTCGCCAAATGAGTCCGTACTGCATTGATCGTATCAGCGGTGTCCATGCTTCTTCCAATGTGCGCTGGTGCATTATTTGTCAGCTGGTCTCCGCGTCCGTTACCCTGTACTCCAGTTTAGAAAGAACAGTAATGGAAGGCGTGGCTCCTTGAAGAAGAAGCAGGGATCGACCAACACGACACCGCTAACGGGACATTTGAGATACCCTGGGCATGAACAAACGAACAAACAAAGTTTATTTTCAAAGGGCTAAGAATTGGGCACACAGGTCCGTCTGGCATTATGCATTTCTTACCCCTTTCCTCTCATACGTTATTTCATTAATGCGTCACATATGAAGCTAATCTGAGACAACAACAGAACAATACGCACTACAACGCATGGAAACTAATGAATAATGCATGACTCACTCAAGCCATTTTTAACATGGCCATTATAATTACTAGGGGTAGGTGTAACGTACCATACATATAGGCATGTTTATTATACTAGTTGTAGTTTGAGATAATTATTATAATTTTCGGTTTTTATGGGAACGTAGTCTGTACTGAGATAGTGTTTAAACAGGTTGCGAATGTATGTTTAGTGATTGGTGGTGTCTTTGATTTCTTGTGGAAAATTGTTCCACAACTGAGTGGCTGGGTATGCTAAGCTTGTTTTGTATAAGTCTATCCTAGGTTTAAGGACATGAAGTATATTTAATCGTTCGCTATGTCTTGCATTATATTTAAACAATGGTCAAAGATAGCGTGAAGCATTCTGAAATAGGCAGCAACTGTCCAGAACGTTCAGATAGAAACTACTCACCCAGGTATTTTGGCTTGTGCCCCTGGCCCCCGAAGTAAGAGATGGGAATGACCAGCACTACAAACATGATGTCGTAACAGCTGGCAATGAGTCCCGACTCCGTGCTGGAGATCTCGAAGCGCCGCTCCACCGTGGAGATGACCGTGTTGACAAAACCGTTGACTGCCATTCCCTGGAAATGAAAAAAAAGGGGGTTTAATTGATGAAGTGCTATGGGATGATAAATCGTTTGTTTCAAACTTCTCTTAACTGCCATGGGGTTATACATCAAACTATTGTTAAGAAATCAGCACAGTAGTTTACCCTATACAACGCCTTTTAAATGTGTATATAATACATGTCTGCTACCATGTTGTTGTTTTTTTTTTTGCATATCCTATTTACAGGACATCGCTGTCAAACCCAGCATTTTAGTGCTGTTGTTGATGTCTTGGCAAGTTTACGTTCAGTAGTTGCTACCATATTAACAACTTTTAAGTCATAGCTGTGACACACCCCTACTTCCCATTTTCCGCCACCAATTTGTGTTTGCTCGAAACCTAATTTTTGAATGACACTGAATCTGTTAAAAGGCAAGAGATTCGATCTCGCTGCACGGGGTTTTATCCCATATGCCCCGGTTTCTTTCCGCAGGGCGGCCTACCGAAAGCGCCACACAAATCACAAACTCCATAGCTCCAGCGACGACCCGCAGGAATCTCTCATAAAATTACACTCGTGAACCGAACGACGTCGGCCGGAATCGAACTCACAACCTTCGGAGCGCGAGGTAAGCAACGTAACTACTTCGCCACAAAGACTCCTTTCCTAGGAATGAAGACGATGTTGCCATGGACACAATGACGTTGATATGTTTTGACATGTGACACACGACTGTGTTAGATGACAAGGGCAAATAACAGATTCGGTGCAAAACAGACAGTAGGTTGTGACCAAACAAAAATAGACGGGGAGAAATGGGAAGCAGGGGCGTGTCACAGTTATGACTTAAAAGTTGTGATTATATGGTAGTAGACATGGTGTACTGTTTACGCAATGACAACATTTCGGCGATATATCAGCCCATGGCATATACGGGAAGTCGCTTAAGACGATTAATCATCAAATGGCATTTAATCAATCAACCAGGGAGCACGAAAACGTCCATGGCTTAAGGTAAGTGAGTGCAGCTTCACAATTCCCCGACTTACAGAATCCAGGGTTCGAAATCAGACGCAGGAGATGTGGAAGCGGATCGCTATGTGTTGATTTCGACGGTATGGGCGTCGGCCGTTCAGAAAGCAATGGCAAAGTACTTAAAGTAAACTTACCTTGTGAATCACACATAGCTATTTAATGATGTTGAAACAATGTCCTGTAAAGTACACTTTATTATGAACCAGGGCGAGTTGAGGAAGTAATCTCCTCATCTAGCAATTCGCTGGCAAGAGAAGCAAAGGACAAACACAGAAAACGTGTGCATTGAAGGCTGGGTAACAAACAAACTCATATCATTAACATCATCTTCAGCAGTCCCGGGCGCGCTAACGAAGTTAATGGCGAACTGCGCGGGTATTGTCAGGAAAGGGGCTCGTCGCTTGTTACAGTGAGAGAAATACTGGCCGCCTCTTTCTCCTGGCAATATACCTAAAAGATGTGATGGGGCTATCAACCATATACCCATAGCAAGAAACTAATACGGGACAATATATTTTCCCCCAGTGACATACCCGAGAATATACCTGCTCTGCGGCGAAGGATTTGGGGACGCAATTCCTAATGCCAAATTACCGGGTTCGAAACACAGCTGCGGGCGATTTGGCAGCAGACCGCCTTGCGTTGGTTTTCATGCAATGGTATGAGTGGCGGTCGTTCAGAAAGCAATGGAAAACTACTGAGCGTAAACTTGCCAAGAAATCACCAACAGCCAAAAAATACTGCCACGTCCTGTAAAGGATATGCAGCTAACCTTTAAACCAGAGAACAGAGAAGATCTGAGGGTCGTAACTGTCAAGTTTCTGTTCTAGAACGGAGACCTGAAGACCATTTCGTCTTTTCCTGATCGGGCGAAACGCTGTTAGCTGTCCCATAACGTGTATGGTAATAAGAAGAAGTTAGTTACATCAATAGTTTACCATTGCTTTCTGAATGACCGGCACTCATACCATTATATGAAAACCAACTCTAGGCGGTCTGCTTCCAAGTCGCCCTTCTGCGTGTTTCGAACACGCTTTGCGAGATTGCATTTCTAACCACTTCGTCATAGCGCCTTGTATGTTTTCGCATATACTTTACAGGACATCGCTGTCAACATCAGCATCTTTCAGCTGATTGTCGATTTCTTGGCAAGATTACACTCAGTAGTTTGCCATTTCTTTCTGAGCGACCGGCTCCATACCTCTCATAAGTCACTGGCGCGACTCAAACCGCTTACAATTCTCGTGCGCTCACGTCAACCACAAGAGTATTCGGGGTTACGGAGAAGGCTGCTAACCTCTCGGCCAGGGAGACCGCCGTGTATACTTGTTTTTAATCTACCCCATTACGCCCACCATGCTCCTCTTTGTGTGTGTCTGTGTGTGAGAGAGAGAGAGAGAGAGAGAGAGAGAGAGAGAGAGAGAGAGAGAGAGAGAGAGAGCGTGTGTGCTTATTATCTGTGTGACTGTATTCCCCATGCCGAGAGTCCTATCGTGTCAATCTTTATTCCGTGACAGTGAGAAATTATTCTCATTATTTTCTACCTCCATGAACTATTCTCCTACCTTTGCTGTATATATACATGTATATATATTCCCCTATTCCCCCCCCCCCCCCCAACACACACACTTTCTCTTAGCCTGCCACACAGGTCTGCACGGTTAGTTCATCCGCCTTTCCCGCCTGTATAAAGTAAACAAGCCTGACTTTGCCTTTCGTACCCTACCGCTGTGTTCACCTGGTGAAGTTCGCTCTATTTCAGCTATTCACGTTTCCACAGTTTTGTTTTCTATTTCACTTCTCTGTGCACAAAAAGTTGTTTCATTATAGAATGTGCTTTTGCTATATTTCAACTCTTTATGGTCCAAAAGTTTTTCATTACAGAGTGTGTTTTGCTCCATTTCAACTCTATCTACCAAAAGGTGCTTCACTACATGGTGTGTTTTTTGTTGTTGCTCTGTTTCAAATCTTTGTGCACCAAAAACTGTTTCTCTACATAGTGTTCTTTTGCTATATTTCAACTCTGTGTGTACCAAATGTCGTTTCATTACATATTGTTCTTTTGCTCTGTTTCAACTCTGTGTACCAAATGTCGTTTCATTACATAGTGTTCTTTTAACCTATTTCAACTCGCTGTGTACCAAATGTTGTTTCATTACATAGTGTCTCAACTCTGTGTACCAAAAGTTGTTTCATTGTATAATGTTTTTTATTTGCTCTATTGCAACTCTCTGGGTACCAAAAGCAAATCAGATGGTTTGACCATGTAACAGGTTTATCACACGTTAGTTACCCACAAAGCGATTCATGATTTGGCACAGTTATAAAAGAGCACGAGGTCGTCCGTTCCTCCACAAACGCTGGGTTAATGGAACATCTGCGGCTGTGAGCCACCATCACATGTGCAGCACTCACCAGATCTCTTGCCACGTGTCGCTTCTTAACTTGACGCTAACAGACGCAACATAGGTGGATGGAAGAGGCTGTAGAGGAGGTGGAGGAGGAGGAGGAGGAGGAGGAGGAGAGGAAGAGGACAGTATTATCTCCTCTCATCACCATCGTGGTTTCGTGTGGCACAAGATTACCTGGGTCTTGGATAAGGTTTGGGTTGGGGGTCAGTATAGCCCAATGGAAAAGATCGCTCAATCTCAAACTTCTGGTGCGCTGATGCTGAGATAGTGGGTTCAACCCCTACACCGTTAAGTTGGACTACAATGTTGACTGTTCGATCTTGACTTGGGGGCGTAAATTACAAGTACCTAAGAAGTCGGAGAGGGTTCGCCTGATGGTAAGGAAAATTGGTAACAGGGAAAGCTAGCCCACACGGAAAAATCAATCCAGCATGGACTACGCTCAAGTTGACAGCCAGTGAACGAACAAAAAACAATAGCTATGTGTTCTTATCCCGATAATGTCATGAAGACAAGCCATCCAGGTATTTACCTCTTTGTCTGTCTCTGGATCTGTTCCTCTTAAGTTTGCCATTTGTTTTTAAGTTTATCTTCCCATAATGTGCCTAAATATAGTGACTATCAACATCTAATTCCAGTAACCAATTAACGATTTTGATCTATGTCTTAAAGTACTGCTTCGTTATTTTCCTTGTGCATCCACATAGCACATAAACTCGCTTACACTCAGGAAATAAATGACTGTAGATCCCGAGGTAGACCAAGAAGACGGTGGAGAGATAATATATATACAGACCTACAAGCACTTGGAATCAGCGACTGGCAAGAGAAGGTCAACCAGAGAGACGAATGGAGACGGATTGTATCTGCAGCAAAGAACCTCAATGGCTCGGAACGCTGAAGAAGAAGAAGAATCCGCGGTATGCTTTGCATTTTCTTAAGAAGCCACACGTCCGTTGTTGTCAGATGCTTCTCAGTTTCACTGCTTACTGTCCTTGCTTCGTGTGCCAACACTTATATAGGTTCTATACAATACATCGACACTATAATATTTCTCACTGCAATTGACAGTGTTTTCAGTGCTTTGTATATTCAACACTACTATATAACGCAGAAATCCTGGACAATAAACTAGAAATTAGAAAGTCGAATTTAGGCCCTGAAGATGTGGATGTACAGAAGAATATGTCGTAGTTCATGGAAGCATAAACAGGCCAATATAGATAGAAGTTATAAAAACACAAATTGTGAATGGAAAGAGAATTGATGAAAGAAATAAAAAGAGGCAAGTGAAATATTTCGGCCAGGTTAAGACATAGCACTCTTATAAACACCATACAGCGATACAAGTGGGAAGATAACATCAAGAGATGGACGAACAGCAGTCTGACAGAATTTACTATCAAGGCGAGAGACAGACAGTGTTGGAAATCCAACCTTCGTTGTGGAGACAGCACTTGATTGAGGTTTTCAATCTTAGAAAAGTCTACTTTGGTCGTTGCAATTGTTATTCTAGTCTCTACAAGGTCGTTTCCATCAGATTTCACGATTGTTCCAAGATAGGTGTACCGATTCACCTGTTTATGAATTTTCCCATTTACTTGGATGTTACATTGTGGGGTTTCTTTCATCACGGAGATGCCACAGTTTATTTTCTTACAAGCTAATTCTGACCCTAATTGCTCACTGTGTACAATCACAGCATTCACTAAATACTGCAGATCCTGTTCATCACACGCAAACAATGCCTAGAAAACGTGTCAGTTGTCGAGTCGTAATACACTTGGGGTGTAATGCGGTGGTTTTCCCTAGCTGTCATCGATTTGTCTACGGTTTACCCGGGCTAGCCTTCGTTTGAAGAGACGAACCCGGAGGTCAGCATGGCAGAATGGGTAACAGCACTCGTTCTTAAACATCAGGTGTGCTGATGCTGAGGTACGGGGTTCAAACCGTCAGTTGGATTAAAATGTTGGCCTCTCGTCCTTGATTTGGGAACGTAAATTACAAATACCTCTGAAGTCGGAGTGGGTTCTATTTATCTTACAGACAACAACTGCCCCACCAACCGACTCGCCTTCTCTCATTGACCACCACCCGTGTCGGTCCACGGCTGCTGACTCCAAATGCTTCTGGCTAGCCTGGATATTCAGAGGCCACTCCACCATCCGCCATCTGGCGGGACACGTCTAGAAGTAGTCCTTCCTCGGATACCATCTGATATAGGGTGTATTTTTAATGACTGGGCAGTGTTTGAAAATATTTTGTATTTACCTGTTATGTTGTATGAACTCCACAGAATATAAAACCTGGAACGGCAATATTTTCAAAAACTGCATTCATTCATTCATTATGTGCCATGCCAGAAAGCGTGGGCGGTTATTACTCGCCATTTCACTCTATTACCAGAGTCTTGGATCAGCTCAGTGTTCCTGTCTCGACCATGCCATGTGGCCAAGCCATCCAGGTATTTACTTCTCGGTCTCCCCTTGGTATGTTTCCTTCGATCTTGCCAGTTGTCACCAAGTTATCCTATTCATTTCTTCTCATAACATGTCCAAAAAATGTTGACTGCCTACGTCTAATATCCCTAATCAATTTACGATCTGTCTGTCCATGGTATTCTTTGCATTCTCCTCAGAAACCACATTTCTGCAGCCATCAGATGTTTTTCAGCTTAACTGCTCAATGTCCAAGTTTCACATCCATACAAAAGTACAGGATTTATGTAGCACCTCAACACTCTTTTTCTAGTTTCAATTGACATCTTTTTATTGATCAGTATGTTTTTCATCTTGCTACAGGTTACTTTTGCCATGGCGATTCTTGTTCTAATGTCTTCAAGGCATCTCCCATCTGATGTTATGACTTATGACTGTTGATAATTGTACCGCTTCACTTGTTGAAGAATATTCCTATTTACTTGTACATCAATGTATCAAGAAGAGATAAGATCAGAAATGAAGAAATCAGGACTAAAGTGGGGGTTATAGTTGCACAAGATTTTACCAGAAGGTAGCAAGTCAAATGGTTTAGCTATGCAACTAGATTACCAACTAATAATATACCACAACAAGCAATGATGTACAGACCAGAGGGAAGCAGAGGAAGAGGCCGACCACGTAAACGACGGACGCAGGAAATAACAGAGTCCATGGGAATATCGATACATGAAGCCCATAAGCGGGCACTCTCCCGCTGTTTATACTTCACCTCGACACCGCAAGGTACAAGAGGGACATGATGAGATGAGACTTGTATAGATGTGGTATTTCCTTCTTCCTAGTGATGACCATAATGTGTGTCATTTTGCAATTTAATTCTAACCCCAGTTGTTCACTGTGTGCAACAGCCGCATCTACTAATTGTTGCAGATCCTGCTCATTGTCTGCAATCAAAAACTGCACAGTCATTAAATACACACCCTGCACTATGTCACAGACCAACATAACTACCGGACTTGCACCATAAGTCCAATGCGCCTTAAGCCTTTTAATGGGTACTTTACTTGTTAGCGATGTGGACAGGGGGTTACCCACGCAATTCGCAATCCCGCATACCGCGTTCGAAACACAGCTGCGGGTGATTTGGCAGCAGACCGCCCGTGCGTTAGTTTTCGTACAATGGTATGAGTGCCGGTGGTTCAGAAAGTAAAGGCAGCCTATTAAACGTTAACTTGCCAAGAAATCACAAACAGCCCAAAAAAGCTGGTGTTGACTGCGACGTCCTGTAAGGGATAAGCAGTTAACTTTACTCTACGGTACCCTACTTTACTGTACTGTACTTTAGTTTACTGTAATGTACTGTACTGTTCTGCACTGCACTTTCTGTACTTTACTACACTGTACTATATTGTATTGTATTGTACTGCACTTTACAATACTTTACCGCACTTTACTGTACTTTATTTTACCTACAATGGCACAAGGGTAAGCCAGGATAACATGTAAAAGTAACTACTTTTCTATAAATGGACCAGTTTACAATTCTTAGGACACATTCGGCCTACAGTGGTATAGATCAATATTTTTCTACATCAAACTCCACTAGGCCGCTAATATCTTCTGTTATCACACCAGCTGCCTGTACTTCCAGATATTTCCTGATACAAATCTTAGCCTGGACCGAAGCTGGGAGCCCAAATCAAAGTTAAACAGCGCGGGATGTCGAACCCATACATCTGGGGAGAGGGGGGGGGGGGGGGGGGGGGGGGGGGGGGGGGGGGGGGGGGGGGGGGGGGAGGCTGAGTGGTCTCGAGGTATGGTGTCCGTCTCGAATGCTGGAGGTCCCGGGTTCAAGCCCTGGTGAGGGTCGGGATATTTTCACGTGGACTTCTAGTAACAACATTTCCCCTGGTCTCTGGGTAGTGAGATTGGACGCCCGGGTGTATTGCTGCGCACGTAAAAATTCCCTTGGCGGTTGGAAATCGAAAAAGAGTAGCCTAACGGCGCTGCCTAGGTAAAATTTCGAGTTAAAAATCTACCCAAAGTATTTCAGGATCCTCGCCGGTGCTACGGAGTTCGTGCGCTGAGCTGAGATTCTCCGGGCTCAGGTTTGATTTAGGAGTAGAACAGAGCACTTATGGGTTACACCCGTGTGCCGTGATGTTGATCTGTCGACTAAACTAAGCTAAACTAACCCATACATCTGCACACCAACTAACAAGTCTCAATGTTGGATAGCTGTGATGAAGCGGCCAGCAGCAAGCATTCTACGCATAATCTCAAACTGATACAACCTTCAACCCCACCTCAACTGGTGTGCGCTGCTCGTTCATTCGACACCGGGCGGTCAACCCGCAGGGGTGCCGGGGCGGCCCCGAGGTCTGGGGGGCTCTGTGGAAATAAACAAACCGAGCCCGTTGCTAACACACACAGTAGCTGGCATTTAAATAAACAAAAGGCTGCAAGGAATGCCAGATTAAGGCCACGCTGAAACGTTGGTCTGGAATCTAGATATGGGGGATTTGGGGGAGAGAGAGAGAGAAAGAGAGGCTGAAGAAACGAAACCCTAGTTTGAAGTTGATGAGTTTTCTCAGAAAATATATACAAGTGAGATGTCCATGCGCGGCGTAGACTTGGCTACATTAGTCAAGCCGTATTTTGGTTAAGTTGTGGGTGTGTATGTATGTGTGTGTGTGTGTGCGTGCGGGCGCGCGTGCGTGCGTATGTGTGTATGTGTGTGTGTGTGTGTGTGTGCGTGTGCATGCGTGAATGATCGCTTAAAGTGTGACCGCTTATGTCTGCTTAAAGTGCCTGAAATATACCAACATCTGCAAACCTGGATGAATAAATGTATATGGCTCTTATTCCATTCCACAATTCAATTCTGGTTAACATATTTTGACATATGGTGACATTGTATGTTGGAGGTGGGTCTGCTATCTTCCCTTACCATTCATGAGAGAGAGAGAGAGAGAGAGAGAGAGAGAGAGAGAGAGAGAGAGAGAGAGAGAGAGAGAGAGAGAGAGAGTGGGGGGAGGGTATTGTTGTAGCGAGAAAGGGAGAGAGAGTGAGTGAGTTAGTGATTGAGGGAGACAGCGAGTGAGTAAATGAAAGAGAGATAAAGTGAGTAAGTGAGTGAGTGAGTGAATTAATGAGAGAGAGAGAGAGAGAGAGAGAGAGAGAGTGAGTCATAAAGAGAGTGAGTGAGAGAAAGTAAGTTAGAGAGATAGAGTGAGAGAGAGTGAGTGAGAGAGCAAGCGAGCCAGCGAGTGAAAGAGAGAGGGAGGGAGAGAGACAGTAAGCGAGATAGAGAGTGCGAGAGAGTGAATAAGTGTGAGAGAGAGAGAGCGAGTGACATAGAGAGACAGTGTGTGATAGAGATGGTGAGCGATAGATTGAGTAAGAGAGAGAGAGAGAGAGAGAGAGAGAGAGAGAGAGAGAGAGAGAGAGAGAGAACATTCTCCTGCTGGCCCGACAATCCTGAGCTCAAATCCCACATCCAAATGGGGAGGAAGGGGAATTTTTACCATGGACACATTACCGAGGTATTGTCCAGCCATTCAAAACGCTAAACTGTAGATAGAATACATCAGCCTTTAGTGCCGTTTCGTCACCATAACATAGATCTGGCTTGATACCTCCAATTTGACGCAATGGAATGCCCTCGGCGTTTTTACATATACCTAACATAATTGTGCGAAACAGTAGAAGACTCGTCAACAGTGGATCATTATGATTATTTTTATTCTCTGCGCGTGCAAGCCTGAAGAAGAGGTTAGAAAATGCATAGAAACGTTGGTGACTTTTAATTTATTCCAGGGTCGTTGACTAGGTCAACGGTTCTCCTAAAGTGTACTTTGGACGTGTTTCCATGTGTCAAAGAGTGCCCATAATTGAATTAATGCCCAGATTTCCACATCTGCCCATGCGCCAATGAGTCTCCATGTGTCAATGAGTGCCATGTGTCAATGAATGCCCATATGTCAACGAGAGTCTATTTGTCAAAGAGTGTCCATATGTCAATAAGTACCCATGTGTCAATAAGTATACATATGTCAATGAGTTCCTATGTGTCAATGAGTGTCCATTTGGCAATGGGTGCCCACGGTTCAATAAGTGCTCATGTGTCAATCAGTACCCATGTGTCAATCAGTGCACATGTCTCAACGAATGACTACGTGTCAATCAGTGCCCCGTGTATCAATAAATGCCCAAGTGTCAATGAGTGCCCCATGTGTCAATGAGTGCCTCATATGTCAATGAATGCTCCATGTGTCAATGAGTGCTCCATGTGTCAATGAATGACCATGTTTCTGTGTCCCATGGTGTCAATGAGTGTTCTATGTGCCAATATATACCCATGTTTCTGTGTACCCATGTGTCAATGAGTGCTCTATGTGTCAATGAATACCCATGTTTCCACGCGTGCCCACAAAAACTCATGAATGCATCACTCATGTACCCCAGTGCGCGTGTACGGCACCCACGTGACGTATACTCGTCTGAACCCACACTGTTTACAGAACGAGGCTTGGCGTGTTGCCTTTGCTTCAAAAGATGAGAACCATATGTGCAATTATGTCACAATATACTTACCACCGGGTCGTAGTTCAATAACCGGCAGGGGCAGGACTATTTTATTCCGACCAGTACGGAACCGGGGTCGGTCAGTCCTCATAAAAATGCCAACCAGACAATTTTCAGGGACATTGGTTTGGAGAGAAGGGTGACACGGAAGGGAACTGGACATTTCACGTCATATCGTGGGTGAGAGTATGTGAAGACAATTCACATGACACTTCGACGCAATATTTCCTATAGGGCTGCCTGCACCTTGTACCTATATACCACTTCCGCGCGCGGGGGAACTCTATAATACAGGAATGCAGGCTAGAAAAGAGAGAGTAAAATGGGGGGGGGGGGGGGGGGGGGGGGGGGGGGGGGGGGGGGGGGGGGGGGGGGGGGGGAAGAGGAGAGAGAGAGAGAGAGGAAGAGAGAGGAGAGAAGGGGCAGGCAAGCAGCGGCAAATAAAGGCAGAGATATGCAACGAGAAATAGTCAGAGAGAGACTGAGTAGAGACAGACTGATAGACAGAGAGAGAGGAGGAAGGAGAGCAGATTCGTTGAGTCAGAGAGAGAAACAAAAACACAATGGGGGAGTAGAAAGGAAGAGTGAGTGAGAGAGCGAGAGAGAGAGAGAGAGAGAGAGAGAGAGAGAGAGAGAGAGAGAGAGAGAGAGAGAGAAAGCTTTTGCTATGAATCTCCAGGCACTTATTTTTCCTCTTACACAGAGCCATCCGTATAGTTGTTGCATCGCCAGTATGAGAGTAGTCCTGAACTGGATTCACCAACCATTCTTTCTATGAATGCCCATCAATACCTGTAAAAATACATTGGGGGTCTTCTTGACGGAGTGGTTTAGACGCATAATTTGCGTTCTGAACGTTGTGGGCTGGATTCTGGACTATGTCATTCAATTCACAAATGCACTTTTCATGAATAACCTGGGGGAAGAGGTGGGGGGGGGGGGGGGGGGAGGTTCGGAGTGTGTGCTGGGTGTGATGCTATCAGCTGGCCGCCCTGCGGAAAGAGACCAAGACATATGGGGTAATACCTAGTGCAATGAAGTCGATCCTCTCGCATGTAAAGTTAGTTGCATATCCTTTACAGAACGTCGCAGTCAACAGCAGCATTTTCTGGCTCTTTGTGATCTCCTGGTAAGTTTACTTTCAGTCGGTTTGCCATTGTTTTCTGAATGACCGACACTCATACTATTTTATAAAAACCAAACGCAAGGCGGTCTGCTGCAAATCGCCCGCAGCTGCGTTTCGAACGCGGTATGCCAGATTACGAACTGTGTCCGTAACTCCTTTG
Source organism: Cepaea nemoralis (assembly GCA_014155875.1). Taxonomy (NCBI): domain Eukaryota; kingdom Metazoa; phylum Mollusca; class Gastropoda; order Stylommatophora; family Helicidae; genus Cepaea; species Cepaea nemoralis. Next base: position 380,158 of record JACEFZ010000898.1, read on the forward strand.
CCAGAGAGCGTAACATTTAAACCTCCTTTAAACCAGTAAATCTATTGCGCATGCTAATGCATTGACCCCATTGAACCCCCAACAATTACAATTTCTGCTTGCCCTTCAGGGTGCCTGCGATAATAAAACGTGTCTTGTGAATAAATTTACACAGTGATAGACGTGGAGATAACCCAGGAGAAACAGCTTGCAATCAGACATCCAGATAACCCAAGAGAAACAGAGCTGCAATCAGACATCCAGATAAGCCAGGAGAATACAGAGCTGCAATAAGAAATCCAGATAGCCAAAGGAAAGCAGAGGAAACTAAAGCATTAGAATAGTCATGTGATAACGCCTGCGACATGTGATATAATCTTTGCTGTCTGAGACAATGTTGGGCGTGAGAAACTAGAACGAACTGAGATGGGTGGTGCGCGTGACTTGATAACATGAAACGGACAGGACATGGAAAACTCTGGGAGGGGTCTCCAAACTCTCTGCAGGACAGGGCCTAGGGGCCAGCTGGTGCCACGAAACATTCCAAAGAAGAAAATACAAGTAATACACGGCGTACTGTGGCATCCAACACAATATATAAATAGCTAGAGTTATAATTATAGCGTATAGATTTGAGTTGAGTTCAGAACCGATATCACAGCATTCCAGAATTTCCCTTACGTGCTTCGTCCTCATCTGCAACAGCTAGCGTAGAGTCCCAATACTAATGATACCAGTAGCAATCTGATTATGTGTCCGTCTGGCCTGTCCTCGGAGTCCTGAGTGTCGGCAAGATCCACTGGTCACTCCCTGCAGCACCATTCTTTCCCGGTCGTGATGAGCTAACTGTTCTTCCGCACAATCACAAAGGGCTCCGATCACGTCTGCTTATCTAATCTTGTTCCTCTTGTACCTTGCAGTGCGCAGGTGAAGTATAAACAGTGGGAGATTGCCCGTTTACGGGCTTCATATATCGAGATTTCCATGGACTCTGCTATTCCTTCTGTCCATTGTTTACGTGGTCGGCCTCTCTTCTGCTTCCATTTGGGTCATTCCGATTATACTTCTTAGTTTTTCTATGAGTAGTATCAAAATCTTCCTACCGGCTTGCTAGGCCAGTCGCAGTTTTAGGACAAAAAACTGACCAAGGGGAGTCCGTCCCATCTGGTGAGTCCCGTTGGCCAATGTCTGCCTTATCAACCACAAATATCCTACCCAGTATCGCAGACCCAGCCAATCTGCCTGCCTGCTCAATTCCCACCACACCAGCATGGACTTGGAGGTTGGGGGGGGGGGGGGGGGACCCAACAAATGCTTATTTTTTGTTATTGGATTGAAGCCTGCCACACTGCCCGAAGCAAGCCTGTCTTCACCTTTCTCAACATCGGTGTTGAGAGTTACGAAGACAAAGAAGAAATGAACTACTGATGTATTGCCAACTGTAGCCTTTACATGACCACTCATCACAACTATCAAGAAACACTACACGAAATGTATAATGTATATCAAAGAAATGAGTGGAATATAGACATTACCCTCATGTGGGGAAACTGCTAGACAAGCGAGGTAGAAGAAGACAGATATGTATGTACAAGGAAAGCCTACACCACTGGACAGAAAATAGCAATTTAATCAAAATAATTATTATCATTATGTGCTACGCCAATAAGCGTGGGCGGTCATGTTTCGCCAGCTCATGCGATCACCATAGTCGTGGATCAGCTGTGTTCTTGTCTCCATTAGGCCATGTGGCCACACCATCTAGATATGTATACACTATTAAAACAGCCATGTGTAATTCCTGCGAAAAAAACAAACAAACAAACTGAGAGATAACAAACACAGACATAGTGTACATACGTTACCAAGAACGCAAATCCGACAAAAAGGAAATGACAGTGTACAAATAACAATGATAATAATTTTGGTAAAAGTAAGATAAAAATAAGTGACACCACAACACACCGAATCGACGGTTCGCTTTTAGTAATTGTCATCGGGAACAAAACACACAGATCTACAGAAACATAAGAAATTAGAAAACTGAATTAAAACGTTTTAATTATGTTTGAATCTTTCATTAAATTTTCTATTTTGTGGTTTTCTTTGCGGCTGTGTAACTTATTATGTAAGTTATGTACATTGAGTCTGTGTTTATTATCTCTCACATTTTGTATTCTTATATCCTGCTGGCCGGTCTCTCAGGCTGAGGGGTTACAAACACTTTCTCCGTAATCCCGTTTATCACGCAGTCTCGGAGCGGGAGAGAACTGGGAGCGGTTCGACCCCCGCTGGTGACTTGCGGGATACTGAGCCGGCCGCTCAGAAAGCAATGGCAAACTACTGAGCGTAATCTTGCCAAGAAATCAACAGATAGCTGAAAGATGCTGCTGTTGACAGCGATGTCCTGTAAAGGATATGCACACACAAAAAAAAATATCCTGCTGCAGCCGTTTCTTCCCTCATCTAAATACTTACCTCTATGCCTGCCCGTTGTTCTTTTCACCTCAATCTTGCCAGTGGTCACCAAGATCTCCCCTGTTTATTTCTTCTCAATACGTGCCCACAAATTCTCGACTGTCTGCGTCTAATCAACATCACCCTCACCAAAACATGAAACGGCAGAAGAGCGGTCTGTTATCATCGCCTATATCAGATCCGGAGATTTCAATGTGAAAATAGGCAACAAAAAGGTGAGTGGCGTGGCTGGTGGCTATAGTCTAGGTGAGACAGGTAACAGATTAATAGCATGGCTAGAATGAAATGGTAAATATGTAACAATTGGTTCAAACAAACTCCTCGACGATTGTATACGTGGAAAAGCCCTTAGACATAATATTTGCAATCAAATTGACTACATATTGATTCCAGAGAGATTCAGATGCAATTTAGTAGGAGTAAAACAAAGACCAGAAGCAGTTGGTCATAGTGACTTTGTGCTAGTCATTGGAAATATTAAGTTAAGACTTAAAACCATAAAGAAACCACGAAGAACATAAAGTTAGATCTTTCATTACTTAAAACAGGGAAAGAAATTAGAGATAGGTAAGGTGTTACTGTACAGAACAAATACAATGCTACGGAGGCAATACAGACTGTTGATGAACAATGCGCGAAACAATCCAACAGACATCAAAAGAAATCATTCCACATAACATAGAATCGCACAACAGAAATGCAATTCTGCATATGTTGGATGAAAAAAAAGAATGAAAGGGCAAGATAAAGAAGAAATAATAGAGTACATAACAAAAAACAATAAACAAATGCAAAAAGGCTAAAGAAATCTGGCTGAATCAACAATGCGTGGATTTTGGGACAAACTATGGAAAAGAGTCACATTCTAGGTATCAACAAATACATACATTCCAGGTAGGAAAACATTAAAATCACTGAATGTTTAAACATGCAGGAATGGCGAGATAATAATAGAGAAAGATGATAGAGTTAATTTAACAGATGGACAGAATATCTAGACACCGGATGCAATGTTCAAAACAATGGCGACGGCCTACAATACTTGCAGCGGAAGTTGATGATGCACTGCACTGCACGGCGAAATGACAGGCACACGAGCCAGTCATACCTTGGAGGAAATTAAGCTCGAGGAGATTTTGGAATCGGAATAATTTGTTAATGTGTAGCATCCTTCCTCCCCCCCTCTCTCTCTCTCTCTCTCTCTCTCTCTCTCTCTTCTCTCGTTGTGTGTGTGTGTGTGTGTTGTGTGTGTGTGTGTCGCGTGCGTGTATATATGTATAATATGGTTACACACAGATAGACGCGAGCAAAAAAAAAACAAAAGAACAACAGACATACAGACAGACAGACAGACAGACAGACAGACAGACAGTATGTCTCAAAACTATATTGATGTTGCCGACAGTGGTCTGGGGGTATGAGCGCCGCTTTAAATTCCAGGTAAACTAAGTCAAGTCAGCCGCTGACGATTTAGAAGTAGACTGCTTTGCGTTGATTTTCACAATTCACAGTGATATCAGCGTCGGTTGTTCAGAAAGCAATTGCAAACTACTGATCGCAAATTACCTAGAAATTAAATAAGGTAAAAAATACTGGGCATGACTGCGACGTTGCGGGGGAAAAAAGGACACGCGGCAAATTTTAACTACTGGTATTGTAAACTAATCATAAAAGGGGCAGTTCTTCTAGAAGCAAACGAAAACTATAAATTGATCAACGAAATTAGGCGTAAACAGTCAAGTTTCTGGGTGTGTTATGAGGAGGAAAACTGAGTGCCAACTGCCAAACTTGATGGGAAAGGAACAAGGGAAGGGAGAGAGATAACTACCTGGAAGACTTAGCCAGCCACATGACTTAATCATGACAAAAACATAAACACGATCCAAAAATCCGGCGATCGTATAAAAATAAAAGGTTTAAAAACCGACAGTATCGACTTAATAGAACCAGATTTAACCCATTTGGATAGGTCTTATTAAGCAGTGCGGCGTGCCGAAAGCGTTGGACAAAGTACGAAGTTTGTAGCTTTAGCGACGACCCCTAAGAGTTTCCGAGAAAACTGCATTCGTGAACTGAGCGACGTAGGCAGGAATCGAACCCATATCGTTTGGAACTCGAGGCAAACGGAGTAAGCATTCGACACGTGGATCTCCATTGGCGATCATGAAAGATGGCGAAACCATGACCACCCAAGCTATTCGGCACGGCAAGGGAGATTAAGAATAAATGGGATATTTAAAATGTATAACAAGGACAAAACGAAACAAAACGTTCAGCAGAAGCTATATCACAATAAAAGCTTGCAAATATCGACTTTAGGTACCGACCTCCCGACACCGATGAGTTAAGATGCCTTCTGTGGAACTGTTAGAGCTTTCAGAATTTCATCTTCATAGCATTCATTTGACAATGTGTTTTTTTCTATGTGATTGTAACATGTACAATAGATAACTGATGTTTGAAAAGCGGATGGTTGGAAGGGCCGAATGTAAGACAGGCCTGCGTGCCCAATTTGTCACCCTTTGAAAAAGTTCGTTCGTTGGTTAATACAAACACGTTATTTGTCTCAGGTTCTCGTCTAAGAGGTAATATACTTTCTGCAGAGCATCGTAACTCTTAGACTTTCACCTAACAAATACATGCTATTCATCTCAGGTTCACAGTGGAAGAGTTAATGTGCATTCTGTGAAACTATGGCAACTCTAACACTTCCCCCAAAAATAAACATGTCATTTGTCTCAGTGTCTCTCAAGTTTCCCCAGATAGAGCATGGGTTCACGTGACTATATGGGGATTGGCAAAGTGGCAACATGGGATGAAATCCCAGCTCCGCCCATTGATAATACAAACACGTATAGACATGCGTTCAGGCAGATTCTGGAGATAAGCAGGCAGACTGGGGAGCAGGCATGAACATTGGGGTAGGGGGCATGGGAGTGTGGAGAGAGACACACAGAGTGGCAAACAGGCGAGCAGGCATACACAGAGATAGAGACAGAAGATAATCTTACAGAAAGAAAAACACAGACAAAGAGGTATCTAGTCATGCACAGAGAGGCAGACAGGCAGGTGCTCATGATAGACAGATGGTCATACACAAACAGACAAAGGGACACAGATGGTCATACACAAACAGACAAAGGGACCTCTAGTCATACACAGAGAGGAAAACAGGCACGTGGTCAAGACAGACATGGCCACGCACAGACAGACAAAGAGACATCTACTCATACACAGAGAGGCAGATAGACAGATGGTCATACACAGACAGACACAGAGACTTCTTGTCATATACATAGAGGCAGACAGAAATATGGTCATACACAGACAGACAAAGATACTTCTTGTCATATACATAGAGGCAGACAGAAATATGGTCATACACAGACAGACAAAAATACATCTTGTCATACACAGAGAGGCAGACAGACAGATGGTCATACACAGACCGACAACAACAAAAACCTCGTCAAACTCAGAGATGCATGCATGCAGCCAGTTTTTCACACGTCAGACACACACACACGCGCGCGCGCGTGTTTGTTTGTCTGAAAGTTGCAAAAATTGATTGATAGTCGAATGAAATGGTGGCCGGAGCCACATAAACACACAGGGGAAGACATATAAATTAATAGACTGCAGGTCGGCAGACAAACAGACGGACGCTGGGAGGGAGGGGAGACAGACAGACAGACAGACAGACAGACAGACAGACAGACAGACAGACAGACAGACAGACAGACAGGACAGACAGGCAGGACAGGCAGGCAGGCAGGCAGGTGGAAGGCAGGCAGGCAGGCAGACAGACAATATTACAGACTTCCAAAGGAAGTCCTCATGTTAAACGCCCAACAGTCTTTATACGTCTCCCAGCCACCACTAAAACATAAACGCCATCAGAAGGGAGGCGCCGCCTTAAGCACAGCCATAATCTTAACTTCCCTTTCAGGAAATGAAACATTGTTTTGGGCGGTGTAGGTAATTTACAGTCACTGCAAAAAAAATCTGTCTTACTGGAGAATGTTCGGTTAAATAGAAACATATGCTGCGGCTATCTGGGGTGTTTTTGGGTGAAAGTTTAGTGTTTGTTGCTGGGCGCGCTGGTTTACTTGTGGTGTTTGTAGCATTTACCGTCGAAGATGTGCTTCGTAATGGAGAAACAAACAACCAAACAAACACATGAATTCATACATACAAACAATTTAAAGAAATGTGCATAATATAAACAGAAAATGTGACAAACGAGAAATTAGATATAGAAAGGAAAAGAGAGACATGCACGCGAAGGCTAGTTAGCACATGATGATGATGATGCTTTGCTTCATATATTCTATTAGAAATATTCTTTACGTTATTATTCTTGAAATAATGTGTTATGTCTGATAAATAAAATATAACATGCATAACTTGAACAACTGCTGTTGCTTTACAATTCAACATCAGTTGGAATGTCCTTCATAATAAACACCCTACCTACACCTTTCTGTCCTAGACATCATTCTGATATCTTTATTAGATTCCAAGTTATATACAATTCAATCTGATATTATACAAAGAAGAAAGAAACAAAGTGTGAGAATCCGTGTTTATCTCTTTATTAAATTTCTATTATGATAAGACATCCAAACAAATGCGTTGCCAGATTGTGAAATGCTATGACGAAAATAGGCAGGCACCTCGCTGGAAGAAAGGTGAATAAGCTGTCTAAAAATGAATATTATGATATTTCATTTTCTTAGCAAACACTGCACGCTGAAAAACGCAATCAACTATATGTAAACGGAACAAATAAACATGCATAGTGCAGAATGTGGCTTTGATATTAACTAATATAGTGCCATGGGATTATTAATCGTTTTAAAATTCCCGTATCTGCCACGGGCAGTTTTTTTATAGTAGTTTTTCTTATGTAGCCCCTTTAATTTGATATATAATACAACTTGTCCGCTACCATATTAACAACTTTTAAGTCATAAATGTTCCATACCCCACTTCCCATTTCCCACAATCCATTTTCGTTTGGTCCAAACCTACCTTTTGTTTGACACTGAATCTGTTACTGTGTAAAAGCCGAAAACTATGCTAATTAGCAGTGGAAAGGAAAGAACATCACAGTAAACGTGGAGATACTAGAACAAGTAACAAGTTTCTCCTATCTTGGATATGTAATAATAGATGCTGGCAGAAGTGAAACATACATCAACAAGAGAATAGGAATGGCCAAAAGTGTTTTCAACAACATTAAATCAGTATTAACATCTAAAGAGATTAAGACAGCATTAAAATTAGAATTGTCAAATATTATGTCTATTCAACACGACTATATGGCGCGGAAGCCTGGACAATGAAAAAGCAATTATTAGAACATCGAATAGAGGCTCTGGATATGTGGAAAGATAAAGCGTTAAAAGATACAGCGCTCTTATAAAAATCATACTGGAGGGTAAGGTTGAAGGCAAGAGAGCAAGAGGTAGACATCGATACAAGTGGGAAGATAACATCAAGAGACGGACGAACAACAATGTAATAGAATATACAATCAAGGCGAGAGACAGACAGTGGTGGAGAATAGTTATTGTGGAGACGGCACCTGATTGATTGAAACTAAGCCGCAATAGCAAATAGATTTGAACGCTAAGTTACCAGGACAATGGATCCGGTTCAATCCCAGGCAGCGACGGGATTTTCCTTTCTTTTCGTGAGAGAGAGAGAGAGAGAGAGAGAGAGAGAGAGAGAGAGAGAGAGAGAGAGAGAGAGAACGAGAGAGAAAGAGTGAGAGAGAGAATGAGAGAGAAAGAGTGAGAGCGAGAGAGAAAGATTGAGAGCGAGAGCGAAAGAGTAAGAGCGAGAGCAAAAGAGTGAGAGCGAGAGAGAAAGAGTGAGAGAGAGAAAATGAGAGAGACAGAGAAAATGAGAGCGAGAGAGAGAAAATGAGAGAGAGAGAGAGAGAAAGAGAGAGAGAGTGAGAGCGAGAGAGAAAGAGTGAGAGAGAGACAGAAAGAGAGAGAGAGAGAATGGGAGAGAAAGAGTGAGAGCGAGAGAGAAAGAGTGAGAGCGAGAGAGAAAGAGTGAGAGAGAGAAAATGAGAGAGAGAGAGTGTGAGAGCGAGAAAATATGAGAGAGAGAGAGAGAGAGTGAGAGCGAAAAAATATGAGAGAGAGATAGTGTGAGAGAGAGAGAGAGAGAGAGAGAGAGGAGAGAGAGAGAGAGAGAGAGAGAGAGAGAGAGAGAGTCGTTGAGAGATTAAAGTATTTACTTCAGACTCAGAAGGTGCCGGTTTCAAATTCCAGCATAGGGTTGGGGATTTTCCCAAGAACTGTTGTATCTAATGATATCACTCGCTCCCTGATATCTTTGGTAGGGAGAACGGATACCTAGACTTCTCGCATAAGGGCGAAAAACAGGCGGTCCCGCGTGCAGGTTGTGCACATAACAAATCCTATAGCGGTTAGACATCGCAAAGAGTTATCCCGCTGCGGTGGCAAAATTATTAGGAAAGAAAACCTACAAACTCGTAGACAGACAGAACCCGTTACATTTGATGGAGTCTGCCTAGAGCAGTGGTTGTCAACCTTTTTTGGCCCATGCACCTTTTCACCATATGTCAGAATGTCATCCGCCCCCCCCCCCCCCCCCCCCCCCACCCCCTTTCCCATCCAGCGAACGAAAGAAGAAGAATTCCTCCCTTTCCAAAATTGTCAGCCTCAAAAGTTGCATTCAAAATAGCATGCCTATAATACTGAAAATGCTTATTTTCTTCCATATTTGTACATAACAATTATGTGCGTAGATTAATTTTATAGTGCAGTAAAACGTCAAAGAATTTCCACTTAATACTTTTAAAAGTCGCTTAAAAGTCGACTGGGTCGACTTCATTGCACCGGGATTTTATCCCATATGGCTCGGGCTCTTTCCGCAGCGCGAAAAGTGTCGCACGAAGAACGACCTCCGTAGCTCTAGCGACGACCCACAGGAATCTCCGAAAAATTTCACTCGTGAACCGAAGGACGCGGCCCGGAATCGAACCCACAACCTTCGGAACCCGAGTCAAACGGCTTGACCACTTCGCCACGGAGACTTTCCACTTAATACATGACACCAGAATGCCAGAAATGTGTGCTTCATCAAATAAAACGCTCAATAGCAAACCAGGATATTGTGCCTGAAGCCACTTTGAATCTGCCAATCTGTGGTCTAAATTCTCCCCTCCCCTCCCCCGGAAACCCTACAATTTCCCCCTTGCGTGGAATTCCCTACTGGTTGAGAACCACTGGTCTAGAGGATGCAAACATGAAACAAATACACGGCGATGTCCGACACACTGACCCTTGGACACACGGACCTTTAAGGTGCATGGCTATAATTGTTGCAATTCCCTCAGAAGAGGAAAGAAGAAGGCGAAGACAGAAGAAGAAGATATGCACATGTCTCGGAAACTAACATCCGTTGGTCATATTAAACGTTCCAGTGGCTTGTGAGAACAGTGATGAAATCCTTGCCGTCTTGACAGACGATAGTGTGTAAAACAGAATTATATCTCTCCATAACACAAAGCCTGGGCTGAATTTAGAGACCATGTGTTGCCCATGCAGCGTGATTCCTATCTAGAACTGAGTCGTTTACTCCAGAGGAAATGTAACACCAATATGTCTGTAACAAGACAAGCTGCAGAAGCTGCTGGATCCGCAAAGCAATGCTCTAACGGCCCGCCTGTCGATATTCCATTCTAGACCAGTTGCTGACCAAGGCTTAGGGTCGGGTCTGCCCTGCCATGACATTTAGTAATTAGGTTGCATGTTCTCGCACTAGGGCAAGGTTTGTACCCTCCCAAATGCACTCCCCCGCTCGAAACCGTTGGTTCAATGTGCTTTGACGGGTTTGGTGAGCGCCGCCTAACATTTGGGGATAACAGAAAGCAGATAGTGCCGACTCCTGTCATACAACAGCTCCGACGGTTAACTACTGGCCAGGTAACAAAGAACACTTATCTCAAACATCAGTCAACTTGTTTGGCCCTACAGTGAGAAGAAACAAACTAGAGCATACTGGCAACAACAGGTAAGATTGATGGAGAAAGAAATGGAGAAAGTCTGCTTCCCGACTAAGTATAAAATACAAACTAGGATACAAATATCCAAAGAAAATAACGAAATCAATATTCCCACGGATACACACACAATGCAACATAGATGCAACGAATGAACATCACCGAGCAAAAAAACGTATAAAGTCCTTCTTGCCCCGGCTCTGCACAGAATACAACAAAGTGAGATATAAGGTATCAACGTCATTAATTATCCAGGAGAAAGCAATTAATTAGTTTCCAAGTTGCGTACACAATACAACATATAGTTTACGCCACAAAGCAGTTCGCTGTACTGTGTTGAGATTTTTCCTGTGTGATCTATGAGGAAAGAATGACGCACTTATCGAGGTTTCCGTGTACAGATGCGAGAGATCTTTTTACAACAACAACTCTGCGAACATTTATCAAAATTAACTTTCTAATCCTTTACATATATATAACTAACTATGTGGTATCCACTTCAAGTATGTGATTATTTATCAACATCAGCTCTGTGCTCATTTATCAACATAAATTCCGTGATCATTTATCAACATCAACTATGTGCTCATATATCAACATTAACTCTATGCTCAATTATCAACATAAATTATGTGATCATATATCAGCTTTATGTCGGTTCTCATTTATAAACATCAACTATGTGCTCATATATCAACATCAACTCTGTACTCAATTATCAACATAAATTAAGTGATCATTTATAAACGTCACGTCTGTTCTCATTTATCAACATCGACGCTATGCTCATTTATCAACATCAACTTTGTGCTCATTTATCAACGTAAATTCTGTGATTATTTATCAGCTTCAAGTCTTTTCTCATATATCAACATCAACTATGTGCTCATTTATCAACATCAATTGTGTTTATATTAATCAATATAAATTATGTGATCATGTATCAACACTAACTCTGTACTCATTTATCATCATCAACTCTGTGCTCATTTATCAGCATTAACTCTGTGCTCATATCAACGTCAACTCTGTGTACTAATTTATCAACATCAACTTTGTGCTTGTTTATCAACATCAATTCTGTGGTCATGTATCAACTTCAAGTCTGTTCTCATGTATCAACATCAACTCTGCGCTCATTTATCAACATCAACTGTGTCTCATTTATCAACATAAATTATGTGATCATTTATCAACACTAATTCTGTGCTCATTTATCAATATTCATTCTGTGTTCATGTATCAACATTAACTCTGAGCTCATTTATCAAAATCAACTCTGCCACAACATGTTGAACTTTTGTCTTCTCATAATGTGGCTACAAATGATGATTGCTTCTTTCTGATGTTTCTGATAAGTTGTATTATATTTGTTCCTCACAGTAACATTGTACCTTTCTCTAATTTCTTTGTCTGTTATAAGCTAGATTTAACTTGATGTTCTTTGGGGTTTTCTTTATGGTTTCAAGTCTTCACCTCATCTTTCCTATGACTGGTACATCGTCACTATGTCCATCTGTTCCTGGTCTAATATTTTCCCCCTTCTAAACTGTTTCTGAATCTCCCTGGAATAAGTATGTAGTCAATTTGATTACGAATGTTATCTCCAGGGCTTTTCCATGTAAATAATCTTCACATCTCCTCTGTTATCCAACTCATCACAACTACTCTTTTATCCAATTCATCACAACTCCTCTTTGATCCAACTCTTGGGGGCAGCAGGAAACAGTGTTGATTCCAGCAAAGCCAGATAAACAGAGTAGTGTAAATGGAGCAGCTGATTAACCTTTGTCTTGTGTGTATCTCTACATGCTATAGAGCAAGAGGACGACTGTATGGTGGCACTGAATCTATGAAAGTACATTCTTCTTCTTCTTCTTCTTCTTCTTCTTCTTCTTCTTCTTCTTCTTCTTCTTCTTCTTCTTCCCCTTTCCCATCTTCTTCTTTTTCTTCATAAATATATAATTGTTTTTCCAACGCAAATGTAACATTCAGGGTAGATACCTGGTGTTCGAAAGATGACTGAGTGTTACAGCCAAGTGTAAAGCGGGCCTGCATGCCCAATTATTGATCCTTTGAAAATAAAGCGTGTTCCTTCGTTCATTCGTTTATTTTCTTCTTTGTCATCTTCTTTTTGATCTTCTTGTAGTCCATGACATGTGGTGTTGGGCATCATGTCTGCGTGCTGCCAATCATTTCTGCTGCCTGAGATTCCTCCATGCCATGATGCATAACAGTTTAGTCTCTTCGTTTTTGCTCTTCCTCTGCAACGATCCAATTGTTATGATATCCCCCAGCTGCCCCTACTCATGTTTTGGTGAAAGAATGTAATATTCCTCTTTTGATGCGAGTAATCCAGTTGTCTTTCTGCAGTTATCTTCTATCCTGATATATTGATTAGCTTGTTGTCCGTCCATGGTGGTGACATAATTGTTTACAGACAAACAAAGGGGCGGTTAGTGGATAGTCGAGATTGCACGAGAGTTCCTACGATGTTGGTAGGTGTCACATAATAGATCAACGTGATTTAACCCGTGATGAGAGAATAAAGGCGTTCTGAATTAGCGGCATGTTCGAGGCCAAAGGTGGTTTCAACAAATCCAGAAAATGTAGCTGGTCGTGTTTACATCTGGTCGACAGATTAGGAACATTCGGTGGTGAGTGAGACAAATCCCGGCATCGCTTTGACAGTTTATCAACATTCGAATACAGATAGAACCCGTCAAATCCTGGTTACCACCAGATGTCAACCATCACAGGTCGGACAAAGTTAACAGCTGCAGATGTATAGGGGAAGTGTGTGAGATGAGTCCATACATCGCTTTGACAGTTCATAAACAGGTCGGATTGAAAGCGGAAGTACTCAGCTCGGAAGAAAACAGTCCGTCTGTCAATTTATAGTTTCCGGACATCAAGAAGATTGGCGGTTTGTTGGGGAAACCCGTTGTTGGGAGCACATAGGAACTCGCTAGTTTGTTGTGGGAGGCAAAACAAGTGATGACAACTCTGACAGTGACTAAGCCAGGGAAAATGGATTCTTGACAATGGATGATATGCCCAAATAACACCTGCAGGACATCAATACCGTCACGTGACCAATTTTAGGTTTTGCCAAAAACCATGATTGTTGATGGGGAGTTGAACTAAAACCGTTGATTGAGGCGGACGTGCTTCGGCACTGCGGTTCTGAGTGGAAATATGTCTACCGTGTGCGAATTGAGTTAATTTAATTTTACACGTGCCTGTCATGGCAAGAGTAGATGTAATTTGATCTAACTGCGGTGTTGCCTAAGGTAGAACCTATTATAATTAGTTATAATTAATATAGACTGTAGACTTGTTAAAACTAGAGAGTGATACTTGGCTCTGTTAGTTGAAAATAGATTAGTGAAGTGTTGCTAAGCTTTACTAGTTGAGAATTGAGTACTGAGGGATAATTGGGATATTCCAGTAGGTGTCCCTGGGGGGCGGGGTTCCGCATTCTGTTTGTTGATTTTTTTTTCTTGTCTTGGCCTGATGATAATCAATGGGTTGAGTCATCTGTCCATGACAGAGTAGGTTCATTGTATTTTACTGAGCAAGGGCCAATGGCCACGATCATCTAATAGAGATCAGTGACGGGGAGGCTATCACCAGTTGTATGATTTATTTTACAGGTTCCCTCTGGTTGGAATAAAGAACCCGGAACCAATGAAAAATCCTGTCCCGGATAAATTATGATGTAGAGAGATGGGCCAGCAACTTTCGCAACGGAAGAAGTTAATACACATTGCTTGGTGGAGCTTAATGGTATATGTATCCTACATGAGTGCATACCAAACGTTAACACACCTGAAGTGATGGATGTTCAGCCCATGTGGAACTAGATCAGTAGGAACTGATGTTCACATTAGATGAAACCAAACATTGAAGTGTAGTTGTTCCACGTATCAAGGAAATCAGAACTTTCAGACTAGTGAATAAAGCAAGCCATTTTTGTCTAGATACATTGACTGTTTAAGAGTAAAATTACAGAACATTTTGCAGGAAGAAAACGTTATGTTCATGAGACAGTGTTCCATTATTTTTCACTGTGCAGGAATTATGAGATCTTAGGTTTTTATAAACTAATAGGAACCGTTGTGTTAGGAACAATAATAGTATTTTCCACAGATTATATATTTACATGAGATTCAGATCTCATGGTCATCAGAGCTCCTGGAGGAGGACATGTCTGGAGAGAAGGATACGACTTCGGTGAGGTCTATTGTACTGATTCTTGTGATGTCGTGTAATCCTTGCAATGATGACTGGACTCTGAACATGGACTCTGTGGTCTGACCTATACATTTATGTTATAATACACGACACACATTTTCTTCGCATACACGTCTCATATACGTTACACTTTTCTTTTAATAAATTACTCTTTATTAATTTTTAGAAGCAAGAGTTGTTGAGTATGTTGCGTTGGGGAAGTATGAGAGGGGGCATAGTACGACAGTGAGAGAGTGATAGGAAAAGGTGTCCATGGGCTGATGGAGTGTGTTGGACGGAAGCTGGTGGATTCTCCAGGATATTGATAGGAAAGAAAAATATTATAATGTGGGTGTTGACTCTCCTCACTCCAGGGACGACACTTTAAAGGAGGACACGACAGTAGGTAATCAGGACGCCCGTCTTGCACACCTGAGAAGAAGAAGAAGAAGAAGAAGAAGAAGAAGAAGAAGAAGAAGAAGAAGAAGAAGAAGAAGAAGAAGAAGAAGAAGAAGAAGAAGAAGAAGAAGAAGAAGAAGAAGAACTGGAAGTCACACAATGCCCATAATTAGAACAGCTAAGTTATTTGTATATTCTTTACAGGACGTCGCAGTCAACCCTAGATTTTTTGAGCTTTTTATGCCAAACGGGGCAATTTTAGGTTCAGCAGTTTGCCACTGCTTTCTAAACGACCGACACACATACCAGTGTATGAATACCAGTGTATGAAAACCAGCGCAATGCAGTCTGCTTCGTAACTCCTGCGCTGCAGCGCCAAGCAGAATTAGGATATAAAGAAGAATAGGAAGAAAAGTACAAAATCGCATGTATAAAAAAACATAGATACCCCAACAAATACATGGTAACCCAACACTCACCTGGCATGCTCCACATATCGTCAGCACCACCAGAAACCACCTGGAGTTCCGAAATATTTTGCAAGATTCAAACCTGAACCTCCCCCAACCACAATGTCCACTGCCATCGTCGTTCTCATCATCAGTATCAACTTTGTTGTTGCAGGCTTTGTTATCACTTTTTCTTCTCCCTCCTACAGAACCATTCTTTACTCCGATGATCTCTGCGTTGGAACTCGTGTCATCCGTTTGGGCCACGCTATCAGTGTCAGCTCCATTCTCCGCCACGTATAAATCTCCCATCGTTGGCTTCTGGAGATCAGGGAGAAATCTGCTCAAGCTGTGGCCTCTTTGATTTGAATAGGAATGGTGATCCCTGTTTGCTGGTTCTGGCACAAGAAATTGCTGTTTCAAGAGAGGATCATTACAATCCGAGTTATATCCTTGGGTTAAGAAACGGTTTTCTCTATTAGAATCTATGTTGCCACCATGCGCCAGTTTGGTGCAGGACTGTGTTTCTGGAGAATTGCTATCATAGAAAGCACGTGAAGTGAGTGGGTCGTTGTTCTTGATTTCGTTGTAAGTTATAGCCGCGTCCCATCTGGGATTTGTTGCTGTGGGTGTCTTCGTTGTAAGTATGGAATTGTTACTCTTGATGACATCATTGGGGGAATTGTCAGCGCCGGCTGTGAAATAAAGAGAGACAGTGAGCAAAAATATCCTGGCGTGAACAATGTCTTTGTAGTAAGTTTTAATTAATGATGTTTGTTTGTGTTTTTTGTATGTCATTCATTCGCTTTGTATCCTACCATTCATGTTGTAAGTGACGAAAAGGGAGATTTTTGCTGGAGAGAATGGTGCTGCAGGGAGTAACCAGAGGATCTGGCCGACACTCAGGACTCCGAGGAAAGGCCAGACGGACACATCATCAGACTGCTACTGGTACCATTATTTTGGGACTCTTCGCTGGCCGCTGAAGATGAAGATGAAGCACGTATTTGAATGTCTCGAGTGCTCTGATGTGGTTCCTTAAATCAACACACTCAAGAACAAGAGACGAAGGCAATACACCGGCCTTCTAGAAATTAACCATTGAAATCACCTGTTCACAAGAGTTAATGCATGTATTATCCCGCACATCGGCGATGTTTACTTCCCAAAGCACTGTCCTATTATTCCAAGAAGCAAAGCCATTTCCAGTGAAGAGCCTTCTCGTATATTCAACAGCGGAAGAAAAGATTCACTCGTGGAGCGGAAACTGCACACAACTTCACAGCCGAGCCACGTTTCTGCCATATGTATCACTTCCGTGTACTTCCCGTTTCCACGTACTTGGTCTTTTTAATGCTGGAGGGAGATTTGAGATGTGAATATTACGTTGTGTATTGCGAACCTAGTATGTGCGCCTGTGTGTAACGGTAGGATGTTGCGTGAACAATGGTATGAGCCTGGTAAGACAAAGGTTTGATACCTGCTCTAAATGTTCGCCACCGGAGGGAAAAAGTTAATATATATTACTCCCTGCATTCAGGCCGATATAAAAGTACAGATTCTATGTAGTGCTTCAACACTCTTTTCCTCGTTGCAATTGACATTATTTTATTGGTCAGCATTTTTTCAATCTTCCAAAGGCTACCTTTGCCTTAGCGATTCTTGTTCTAATTCCTTCAAGGCATCCCCAATCAAATGTCATAACTGTTTCTTTACCTTACGGAGCCCCAAAACGGATCCAAACAGGACATGGATCGGGACACTTGGACTCCCCCATGCAATACTACATGAGAACACTTGTAACAGACGGGTCGATTTGCTAGACACGTATTATCAAAGCAAAACAGTGGAGGTTAGCCTCGTCGAATGGATTAGAGCGCCGCTTCTTAGAATTTAGGTGGGCTGATGGTGAGGTAGCGGGTTCAAACCTTACACCGGTCAGTTGGACTAAAATGTTGACTTCTCGTCCTTGACTTGGGGACGTAAATTACAAGTGCCTCTGAAGTTGGAGTAAAGGGACATTAGTAATAGGGAAAGCTATCCTCCATGCAAGTATCAGCTCGGCGTGGACTACGGTCGAGTTCACAGCGAGCGAAGAAAAAAAAATTCAAAACAGTATCCAGCGGGCACGTTGGTGTAACGGTTTGGAAATTACGCTGACAAAGGCATGAAAGTGGTGGTCGAGGGTTCGGTTTTTTAGGCTCGCCGCTCGCTGCGGGAGGTAAAGACTGATCACCTATTCCACCAAACACTCAGCTACAAAATGAGATAGGCCCAGCATGTGACAGACCCATACCAAGTTCCAGCTTGGTTTGTTTAAGCATTAGCTTGAGCGCCACGTTCGTGGCATCTTGGATTGTGAGAGCTCTGCGCCCATCTACACCAATATACGTACCCGGATTGACCGGGCCGATATTCTAGCAGGACACGCCCTAGACCAGTGGTTCTCAACCAATGGGGAATCCCCGCTGGGGGGGGGATTTTAGGGTTTCGGGGGGGGGGGGGGGGGGAGGGGGAATTAAGATTATTTCAAGATCGCATCAATGCAAGAACCAGTTACTTGATGTTGTTTTTCCCTCTAAATTTTACAGTTCTGTGCTTCTCGCCCTAATGAAATTCGTTTTAAAACGTAAGTAGACCCGCAAATCACGTTTTATGTAGATGTCTAGACTTGTTCTAGTATGTGTTATTAAATTTAGCTTTCATTTTTATGTATACTGTGTAAGGGTGAGGGGGGGGGGGGATTTATAGGAAGGAAATTCGAAAAAGGGGGTGGGGGATTTATAGGAAGGAAATTCGAAAAGAGGGGAGGAATGACGTTCTGAACATATGGTAAAGGGGGGCATGGGCCATAAAAGGTTGAGAACCACTGCCCTAGAAAGATTTTAAAAAACAGGCATTAGACAAAGGAAAACATATGGTGGTTATGACATTACCCAATATAGACAAACAATCACCTTCGGAATTAATAAGCTTGTGAGGGTAAAACCGTGGGCAGCTGCTTTTGCGGCTGACTCAATCACATGACTATCATTCTGAGCCGGTGATGGACCCTACTATAACTTCTCGTTGAGGCTGACCGGGGTAGGGGTAATGGTAGAATCGAAAAAAGAGGAAACAGCAGACACAAATCGACTACATCACACGGAAAACATAGGAGAGCCGACCATAAACATCTTAGTAGGGAGAAAGGTGGAAAACGGGACGTCTGCTTTTATTGAGACATCTACTTGGGGAGTCCACGGGCTTTACCCAGAGTAGTATGATGGCTATTCCATTAAGATAACTCACGTGTTCCGACGCATGGGTTTGTGATATGATTGAGCCATCAGACTGTGTAGGCTAGAATGCCAAGGAACAGTTTGCGTGGCTGAAATGGTCCGGCTCGCTCCTAGATTTCTTAAACGCTGATGAAGAGATAGTAAGTTCATTCCCTACAACGGTCAGCTGCACTTTAGTGTTGACTTCTTGTTCAGAATGCAATGGCAAGCTACTGAACGTAAAATTCCCTTTAAAAAATCAACAAAGTGTTGATCCAACATCTTGCACAAGACATTTTGTTTAATACACGGAGCAAAAGGTTATCAGTTTTTCCAATCTATTAGCGGACGATGTTTAACCCTCAACCGACCGCACACATAACATCAACGTATCCCCCTATTATCTACACTACCGCTCCCGATCTCCACATTCACTATAACCATTGAATTTAACTAGAAGAAAGGCTAATCTACGAAGGACTTCAAATTAAAACATTAAACGTGTGATAGATAGTACAATAACTATGCCACTGTCTTGTAGCTTGTCAGTATTGTTGATGAGGGTGTCAAGAGTGTTAAGCACTGTTGTCTGATCTTCTTTTCACATAGGACCGTGAGAAGCACATTGCGTGATATTCACTTGGCACAGGATCAGCGCATTATGGGGTGACCCATTGCCGGTGAACTTGGAACCGCCACTAACGACTATCAGAAACAATTTGTAATTCTGCTATAAAGTGTGAACCCGAGGATGGCTGGCGGATCTGATTAAGATTACTTTCATATTTCTGCTCTGGGAACTCATAGGTGCGAGCAACGGATTGTGGAAGGATGAATGAACCAAGGGAGAGGGGGTTCTTTTAGAGTAACATTGTTAAGAATTAGAAACACATGCTCCAAACATTATTTATGGACAGAGAAAATTAAGCATAGGTAGGTAAGTGGGTAGGTAGGTCGGTCGGAAAGTAGGTAGGTGGGTGGGTAGATAGGTAGGTGGGTGGGTGGGTAGGTAGGTAGGTGGGTGGGTGGGTGGGTAGGTAGGTAGTTGGGTAGGTAGGTTGGTTGGTTGGTAGGTAGGTAGGTGAGTGGGTGGGTGGGTAGACAGAGAACGAACGAACGAACGAACGAACAAACGAACGAACGAACTTTATTTTCAAAGGGTAACAAATTGGGCACGCAGGCCCGTCTTATATTCGGCCCTTCCAGTCACTCATCTTTCGTTCATCAGTGCATAGTGCATTCACATAGGAAAAGAAAGCATTGTCAAATGAATGTTGTAAACACAAACAATGCATGTTACCATGTTATGAGACAAATCCCCCACCCACCCATCCCCTATCCATCCACGTGTCCCCCACACACACATCCCCCACACACACATCCACCATCCAACCACACACATATCCACAGGCACATACATACCCCCATCCATCCACCCATCCACCAACCCATACATCCCACACACACCCCCACATACATCACCTCCCCACCCACACACACACATCTCCCACCCACCACACACATCCCCACGCACCCACACACAAACCCAGGCACACATACATGCATCCACCCATCCATTACGCACCCATACATCCCCCCGCCTGAGAGTAAGAGAGTGAGATAGAGAGAGAGTCAGAGAGAGCAAGAGAGAGCAATAGAGAGAAGAGAGTAAGAGAGAGAGTCAGAGAGAGCAAGAGAGATCAAGAGAGTAAGATAGAGAGAGAGAGTCAGAGAGAGCAAGAGAGTAAGAGAGAGAGAGAGCAAAAGATAGCAAGAGAGAGCAAGAGAGTAAGAGAGAGAGTCAGAGAGAGCAAGAGAGAGCAAGAGAATAAGATAGAGAGAGAGAGCAAGAGAGAGCAAGAGAGTAAGATAGAGAGAGAGAGAGAGTCAGAGAGAGCAAGAGAGTAAGATAGAGAGAGAGAGAAAGCAAAAGATAGCAAGAGAGAGCAAGAGAGTAAGATAGAGAGAGAGTCAGAGAGAGCAAGAGAGAGCAAGAGAATAAGATAGAGATAGAGAGAGAGCAAGAGAGAGCAAGAGAGAGCAAGAGAGTAAGATAGAGAGAGAGAGTCAGAGAGAGCAAGAGAGAGCAGGAGAGAGCAAGAGAGTAAGATAGAGAGAGAGTCAGAGAGAGCAAGAGAGAGCAATAGAGAGAAGAGAGTAAGAGAGAGAGTCAGAAAGAGCAAGAGAGAGCAAGAGAGAAGCAAGACAGAGTGTTAGGGAGAGTGAGCAAGAGAAATAATAGAGAGCAATAGTGAGAGAGAGTGAGAGATAGATACATAGAGAGAGAGAGAGAGAGAGAGAGAGAGAGAGAGAGAGAGAGAGAGAGAGAGAGAGAGAGAGAGAGAGAGAGAGAGAGATTTCATTCAAGAGGGTGGAAAGCGCGTGAGAAACATACTTGAAAGAGTGAAAGTATAGCCAACAGAATGAGACATAAATGAAAAGAAATCAAATCCGTGTGCGAGCGAGAAGGGGAAAACTGAACAGAACCAACAGATGAACAGTGTGAAAGACAGCACACACCAACACGAAACTATTTGAGACACACATCAACACGAAACTATTTGAGAACGAGAGAGAGACAGAGACAGAGACAGAGAATGAAAGAGATAGAGAAGCCAGACAGAGATAAACAAAGACACACACACACACAGGACAGAGAGAGAGAGAGACTGAGAGAGAGAGACTGAGAGAGAAGCCAGACAGAGATAAGCATAGACACAAACACTGGACATAGTGAGAGAGAACGAACGAACGGACGAACTTTATTTGAGAGAGACAGAGAGAGAGCGAGAGAGAGATAGAGAGAGAGAGAGAGAAGCATGGCAGAGATAAACAAAGACTCACACACGCACAATAGGGGCAATAAAGAGACAGAAAGAGACCAAGAGATACAGATAAGGTAAAGAGGAAAAGAGAGAGAGAACAAATCAGAGACAAAGAGAGAGTAGGGCTCATAAAGAGATACAAAGCCATACTGACAGTGAGGCACAGACACACATACAACAAGGAAATAAGACACTCACACACATGCAGGACAGAGAGAGAGAGAGAGAGAGAGAGAGAGAGAGAGAGAGAGAGAGAGAGAGAGAGAGAGAGAGAGAGAGAGAGAGCAGATACGAACCTGTGATAAGACCGACCGACCGACCGACACCTGGTAGCCAACGGCGAACACAATATCAGCTTGCCATAGCCTAACGGGAACAGTAGGGCAACCTTTTGGCGGGCATAAATCCGCTTCTGCTTTTTTCGTCTGACTTAAGATGGGAGTTAAGTGGAAACACGTCTGGAAGGAACTCTGAGAAGCAAACATAGTAATGCTACATAGCCGAGAACTATCCTAGAGAACTTTAAGTCAAGTAGCACCGCTTAAGTTGCATTAACTCTGCATGCTTTAGGCAATTGCTTTTTGTGCACTCTACAGCGATGACGAGATTGGGGGAGTGAAAAGTAACGACTGAAGCTGCACCATGTAATGTAACAACAAAGAAGAGATAGAATTAGCTAAAAGTTACAGCTAGACCAGAAACGTGTAAAGTAACAATCACGACGAAGTAGGTTACGGCTGAGACAAAAGCATGCAACGTAGAGATGAAGACGCGATTGAAGCAGTAAAAAGTAACGACTGGAAGTGCATAATGGAACGTAACAATGATGGCGCGATTGAAGCAGTTACACGTAGCGACTGAGACAGAAACATGGAATGTAACAAGGAAGACGTGGCTGAAGTAGCGAAAGGTAACCAATAAACTAGAAACATAAAACGTGGAAGCAAAATAGCAAAACCAAGATCACAACGCACACATACACTCACACTTAGTAAGTAGTAGCATAAACTTCACAGACTGAGCACGCACAACAAGCCTCTGATCATCAGAAGTGGGCTCCTGCTGTGCCGGGATGCTTCCGGCCTTTTTAACTTGTTTACTAATCTGAACCTAATTGGGTCATGACTCCAAAATATCTTTCTGATATGTGTTGCTTAATTAACTCTTAAAGACCGTAGAGCCAATATATGGACCCACACTGATAATTATTAATTACTGCTAGCCACTTTCATAAACATGTTGTTTCGTGCTTCACCTTACCATCACCATCATTATGTGCCATACAAATAAGCGTGGCTGGTCATGATTTGCCTCCTCACACGATCACCTGTCTGATCAGGTCTATCTGTTTCTTGTGCTAATTATGTATTGTCCCAAGCCACTCAGGTATTTATGTCTTGGTATTTAACTGTTGCTCTGTTCCCCTTAACTTTGCCCACTGTCACTAAGTATTCAGGTATATTTTCCATTATAACATGTCCAACAACAAAAAAATCTAGATTGCCTACGCCTAATTTTTCAATTTCTTCTTCTTCTTCGGGGAGGATGTAAAACATTTTTATGCGCCCTGTCTAGTGCTGTTTGTTAAGTTGGTATTCACAGCATGCAGGGCGATGCGCTACCTTCTTGATTTTCCAACCATTGAAGAGAGAATGCAAGTTTGCAGGGCACGCGCCTACCTCAGAATTAACGCAAACACACAGCATCCACTGCATAGTGAAATTAGGAAGGTGAAGGGCAGCAGGTTAAAAAGAGGACGGTCGTGGATGGGTCAAGCCGAAGACATTCTTCAACAGGTGTGTTCACTTGAGGACTTAGAACCTGGCGAGGAGTGGGTGCAAGTGCCAACAGACTTCTGCACATCCTTTCAGTTTGCATCCAACTAGATAGAAAATGCAGACAAGAAAATCCGGCTGCTGTGGAGGCTGAAGTACAAGCGTTGATTTTCGAGAATTCGCTAGACAGTGACGCGGTCATCTACACAGATGGTCGGTCGTCCGACATGTGAGAAGCTCATGGGCCTTTACAGCTCGGGCCGGAGGGAGAATTGTGAAGGAGGACTCTGGTGCTTTCACTGAAACCACAAGTAGCCTGACCATGGAAGTCATGGCAGTAAGTAAAGCAATAACATGGCTCGAGACACAGACATTCACTAGGGCTTGTTTCCTTAGCGACTCAATGAACATGATCAAGAGGATAGAGGAGGGGTCGATCCGAAGAGAATGGTTGCTGCCTCTGGAGCGGTCTCGGCTGGCAAAGATTAGTTTCATCTTCGTGCCAGGTCATGCGGGAGTACAAGGAAATGAGCGGGCTGACAAGCTCGCAGGTGAGGCTACTGTGGAGGGCGGACGCGCCATGGACCAGGCTGACATTCTGAATGCTCTACGAGAAGTGAGACTTTTGCAAGAACCAAGTGATGACTGTGAATCTACAACAATGGCCAGACTGCGGGAGCAGCAAATTAAAAGAGGGGTGGCCAAACAAGAACACTACGCAGAAAGCCAAAGAAGATTGATAAACCAACACAGAACTGGCGTCGTTAGCCGCTACACGCTGCGGGATTTGCTGAGGAGGGGATCCGAGCACTTATGGACTGAATGGTCCGATGTGCAACGAGGATGATCTGTCGACTAACTAACTAACTAACTAACTAACTAACTAACTTGGTATTCATCCATCACTCTATTTTTACATGGTATTTCACTGGCTCTGTATCCTATTCTGTACCGTGCTCGCGTGAACTTAGTTCGAGTTACATTACATCTTCTTGTTTCCTCTTGTGCATCTCCGTGTAAGGAGTTAAATAGTGTAGACAGTACAGATTAACTCCCCCCCCCCCCCCCAGTAAAAACAACAACAATAACAACAACAATAATAATAATAATAATAATAATAATTCCTATAACTAATAACAATTGCCACATCAATAATTAATATTAGTGAGTCGTGTAATGTTGATTTCCCATGCCTTTATAATGCATATGTTTTAATTTGTTGTTGTTGTTCTTGGTTAGCATCATAAGCGATGTATAGCTAAAATGATGTCTGAAAGAGAGTGGTAGAAGGGCAGAAAGTTAGACGGGCTTGCGTGACCAATTATCAACCCTTTGAAAAGAAAGTTCGTTTGTTCGTTCTCTAACAATATCCAAAACACACAACGGCATTCGTGAAAACTTACCCATACATTCATAAATCCATCATCATCTATATAATTAGGTATTTTCAGCAATGCTTTCATCAAGATGTGTATACGTAATTTTATTCAGCGATACATCCATCAAGATTTGTATGCCTATGTTTATTCAGCAATAAACTCACCAACATTTATATTCTCCGTCATACAACG
Organism: Cepaea nemoralis; assembly: GCA_014155875.1. NCBI lineage: Eukaryota > Metazoa > Mollusca > Gastropoda > Stylommatophora > Helicidae > Cepaea > Cepaea nemoralis. The sequence goes on from JACEFZ010000898.1 coordinate 405,177, forward strand.
TAGTTCCAAGTAAAGCAGTTAAGCATCTGTCTAGACATCAAATATGACACTTTTGTCTCGGAATTCTTCCTCTCGCTTTACTTTCGTGTTGTAGATTTTCTGCTAATCTGCTTGTATGGGGAAACGGGCTGAGTGTCTGTTTGTGGGTAAAGGTGGTAGGAGAGCGCCTGTTGAGTAGTTGTGTAGTAAGGGGAGATAGGAGAGATCTAGTAGAGTAGTTACGTAGTAACAGGGAATAGGAGAGATCCAGTAGAGTTGTTCATATAGTAAGGGGCGATAAGAGGGACCTAGTAGAGTAGCTATGTGGTAAGGTGAGGTAGAAGAGACCCAGTAGGGTAGTTATGTAGTAAAGGGAGATAGGATAGATCTAGCAGAGTAGTTACGTAGTAACAGGAAATAGGAGAGATCCAGTTGAGTTGTTATGTAGTAAGGTGAGGTAGAAGTGATCCAGTAGGATAGTTATGTAGTAGGGGGAGATAGTAGGGACCTAGTAGAGTAGCTATGTGGTAAGGGGAGATAGGAGAGATCCAGTAGAGTTGTTATGTAGTAAGGGTAGATAGGGGGGGGGGGGGGGCTAGTAGAGTAGCTATGTGGTAAGGGGAGACAGGAGAGATCCAGTAGAGTAGTTATGTTAAAAGGGGAGATAGGAGAGATCCAGTAGAGTAGATATGTAGTAAGAGGAGATAGGAGAGATCTAGTAGAGTAGATATGTAGTAAGAGGAGATAGGAGAGATCCAGTAGAGTAGTTATGTTAAAAGGGGAGATAGGAGAGATCCAGTAGAGTAGATATGTTAAAAGGGGAGATAGGAGAGATCCAGTAGAGTAGATATGTAGTAAGAGGAGATAGGAGAGATCTAGTAGAGTAGTTATCTTAAAAGGGGAGATAGGAGAGATCCAGTAGAGTAGTTATGTTGTAAGGGGAGATATGAGAGATCCAGTAGAGTAGTTATGTTAAAAGGGGAGATAGGAGAGATCCAGTAGAGTAGATATGTAGTAAGAGGAGATAAGAGAGATCCAGTAGAGTAGTTATGTTAAAAGGGGAGATAGGAGAGATCCAGTAGAGTAGATATGTAGTAAGAGGAGATAGGAGAGATCTAGTAGAGTAGTTATCTTAAAAGGGGAGATAGGAGAGATCCAGTAGAGTAGTTATGTTGTAAGGGGAGATATGAGAGATCCAGTAGAGTAGTTATGTTAAAAGGGGAGATAGGAGAGATCCAGTAGAGTAGATATGTAGTAAGGGGAGATAGGAGAGATCCAGTAGAGTTGTTATGTAGTAAGAGGAGATAGGAGAGATCTAGTAGAGTAGTTATCTTAAAAGGGGAGATAGGAGAGATCCAGTAGAGTAGTTATGTTGTAAGGGGAGATAGCAGAGATCCAGTAGAGTAGTTATGTAGTAAGAACGAACGAACGAACGAACGAACAAACTTTATTTTCAAAGGGTTAAGAATTGGGCACGCAGGCCCGTCTAACATTCTGCCCTTCTATCACTCTCTTTCATACATTATTTCATTCACACATCATTCAAGGCTAACAGAGAACAGCAACAATATAAAAGATATGCATTATAAAGGCATGGGCAAAATGCGAACATCCAAACTACACGACACAGTAAAATTAGATAATGGTCTGACACTTGTTATTAGCCATGTGGAATATACTGGCCTACCAAAAGGGGACTGGCTGTTATACTAGGGTTTTGTTATTATTATTATTATCTCTATTATTAAGGGGGAAGATAATCCGTACTGAGATAGTGTTCGAGTAATTTGCGATTATATGAATAGGGATTGGTGATGTCTTTGATTTCTTGTGGAAGATTGTTCCACAGCTGAGCTGCAGAGTACGTTAAGCTTGTTTTGTATAAGTCAATCCTAGGCTTCGGAATGTGTAATATATTTAAACGTTTACTGTGTCTAGCATTATATTTAAACAATGGCCAAAGGTAATTTGGGGCATTCCGATGCAGGATTTTGTGAATTAGTTTAGCTTTATTGAAAAGCAGGCGTTTGCGGAGTGGTAGTAACTGAAGGCGTTTATACAGGCTAGGATTGTCAGATAAATGTTTGTTATAAATTAGACTCATGGCCCGTTTCTGGAGTGAGTAAAGTCGCTTGGTGTTTGAATTAGAACAACCGTCCCAGATTGTAGAGCAGTAGTCAAAGTGTGTCTGTATATGAGAAGTATAGAATAGTTTCCTTGTGTCCTCATCAAGGAAGTTTTTAATTTTGGCGAGTTGGTAGACTTTTTTCGCTGTTTGTTTAATAAGCGCTTGAACGTGGGAATTAAAGGTTAGGTTTCTATCAATGATTATGCCTAATGTTTTGTGCTCAATTACACTTTCTACTGGCATGTTATCGATGTGAAGTTGAAGTGATGTGTGTGAGCTTAGAGTTTGAAGTCTTTGTCTGGTTGTTAGTAACATTGATTTTGTTTTAGTGATGTTAATTTGCATACGGTTTCAATAGCTCCACCTAACTACATTATTTAATTCTTGTTGTAAGGTTGTAAAGACGACTCCAATAAAATACAGTTTTCAGCATTTGTGTACACTGTACAGTCGTCTGCAAATAGATCGCAGGACGACGAAAGATGCAAAGGTAGTCGTTAATATATATGGCAAACAATAGAGGGCCAAGAATAGAGCCTTGCGGTACTCCAATATTGAAGGTAGTGGTATGAGACAGACATTTATTATGTGATACTACTTGCTTTCTGTTTGATAGGAGAGATCTAGTAGAGTAGTTATGTAGTAAGGGGAGACAGGAGAGATCCAGTAGAGTAGTTATGTAGTAAGGGGAGATTGGAGAGATCTTGTAGAGTAGTTATGTAGTAAGGGGAGATAGGAGAGATCCAGTGGAGTAGTTATGTATTAAGGGGAGATAGGAGAGATCCAGTGGAGTAGTTATGTACTAAGGGGAGATAGGAGAGATACAGTAGAGTAGTTATATAGTAAGGGGAGATAGGAGAGATCCGGTAGAGTAGTTATGTATTAAGGGGAGATCCAGTAGAGTAGTTATGTAGTATTGGGAGATAGGAGAGATCTTGTAGAGTAGTTATGTAGTAAGGTGAAATATACTGTGTGAATATATTCTGAAAAAGTAAAGGACAAATGTATCATTTTTCGATGTAGTCACCACTGTGTTAAATGCAAATCCTCTAGCATCGATACAGTGATTGGATTTTCTTGGTCACGTGTGTAACCACTAACCCACCACCTACTGTACCTCTTCATCAGACCGAAAAGTCTCTCCTTCCAATGACTCCTAGTTGTCCAAACAGGTGGGAATAACGTGGGGCTAGGTCTGGCGAGTACGGGGGATGTGGTACACACTCAAAGTGGAGGTCTTCGATGGTGTCAACCGTTGCACGGGCAGTATGGGGACGAGCATTGTCATGGTGCAAAAGGACACCTTAACTCATAAATCCACGTCGTTTGGATTTGACTGCGGGTCGGAGATTATTCCCGACAAGATCTGTATACGTATTACTGGTGACATTTTTCCCTCTTGGCATGTAGTACTCTAAAATAACGCCTCGTTCGTCTCAAACGAGAGTCAGCATAGCTGTGTGCCAAACTTGTTTGGTTTCGGTGAGGAGGGATTTAACAGTGTCAAAGGAAGTAACAAGAGTCGAGTTGGTGTAAAGGTTTATATTTTATTCTCAAGACGACAGGCCGCGTCTTCTCAGCTGGGCTATCGGATGTTTACTCACCTTAACAACATAATACGTCACGATCGAGCATCTCCCACCCCTTTCAGTCTCAATGCTCAATCGTGCTGTATCTGAGTTTCCCACTAGATCCCAATTATGCCTAACACTGTTACACCTCCCCATGTTTAATAAAGAATTTTCCTTATAAAGGAAAAATCTTTACTCTAAATCCCCATACTCCATTCCCTCTTTGTCTTCTAACCTTCGCTAAAACCAAGTTTGAGTAAACAATATATCTTTTACTCTTCTCCCAGTGACATGGTCTGCCAACAACCTCCCCATATACTTCTTTATACTTCTTCTTCGCCTTTTATTTATATAATACCACGGTTAATCCAACCAGTCCTTCTTTCCTTTTTTTTTTTTTTTTTTCCAACCTTTTATAGTGAACTACTATGTTATTCTTCATTTCTGGTTCTTCCTGGTTACTTATATCAAATATACATATTATAAGAACAGCTCATAAATTCTTTATCGAACTCTTTGAGCTCACAAAATTTCTCATTCTTTTCTATTCTGGTTCTTTCTTGGCTCATCTATTTTCCTGTATCAAATATACACATTATAAGAACAACTCATAAATTCTTTGTCGAAAATTATGATCTTATACAATTCCTCATTCTTTCAAACCCCAGGACGTACAAAAACAATGTAGTTAGAAAAAGTAAAGAAGTGGTGCGCACCAAATAAAGAACATGAAGAATGAATACACGACATGACCACATGGACATATAGTAAATGTACATTTAAGACATTCACCCTTTTACCTCCCTTGCCAATAAAAAAATTTTTGTAAAATAATTTTTTAAAACACCTTTAAGAAATATATTATTGTTCGTTATAAAACAATTTGGCATAAGTTTTCATAAAGCTTTTATATTTCACATTGACATTGCCAACCACAATTATTTCACCTTTTACCATGAGCCCATGTTCATATTTTATGAACACCGTAAATATAATTAAAGCTGGTATTTCACAGCACCTATATCTTGCCCCCGTACATCCCATCCTGTTATTTTAAAAATACAGTGACGTGTGTGCAGACCCTGGATACGTCTATCCATTCGTGTACACACGTTCACCAACTATGGTTTCCCACTAGTTAATTCCTTAACTATTTACTCTTAAGTTTCCCCCTACCTTATATCATTGGACAAATTAGTATCAACTCTTTTCTGAACGAAAAACCTTTAGCAAAACCTCATTCATTTGAAACTTAAACTTACTTAACTAACTTTACAAGCATGTAACTCAATATACCAAACCATTCATGTAATCGAAATAAAATGAACACAACCTCCAAATTAATCTAGAAGAAAAAAACACATTTTTAAAATGACATAACATGCATGTTATCAAATCAGAATAAAATACTCTATTCTACCTATCACTATTGGACACTTTTACGGACCAATAGTCCTTATCAACTCAAATGCTAGGAACACAATCACCCTACTCTAAACCAATTAATTAAACAATAACAACCAAACAATATCCCTCAACTCAAGCATAAAAACATTTCCTATATGACTCATAACTCATAAAACTTAGATTTCATAAACACCGTCTTCAACACAATTATAACTCTCTTAAAATTTCTACGTACATTGGCCTACCAGTATTAGGCTCTCATAAATGACGCATATCCAGTATTTATATGACCGAGAAGACTAAACATCCTATCTATATATCTGTTAACTACAGATCAATTATGAACATATCTGTTCTATCTACATAAACAAATCAGTAATCCAGAATTATCTATTTATTATCTCTTAACAGCACATAGTATCCTGAATAAGCTCTTAAGTAAGCACTGTAACCTATATCCAACATTAACTCAATGTAGCCATCCTCTACTTATCAACGTACTTGTGATCTGTCCTGTCCATTATTATTATAACTTGTTAACCCCTATCTTTAAACACGGCACTTCTAACATCAATAAAAAAAATACATTCACCCACTGTACTAATATCTCAAGACCACTTTTTCCACCGTTTCGTATACTTCTTCAAACATCACTTACAATGTTAAATCTTGCTATCTGCAGTACTTTCAATTTATCTATCTCTTACGTTTCCACTTCCTCAACAACTCTAAGTTTCTCTGAATAAGTGCTAACTCTATATCAACATCTTCTTCTTCTTCGTACAATCTACTAGCCTCCTCCATACTACTACTTGACTCTGACTTTTCATCCATTTCTTCTTCTTCGTCTGTATGTCTCTCTTTAGCTGCCGCTAATCTCTTCCGTTCAACATCCCACCTAATTTGTCGATCACTCTTTCTTAAGGATCTTTCCAGTATAGGTATATCGTCTCCGCTTGTTGAACCATCTCTAATTCTCCTCTGTCTTTTTACTTCTTTATCTCTTTGACTGTCCATTCTTCTTTTTGTTGCTTGCCTAGTATTTTTAAATGGAGCACCTGTGTCTTTTTCCATACTATCATAATGAGTTTCATTTGGCCCTTCTTCTTCCATTCTTTTCGGAATTGTCTGTTCTTGTTCTTCGTAACTTGGATTTTCTAGCAACTGATTTTGTTCTGGTTCTCTTCTAAGATCTGGGGTTACTGTAGCTCCTCTAAGATCTGGGGTTACTGTAGCTCTTCTAAGATCTGGGGTTACTGTAGCTCCTCTAACAACTTGTTCATCTAAAAATTTTGCATCCGAATAACAATTATTATTATAATTATTATTTTCTATCTCATTTTCATCTCTTCTTAAGTGTTCAACATGTGCCCTTGCTATGTGTGCTGTGACCTGGTTCTTTATAATATACGATACATTACCTAGTTTTTTCCAAAACGTAATAACCTGGAATCCAACGAGAATCAAACTTAGAGTTTCTCCTATGCTTTTTTGTAATAAACTCTATCACCTATCTTAAACTCCTGTAATTTTGTATTTACATTTTTGTACTTTTTCTGTCTTTCCCTAGCTTTTATTATATTATTCCTTAACCTCGTATGTGCTTTATGCATTTCTTGTATTATGATCTCTTGAAAATCTTCACCCATATATTTCCGTCTAGGTTTTAATAAATTATCTATAGGTAATATTGGTTCTCTCCCGTGTATTAAATAAAATGGCGAAAAACCCGTGCTCTCATTTTGATTTGTACGAATAGCGCTAAGAGCAGGCCCCAAAAATAGATCCCAATCTTTTTCATGTTCATCAATAATCTTTGCCACAATGTTGTATAACGTCTGATGTTGACGCTCGTTTTTCGCATTTGACGAAGGTCTATAAAATGATGGTCTTTATATGTCTTATGTTTAAATCTTTTAATAACTTTTCAAATTTTTTATTTACAAATTCTCTACCATTATCTGTAAGTATACTTTGTGGGCAACTAAACCTTGGTACGAACTCCTGTAAAAAAATATTAATGACAGTATCCGCGCTCTTATCTGGAATTGCATAAACCTCTGGCCAAAGACTGTAGATGTCTACTATATGAATTAAATATACATTTCCTGACAATGTTCTGGGGTGTGGACCTGATATGTCTAAACTAATCTTTTGCATTGGGAAGTGAGGAATATCTGTGTCCTGTAATGGAGACTTTATTGTTTTCATGTTCCTTAATCTGCACTTTTCACACGTATCTAATATTTGCATGCAGATTTAAATAAGTTTGGCCAATAATATTTACTTGTAAGTGCTTTCACTAGTTTGTCTCTACCGAGATGTCCATTTTCATCGTGATATGCTTTTAAAAGTTCATTTTCTAAATGCTTTGGAATATATTTCCTTAGTTGTTCGTTCTTTTCACACATATAATATAACTGTCCATCCTCTTGTAAGAGCAAATAATTCCTTTTATATTTGTTATCTTCTGTTTCTCGTAACTTTTCCTTTATTTGTATGATTCTTGGGTCCAAATCCTGCTCTTCTTTCATATTGAATTGTGCTAACTGTAGATCTTCTTCTCTATGTTCAGACTCTTGATCTGATGGTAAGCTATCAAATTCTTCCCTATTTATTATAGCAGAATCTAGAATATTTACTTGCCAATTTCTGTCGTCTATCTCTGGTTCGGCTGCCTCCTCTTCTGTATCTTCTGATGACTGTGTATATGGAATTCTAGACAAAAGATCAGCGCATGTGTTTATCCTACCTGGTATGTACTCAATTTTCGCGTTGTACCCCTGTAGATTCAATGCCCATGTCTGTATTTTCCTGTTCTGTACTGGAGCTTCTAGAAAAGACTTTAAAGGCATGTGGTCAGTTCTAATAACAAAACTTGCGTTATGTAAGTAGTAATTAAGTTTTTGTAGAGAGTAATGAATCGCGTAAGCCTCCTTCTCGATAGTAGTCCATTTTTTTTTGTGATTTACTAAGTTTATGTGACAAGAAGTAGATAGGTCTTTCATTTTTAACCCCTGGTATTCCAGATTCTTTTTCCTTCATATGGTTGTACCAACATGCTCCTACTGCATTGTCCGAAGCATCTGTGTATAGTATCAACTGTTTGTTTAAGTCTGGATGCGTCAACAGTGGTACCAGTGTTAAGCTGTTTTTTAAATAGTCGAAGGCTTTTTGACACTCATCATCCCACTTAAACCTGGCGTACTTGGCTGTTAAATTTGTAATTGGTTCAGCTATCCTTGAAAATGCTGGAATAAACCGCCTATAATACGCACATGTTCCTATAAAAGCACGTACTTCCTTAACGTTTGTTGGAGCAGGTAACTTTTTTATAATCTTTATTTTGTCCTGGTCTGGTTTAATACCCTCTCTATTTATAACATACCCTAAATATTTTGTTTCTGTTTTCAAAAATTGGCACTTACTAAGCTTCAACTTCACATCATGCTTTCTTAACCTGTCAAACACTAGTCTAATATGTTTCAAATGATCCGCCACATCTCCCTTGGTATAGATCAATATATCATCAATATAAGCAAGAGCGAACCTTTGCATACCCTCTAGAACTTCATTTATTAAGAACATATAGTGAGAGGGCGCCGTCTTGACACCAAAAGGCATTCGTAAGAATTCGTACGAGCCCATGTGGGTACAAAAGGCACTTTTCCGTTGCGCGTCTTCTGACATCGGAATACACCAAAATCCTGACCTTGCGTCTAACGTTGTAAAGTATGTAGAGCCATTAAGTAGCCCCAAAATATCATCAATTACCGGCAGTGGGTATGCTACATTCTTGGTGATTTTGTTCAACGCCCTGTAGTCACAGCAGAAGCGACTCGAACCATCAGGCTTGGCCACGATTACCACCGGAGATGACCATTCTGACTTCGACCTTTTTATTATTCCTGCTTTCAGCATCTCTTCTATTGCCTTTTCCATTATTTCTCTGTTTCTTAATGGAGTTCTGTATGGTTTTAGACTTATTGGTGGATGATCTCCCGTGTCTATTTCCATCGTAACTGTCCGCGTCTTACCCAATTCTAAATCATTAACCGCAAACACATCTTGATTTTGCTTTATAAACTGTTCTAACACTTCCTTATTTTCCGGCGAAGCTTTTAACTGTGACAGCAATTCTTGTTCCCTTGTTATTTTGTCTAGTGAACATATATGGGCTTTATTTCTTCTATATGGATGGATCAATTCATCCATTCCGATTTTCCCTCTTCTTCCGCATCCGCGTCTGTCACTTCTCCTTTCACTAGAAGTTTCCAAATAACTTGTTCCCAACACTTCTGTTCTATTCGTTGCCAATATTTCACTAATGTTATGATCTAACTTTGCTATCACACATCCTCTGTATAACTTGATTTCTCTCCCTGTGTTGTTGATAATCATTACTGGAAAGGTTAAGTGTTTATCCAACTTCATTACTCCATCTGGAACCTCCAAACCAGGCTCATCAATTATTTCTTCTTGTAACTCAGTGATTCTGACTGTGTTTCCTTCCACATAATATGGGTTTCTCTTCAGCTTCGCTTGTATTAAATTAACCGACTGTGGTTTTAATGTCGTTGTCATTTTGACCCTAACTAGTGCTGCTATATGCATATCCTCTTCCATATCTATATATACGTCTCTAATTTTAACTTATGTAAATCATAAAAAAGTCTTATCCCATTCTTTATCAAAAATCTCTTCCTATCAACATATTTCTATTTAAACCCCTCACTACATGAAAAAGGTGTCTTATGTTGATCCCTCCTAATTTAAAATTGATCATTGTTTGTCCAACTACTTGTAAATTCTGTCCAGTAACAGAGTGTAAATTATTACTACACTTAAATACTCTACAATTTCTTACTATTTTGTATAAAAAAACTTTCTTTTACTACACTAACTTGAGCTCCTGAGTCTATTAATGTACGAACTCTATACTTCCCTATTTCTAATATACACGAGCTATAATCTGTTTTTTCTTCTATAAATTTCTTGACTTCATCCATTTGAAAATATTCTCTGTTCGATCTATTATACTTGTTATTAACATACTCTCTAATACTTGGGACCCTATTATTTACCCTCCTATCATAGGTCCTGTCTAATAGGTAGGGCGCCGATTTACCTGTGTTCTTGTACCTGTAAAATTCCTGTGTCCATCAACAACATTCCCAGTCACCCTATTATTATCATATCTACCCTGTGTATTCGACTGGACACGCCTGTTATTACAAAAACGAGAAACATGTCCCCGTTGACCACAAACCCAACAGACAATATTTGTGTTATTTGTGTTTCCTACTGACTCACTTGTAGGGTATCTCCCATTTCTTCTTTCAACATAATCGCTCCTATTTCTACCTTGTAACGTTTGTATACCACCTCTCCTATTCCATCCGAATCTTGTTTGTCCTATTTCCATGGGTTCCTCAACTCTATCGTCTCGACTGCTTCCCACTTCTCGTCCTGTTCTTAATCTAAACCTTCGTCTCAAATTTTCCTCTTGTACCGCGATATCCACCGCTTGTGATAACCTCTCAGGGTTATCCCTCATCAGCTTAAGTTTCAAACCATCAGATTTGATGCCATCCACAAAAATCCCTACTAACATCCTTTCCACCTCCTCCCCTCGCACATTCTGTCCTAAGAATGCTTCTTCAGCCAAGTTAATCAACCTATCGCTAAACAACTGTACCGTCTCTCCGTTATTTTGTTTAGCCTGCCTCAACACCGAAAATGCATGTTGTGGATCCGTAATTTCTGCATATTTCCTTGCTAGGTCCTCTTTGAATTGTTCCCATGTCTCATCTACCCTAGCCTCTAACTTTCTTCTTATATGATCCGAGACCGGTTCTGTTGCCGTCTGATAAGCTAGTCTCATTTTCTCTTCATCTGTTGCCGAGATCAAATAGGCATATTTTTCTATAGAGGTGACCCACTTCTTATAGTCCCTAGCCTGTCCACTAAATTTCACAATTTCTGTTGCCATCCCCTGTTGTTTGATCACCATATTAAGTCGGCCTACTGCTGTTCCTACGCCTGTCAGAACTTGTGCCAAGGTGTCTTGTTCCGCCATGCTGAAAAAAATACTAAAACAAGCAAGCAACTAATCACACAATTATAATTTCCTAAATCCCAACCAGCACAATTCAGTTGGCTATAATAATGTAAGATATTACATTAATCAGAAGAAGCACCAACGATGTCCTGTCTGAGCATAGGAAGAATGAAACCTGTCCTCAATTAAAAAAACTCAAATTTGTGGCAATCAGAAGGTTCCTTGTAGATATCTGTTTCTTAAAGCACAATAATGTCCTGTACTCCACTCTAATTAAGAAGTTCGGAACCTCACGGGAGACCTCGAAATATACAAGTCTGAGTCTATTTCTTTAATTAATCCGTTACCTTCAGTTCAGTTCAACCAACCAGATCCCGCATTAGGTGAAACTTAGTCTCAGAGTTCAGTTGGTGGAGTTCAGATACCACTTCTCTTCCCTCAGGTATTTTCGTCCTTCTCTTGGGCTGCCAGAAAATTTTTTCAACCCCTGGTCGGGTCACATCTCATGGGCTGCCGGAAAATCTTCGACCCCTGGTTGGGTCCCTTCCTTGATTCTCAGGTGGGTACTTCAACGTCGTTTGGAATGGGTCATAGGAATAACGAGGCCCAAAAATGGATTAGGAGTGTTTGGGTCGTAGGATTGACAAGGCCCAAAAATGGATCAGGTGTGTTTGGGTCGTAGGATTGACAAGGCCCAAAAATGGATCAGGTGTGTTTGGGTCGTAGGATTGACAAGGCCCAAAAATGGATCAGGATCAGCCAACGGCCAGTGATGACTTGACCTTGAACGAGTTCAGACTTCTGCTAAAATCTTGAAAGTGGCAAGGTTCAGGCAACGGCCAGGTTAGGCCCCTTGTAAATGATTAATTTCAGCCACGGCTCCAGGAAACCCTTCTTGTCCTGGTAGTTTTGTCCTGATTCTTGAGTACTTCGCGTGATATGCCATTATCTATTATCTTCATAATTTTTCTTACAGCATGCCGCCAGTGGACAGTTTTTGTTGGCCGGCCTAGATCAACCTCAGATTCTCGGTCGGCGGCACCATTTATTACTCCTTTAACAGTGTCAAAGGAAGTAACAAGAGTCGAGTTGGTGTAAAGGTTTATATTTTATTCTCAAGACGACAGGCCGCGTCTTCTCAGCTGGGCTATCGGATGTTTACTCACCTTAACAACATAATACGTCACGATCGAGCATCTCCCACCCCTTTCAGTCTCAATGCTCAATCGTGCTGTATCTGAGTTTCCCACTAGATCCCAATTATGCCTAACACTGTTACAGGGATCGTGTCATTCCTTGCTCAATTTCTTGTTTCCGGCTCGTGAACCCAGGTTTTATCTCCTGTAACAATTCTTAATATGAAACCATCACCTTCTGTTTCACAGCAGTGCAAAACTTCTTGAAAAGCATCAGTGCGTCGTTGTTTTAATTCTGGATTAAGCTACAGTTGCATCCACCTTGCAGACACTTTGCGGTACTGTAGCATATCATGGGTGATGTGGTGTGCTGAACCTTGACTAATGTCAAGATGTGCGGCAACGTCACTCACAATCAACCGGCGGTTTTTCTGTACGAGGTCTTCAATGGCACCAATCGACTCTTGGGTCACCACAACGTGTGCCTGACCCGGTCGTAAACAGATTGTCACAGATGAGAAGTCACGCCGTGTTGCAACTTCCTGCTCCACTCATACACTTCCTGGACTGACAGGAATACTGGACCTTCATTTGCCGATGAATTTCAATAGTGTTCTGAGGAAAATGTAAAGAATACCACAGACGGACAAAAGAAAAGAAAAGAAAAGAAAGAAAGAAAGAAAGAAAGAAAGAAAGAAAGAAAGAAAGAAAGAAAGAAAGAAAGAAAGAAAGAAAGACGCAGATAATACACCCCTGCCGAAACGGAATGTTCACTTCTCAGCTACTTGCCAAAACGGGATGACACACAGCTGATGACAAATCGACTAGTCTTCAAGGGGGAAAGAAGAGCGGGGAATACAACCGAACATGATCTACCGACTTGCCAACACAAGACAACACAGCGAGACGCGGTGGTATAAAAGTTAGTGCGCCTGTCTGCCACTGGCAGGGCTCCCGGTTCAAATTCTAGTAGTGGCAAGGGTAGTATTTCTCTACCACAGCAGCTGTGGGAGTCGGTTCATTCATAGATTCGGAATTGTGTCTAGGAATTGTTTCGAAAGGAAGAGCAGCAAAGGAGGAGCATGTGTGTCGCGGCCTAGAACAAGTACAGATGATTCGCATCACCTCCCAAGTTAGTATGTGTCACTGCCTGAGACTTGCAAGAAATATACACTCGGTGCGGAGATGCCCAATAGTGTTATAGTGCGGGCACTAGTCCATATATCTTCTACATATCTGCCTAATTACCTACCTACCTACCTACTAACCAACTTAACTACATAATATCATCTGCCCTGTCTATTAGTCAGTTTGTCTGTCTGTTGTCTGTCAATATCTGTCTATTCTCAGTGTCCTCACTGTCCATTTCTCGGTGCCGTAATCTCCAAGTCTCATAGTGATGCCTACAGAGCGGGCACTCATTCATATGGCGTTCTACATACCTACCTATCTACCTACTAACCAACTTAATTACATATATAATGTGTCAGTCAATCAGTCAGTCAGTCAGTCAGTCAGTCAGACAGTCAGTCAGTCAGTCAGTCAGTCAGTCAGACAGTCAGTCAGTCAGTCAGTCAGCCAGTCAGTCAGTCAGTCAGTCTATATTTGCGTCAAGTCCCTTCTCATTATCCTCACTCCGTATTCCTCCACCCACCACGCCCGTCTCCCTTTTGTTTCACGATCTACAACTACCAGGGCGTCCCGAAGAAGATAACGAGCACATACGCACTCACGATATCTGGAACTCATACGCTGCTCTCGGCTGCTGGTGTCAGGTCGTCCCAACATTCCGTCTCTGGGTTAGTGTGTACTAGCAATAAGCTCATCCTCTCACGCGGCAGTCGGCTCCATTCACTTTTTCAATGCCAACCAAAATGTAGGTTTAGACTAAAAATTAGTACACAATTATAATTATAATGTGAATGTCCGTTCACTGAAATTGCGGGAGATATTACGAAACAAATAACACGATGACTCAAGTAAGGCGATATATCCTCCTTCTGTCCATATGGGAGGTCATATTTGTCGATATATGATCCTTCAGCAATGAATTAGTTAACTGTGTTATCTTAGTCACGGTTGCTTTCTGTTATTCTAGTCTCCCAGTAGTTAATATATATATATATATATATATATTTACGATGAAATCGTTTCTTCCTCTTTCAACCTTTATCCTAATTGGGTCAAAGGAACTCAACCAGCTGACCCCAAGCCCTCCTCGCCATGCAGCTCGGTCCATGCCCGCCCCCATGTTATTAATTTATGTCTCTTTTCTCTCTTCCCTGTGTTTTTAAGTCTTCCTTTGGTTCTTTTGTCATGTTGATTCCAGACGAAGACCTTTCTAGTTATACTGTTCACAGATGTTCTCAAGATTAATCCGTTTAATGTAGTATTATTTACACAAACACAAAAGCAACCGAGGGCTAGATCTTTCTACTCGAGAACATCGGGAAACAAATTGCTTTCTTGTCCTTCACTTGACGACGTGGGATGCAGAGGTGTTTCCAAGGCACCAGGGCCGGGATCTATACTGGACAAGACCTGCTGACACGTCCACGTCGTGCGTCCTGGGCAACAGGTCCCTTCGGGGACCTGGCTAACATCAGTAGGATCGATGATTCATCCGAAGCCGGAGAGTATCTGCCTGCATGGCGAGGAACCACCAGTCTGCACACCAATAAGCCAGACATGGGACAACGGATACTCACGCAAACCTCAGGTCCGGTATGACATCACACTGATGTTGGACAACAGGATGTCTTCATCCGACATACAGGACTTCACGCTGGAGTTCACAGCCAGCGAACACAAGCAAGCAACTTGACGACGTAAATTACAAGCACCTCAGAAATTGGGTGTGGCTTCGCTTGATGGCGAGGGACTCTTGTAAAAGGGAAAGCTAATCCACAGGCAAATATAAGTCCAGTGGACGTAGAATTAGTAGCGTGTGTATGGACTACGTTTGTGTTCATAGCAAGCGAACGCAAAAATATTGGAGCGAGGACGACCCAAGAAGAATTGGCTAGATAAAGCGAAAGAGACGTTGAAGAAATACAATATGGAAATTAGTACAAGCGATGTGATCGTGTTTCACAAATACTCCCAACATCCGAGTCGAGGAATCGGAACTAGCTGCGGTCGATTTGGAAGGAGGCCGCTATGCGGTGATTTCGATGATATGAGGCGTCGGTAGCTCTGAAATCAATGGCAAACTTTTTTTTTTTTAAGCATATCCTTTTTACAGGACTTAGCTGTCAACACCAGCATCTTTCAGCTGTATGTTGATCTCTTGGCAAGATTACGCTCAGTAGCTACTGAACATACAAATGGCCTGGTGAACAACAAAAAGTCAAATAATGCTCAGGTTGTCTGTCAAGTCCCGTAAAGGACACGAGACTAGCTTACAAGCAACAAAACATAAGAAAATTACTCACACTTCTCTCTGTCTAGCTTTACGCAAAAACATAAGGACAAAACAAGAAGACAGAGGAAAGAAGATTACATACTCATTTCCTCCTCCTTCTCCTCCTCCTCCTCCTTCTTCTTCTTCTTCTTCTTTCCTACTGCTTTTGCCGACACAGACACAGTTTTAAATTTCTGTGTTTCGCTTTTCTTGTCGCTTGTACTAACATCATATTTGATTTATTTAATGTCTCTTTTACTCCGTCATTGCTACCCCTTCCTGTGTCGCTTCCTTGTATCCCGATGTTTTCACGCAGAACGCTCTAGCCGCTGGTTGACCCTGTTCCATTCTAGCCAAATGCACGAACCATTTAATTTGTTGGCATCTTATAAAGTCAGTAATCGGTGTTATCCCTACACACCTTCTTAGTCTCTCATTTGTCTCTCTATCTCTTCCTTTTCCAGCTGCTGCTTCGTATGCGTCTCCTCTTATCATGATGTGATGTTACGCCTGCATGTAATTACCCACTAACCTATATTTATGTGTCTGGAAAAGATTATGTTATGCGCAAATTACCTGTTTTACCATAGTTTGCCACATGTAGTAATTTAACGAGGAGTAGAATTACATTGTAAGAAAGCATAAATTATAATCTCCAAAGAAGAAAGACCAATGCAACATCCAAAAAAATTGGAACAACCTGGAACCGGTGAGTGGTTTCATCATTCGTGGAGCAAGTACGCCATCAGGTAGATGATGCTTTCTAGAGATTTCAACATCAATCTCAACAGGAACAGTAATCCATTGTAAAATGGAAAATAATGCCTCAAATAAAAAGCTTGGCAAATGAAGTGAGCAAAAGGAGAGACAGGGTGTCGTATACAACGTAGACTGTTGTGTGGCTGTGAATGTTTCTACTTCTTTCTCTTCTACTCCTTCTTCTTCTGCTTTGATCCTACTTTCATTCATTTCTCCTCTTCTTCTTTATCTTCTTCTTCACCCTCTTTGTCTTTTCCCCTCCCATTCTCTTCTTCTTCTTCTTCTTGTCTGCTGCCGCTTCTTCTTCTTACTGTTTTCCTTCCTTCCTTCCTTCCTTCCTTAATTTCTCTTCCTTCTCATCTTTTTCTTCGTCCTCCTCTATTTCTTCTTCCTCCGCTTTGTCCTTCCTCCTACTCCTCCTTGAAGAGATTAGAACAATAATTGCCATTGCGAAGGTAGCCTTTTGCAGGATGAAAACCAAACTGACCAATAAAAAGATATCAATTGAAACGAGAAAAAGGGCGTTGAAGTGCTACATAGAACCTATACTTTTGTATGGATGTGAAGCTTGGACAATGAGCAGTCAAGCTGAAAAACAGCTGATGGCTGTGGAAATGTGGTTTCTGAGGAAAATGCAAAGAATACCATGGACAGACAGAAAAAGCAATCAACAAGTCCTTCAAGAAACAAATGAAGATCGTAAACGGATTAGAGTCATTAGACGTAGACAGTCAAATTTTTTGGGGCATGTTATGAGAAGAAATTACTTGGAGAACTTGGTGACAACTGGCAAGATCGAAGGGAAGAGACCAAGGGGAAGACCGAGAAGTAAATACCTGGATGGCTTGGCCATGTAGCATGGTCGAGACAGGAATACGGAGCTGGTCCACGACTCTGGTGATCGAGTGAGATGGCGAAACATGACCGCCGACGCTTATTGGCATGGCACATGATGGATGGTTTATTTATTCACACTGGTTATTTATTCACACTGGTTATATATTCACACTGGTTATTTATTCACACTGGTATTGTATTCCTCATTATCATCATCCAGAGGCCGTTCGTAATGTATGTGTATCATAAGCCTGCCTTCGTTTTTGACATATGTAAATGATGTATCACATGTTAAATTCTTATTCCTTGTGATCTTCAATGGCGTTTCACTCACTGAGGTATTACTTCACCTGAGGGACGTAGGAGGCAGGCCATCAGAAGGTAAACAGCGGTACAGGTGGGCGGGTGACATCAATTGATGGGCGGACGTGAACCTGTGCGAGTTAACAACCAACGCGAGAGACGTGTGAGGGGAAAGAAAGAGCGAGAGAAACGTAGAGAGAGAACTAGAGATAGAGAGAGAACTAGAGATAGAGAGAGAACGAGAGTGACGTAGAGAAAGAACGAGATAGATAACTAAAGAGAAAAAGACAAAGAGATAGAAAGAGAGAGAGAGGATGAAATGGAAAGAGAGTGAGCGTGAAAGGAAAAAGATAAAGTGAGAGAAAAAGGGACAGAATGAGAGAGAGAGAGAGAGAGAGAGAGAGAGAGAGAGAGAGAGAGAGAGAGAGAGGAGAGAGAGAGAGAGGCAGAGACAGAAAGAGCGAGAGTGAGTGAGTGAGAGAGAAAGAGTGAAGTGAGAAAGAAAGAGAGTGAGTGGGATAAAAAAAAAACAGAGACAGAAGGAGAGAGTTAGTGAGTAAGAAAGATACAGACAGTCAAAAAGTGACAAAGACTGAATGAGAGATAGATAGATCGGTAGAGAGAGTTAGGGAAAGAAAGAAAGAAAGAAAGAAAGAAAGAAAGAAAGAAAGAAAGAAAGAAAGAAAGAAAGAAAGAAAGAAAATCAAAGATGAGAGAAGATTGAAGACACAAATAATCTAATCAACAATCAGATTCCTGTAGTAATGAAAGGACGACAGTAGAAACTAAGAAACACAAACCATAACAACGAAACGGGAGCCACGGCAGGTATGGAAAGAAAGAAACAAATAAAAGAAATAAAATGAAGGAAGAAACTGTTGAAACCTCTACCTCTCATTAGATTCTCGCTCTGGTGTAAGTTTACTTTTCTCTTGACTGACACGAAAGTAAGCCTGGCTTCTCACCAGGCAGAGCGTACTGCATGCAATACACAACAGACACGTTTCGGAAACTGTGCTCATCCGATCTGCCTCCGAGTCACCTCAGGCCAGGTGACCCTGTCCGCAGAAGAGAACACCCTAGGTAAATGATTTAGTGCTGGCAAACACGCTTGCATCTGGCAAACCTAATTAAGACATCACAGTGGCCGTCACTGGGCGGAAGACGTGTCTCTATTCTTCTTTATGCCTCACTTTGGCCTTTATGCCTCACTTTGGCCTTTATGCCTCACCAGGGCATGAGCCCTCCGTCAATCGATTGATGCAAAAGTCTTCCTTTCTTTTGCTATCTGTTCACCTTCTGGCCTAGAGAAACAACTGGAAGATAATCTCTATGGACCACCAAGTGAACTACAGAAGACTGAAGTTAAACAAGACACGACATTGCAGATATAGACACATTTCAAAAGAACGAAAGAAGAAGAGGAATCCGTCCATGGTAGCCCCGTATTACTGTTATCTGTCTTGTAATTCTTTTATAAGACAGAAGATAAACTGGTTTGGCCATCTCGTTAGAATGCAACACCATCAACTACCAGCACTAGTCCTACATCAAGAAACAGGAGCAAGATGACGCCCGAAAAGAAAATGGATCCAAGACAGAGATTCTCAAATCACAGCCCGCGGGCCACTTGTGGCTCGCCAGCTGTCAAAAAGTGGCACGCGATGATACTGTTGATAAAGTCTTTTTGTAAAACAAAGAAAGATACTGACAAGACGTGTGACTATAACAATTATATATAATAACAATTAAATAACAAGAATTTTTTTACTACAAGTACACTGGAATGTGAGGTCTATGCACATGTGTGTAGACAGTTATTCATGAACACATCGGTTAAAATTAATGTTTTTAAAAAAGGAGAAATAAAAAGTTAAGAAAGGTAAGAATGATATTGCACGACCTTTATAATTTTATAACGTTGTGGCCCGCTTAACTACCGAAAATAGTAGATATGGCCCTCTGCTTGAAAAGCTTGGGAACTACTGGTCCAAGACATTGTACAGTCACACGGAATGACACTATTTAGTACCATCCATCGGGCCACCTGAAGCGCTTGACGGCAAAAATGAAAGATGATGATAATGATCAGTGTCTCTAGTGCTCTCACTATAACTTTCTGAGAGCTGTGGCAGTCTAGTGGCTTGGCCCCGTGTTCATGAGTTCGAATCCGCATTGCTCGGTAGATTTAAATCTGACCTGGTCTGCATGGTCGACGCACTATATTTTAAATAAAGATCAATCAATCAATCAATCAATCAATCAATCCAGTAACAATTCTTAATAGGAAACCATCACCTTCTGTTTCACGGCATTGCAAAACTTCTTGACAAGCATAAGATCAATCAATCAATCAATCAATCAATCACCCAACACGAGAACTAGGAAATGGCTTGGGAGATAAAGGAGGCGGCTTGATTGATCACATCACCTATCAATTGCCGGTTGGTCTATTAAAAATATGGTTATAGCATCATTTACCCAATGATCCGAGGTCAAAGTGAATAAATCACATCCGCCCCGATAGTCTGTTTTTTTTTAAATTTTAATATTTTTCTATAAATGGTTTTAAAGCAGTTTCCTGCTATGGATTTGTGATGTGATAGAACCATCACATTTTGTAGGTGTGAGTGCATGGAGGAATAGGTGGCCAATCTTTCCCTCACTTAGCAAGCGACGAGTCCAGGCGTCAAACCCTTGCCTGATCGTGCTCATGAGATTATCAGTGTAGTTCTATATCGACTTCGCTAATAGACCCGCCCGTTTTGTTTATAGCAAAAGCATAACATGGAGTCATGTCTGGTGCAATCAACACGCACATGTGTAACTGTCATTTACTGCCTATAGTACCTTGCGGTGTAGGACATGGGGGTCTTGAGCCTGAGGAGTTAAGGCCGCATTGCTAGTGCAGTCTCCTCGAACTGTGCAGGTTAGAGTTTTTTTTTCTTTTTGACCCGGACAGAAAAAAACTCCACACCTTACCGAGGATTCGAACCCGGGCCTCCCGAAGGAGAGCCCGACATTCTAGTCACTCGGCCAGTGTATGGCAACCGAAACTTGGAGTCCTATCTGGTACAATTAATAAGGACATGTGTATGGCAACCAAAACTTGAAGTCCTGTCTGGTACAATTAATAAGGACATGTGTATGGCAACCACAACTTTAAGTCCTGTCTGGTACAATTAATAAGGACATGTGTATGGCAACCAAAACTTGGTGTCCTGTCTGGTACAATTAATAAGGACATGTGTATGGCAACCAAAACTTGGAGTCCTGTCTGGTACAATTAATAAGGACATGTGTATGGCAACCAACTTGGAGTCCTGTCTGGTACAATTAATAAGGACATGTGTATGGCAACCAAAACTTTAAGTCCTGTCTGGTACAATTAATAAGGACATGTGTATGGCAACCAAAACTTGGAGTCCTGTCTGGTACAATTAATAAGGACATGTGTATGGCAACCAACTTGGAGTCCTGTCTGGTACAATTAATAAGGACATGTGTATGGCAACCAAAACTTGAAGTCCTGTCTAGTACAATTAATAAGGACTTGTGTATGGCAACCAAAACTTGGAGTCATGTCTGGTACAATTAATAAGGACATGTGTATGGCAACCAACTTGGAGTCCTGTCTGGTACAATTAATAAGGACATGTGTATGGCAACCAAAACTTGAAGTCCAGTCTGGTACAATTAATAAGGACATGTGTATGGCAACAAAAACTTGAAGTCCTGACTGGTACAATTAACAAGGACATGTGTATGGCAACCAAAACTTGCAGTCCTGTCTGGTACAATCAACAAGGACATACGTATGGCAACCACATCTTAACACATACCACTTCTTTGAAGAAGATGAAAGGGTACATTTAAATCTTATATCTTGCATATTTTACTCGCAGTGTCATGAGATAGGCGTGGTTGGTGCGCAGGTGTCGCCTTCTTAACACACGCCGAAACAAAATACAAAGAAAAGGAATTGTATCGCCACGTTAGGTAATGTATACTGTCTATGTTTGTTTGGAAAGAAACAGGGCAGTTACACTAGAGCTATGATCTACTAAATGAGGTGGTCGGAAGGCAGTACAGTTCATCTGCACTTTGTTCTGCAGAAATTGTTTTGTTGATGCTCTCTTTTACATACATACGAGGGGCGCGCCACACACATGAAGCGTCCATAACAGGACAGCTCTACACTACAAATAAGTAGCATTTATATCGTTGTACATTTTTTCACGCAGTTGAATCTGTGTGCATTCTAAACAAGAAAACTATGATAATTAGCAGTGGAAAGGACAGAAGTTTCTCCTATCTTGGACATGTAATAACAGATGATGGCAGAAGTGAAATAGAAATTAAAAAGAGAATATGAATGGCCAAAAATGCTTTCAACAGCGTAAAATCAATATTAACACCTTGAGAGGTTAACAACGCATTAAAATGAGAATTGTCAAATGTTACATATATTCAACGCAATTGTATGGCGCGGAAGCTTGGACATTAAACAAGCAACTAGAAAGTCGGATAGATGCCCCGGAGATGTGGATATACAGAAGAATATGTTGTGTTTCATGGAAACAGAAACAATCAAATACAGAGGTTCTAGAAAAACTTGGAATGAAAAGAGAGTTGATGAAAGACATAAAATAGAGGCAAGTAAAATATTTCGGTCACGTTAAAAGACATAACACTCTTATAAAAACCATACTGGAGGGCAAGGTTGAGGGCAAGCAAGCAAGAGGTAGATAACGATACTAGTGGGAAAATAATATCATGAGATGGACGAACATCAGCCTGACAGAATGTACAGTCAGGGCGAGAGACAGACAGTGTTGGGGATCCATTGCAGCCAACCTTCATTGTGGAGACGGCACCTGATTGATTGATTGATCTGTGCATATTCGTTGTTTTTATGCTGACGAAGGCTTTAGCCGCAAACGTCCATTTTGCCCCTTGTGAGTGTGTTCTAGTAAAATTTACCGTTTTTTAACTGCTCGTCTTCGTTGACTCACTCAGTCCATTTGTTTTATAGAGTAGGGTTGCAATGGCATACGTGTCTCTGTAACCGGAATTCTCGACACGATGTTCTAAACGCTGGCCTCTCAATATCACGTATTCGTGATATCAGTTTGTTAATTACCGGTTCCATATCCTCGCCACTGGCATGGCATCATCATCTGCCATGTCGGTCTGCGTGTGCGACCAGTGGCATCACTGGGGTTGGTGTCACCCAGTGCGGTAAACTCTTGGTGTCACCCCTCTAGACTTTCACCATGGTCTTCTTCCGAGTGTTCCTGCACCATATATAATCGCATATAGTAATGTTTGTAAAATAAGTCAAAAAGTTAATAAGGACATAAGAAAGAAAACAAATTGAACAATATAACTTCAATACTTCAGGTAAAACATAAATAAAGAACTTCGACAAACTCGGACAAAGTTAAATTTTTGTTACTTTGCTATGTCTGCTTTGTCAAATTTGCAATTTTTTTTATTTTGGTGTCACCCCCGCACCCCCCTAGTGACGCCCCTGTGTGCGACTACGTTCCTTTGCAACCACCTGTCATCTGCGTTATGGTAAGTCAGTTCAGCATTGGTTTCCTCTGTTTGCATTTGCCTATAACACCCTCAACCGCCCTGGTTGTCACAACGTCCGTGAGACCGCTTCTTCCCATGACTAAACCAAGACATGACCATCACCTTGTCCTGACGTTGGTAACTACCTGTCATTGTGAGTGTCTCGTCTGCGGTACTAGACTGTCCTTGACCCGCACTCTCATGTCCACGCAGTGAGTACCAAGAATCATCGGAGGTTAAGATAACGGCGTAATATTGGTCACATTATCCCTCGATTGCCCGTTGGTCTATACAAATATGGCGCCAGAACCATATGCCAGATACGTCTCCAGGCATATAAGACGTCAGACTGCCGCGGCAGTGTCGGTCACGTGACTACATTTTCCCTCCACCAATAAAAGAAACCTCTACAAGACGGACATCCTATTCCATTTTGTGTTAGTTTCTTGCTGTTCTTCAAACAAATATTCTTCCAAACTGTCATAGCTATATAAACTGTCATAGCTATCTAAACTGTCATAGCTATCTAAACTGTCATAGTTATCTAAACTGTCATAGCTATCTAAACTGTCATAGCTATCTAACCGGTCATATCTATCTAGACAGTCAAAACTATCCAAACTGTCATAGCTATCCAAACTGTCATAATTATGCAAGCTGTCGTAATTACCCAAGCTGGCATAGCTATCCAAATTGACATAGGCACCTAAACTGTTATAACTATCCAAGCTGTTATAACTATCCAAGCTGTTATAGCTATCCAAGCTGTTATAACTATCCAAGCTGTTATAGCTATCCAAATTGTCATAGCTATCCAAATTGTCATTGGTATCTAAACTGTCATAACTATCCAAACTGTCATAGCTATTCAAACTGTCAAAATTAGCAAACTTGTCATAAGTATCCACACTGTCATAACTGAACACATAAATATCAGCAAGGAGCAAATATCATGGATACAAGAATCTGTTTAACCAGTAATTCAAACATCGAGCTCTAGTATTAGTTAACATCACGTCCTGTTTAAACAGCACACCTCAGAATCATTTATGCGACACGTGCTGTGTGTTTGTCTTCAGATAATGTAAATGCATCTTACATCTTGTCACTGAGACTGTATGAACAAATCTAAAACAATGTATTCTCTTAATGAACGTAAACACAGACCCACAAACAATATATTGCGCAATTTATTGCCTGGCATACTGCGTTGCATGACGAGATACCGCGAAATATTCCAGGCAGGAAATCGTGCAATATCTTATTTTGTGGCGTCTTTAGTTTAAGTAAACAAATTTAACATTCCACCAAAAATTTAAAGGGTGGTGAAAGTCTGAAAATAAAAACTGTTTTACACGCAGCGGCTCCGTGGCACAGAAGTTACGGACTCAGTTCGAAATCCCGCATACCCGCATTTGAAACACTATGGGAGACTGTGGGAGATTTGGCAGCAGACCGCCTTACACTTTTTTTTTAAAAATAAATTGGTATGGGTGCCGGTCGTTAAGAAAACAATGGCAAACTACTGAACGTAAACTTGCCCAGGAATCACAAACAGCCAAACAAATGCTGGGGTTAACTGCTACTTCCTGTAAAGAATGTGCAACTAGCTAACTTTTACGTGGGGCATAGACGTAAAGGTTAGAAGGCGAATGAAGAAAAGAATAAGAAAAGTGTGTGTGTGTGTGTGTGTGTGTGTGTGTGTGTGTGTGTGTGTGTGTGCACACACACACACACACACACCAGCATCCATTGTGGACGAATATTTACCGCGAGGATTGGTCTAATCAGTCACATTCGCTACCGCCGTGGGTTGTAGTTATTATGCCTTGTACAGTGTAACATATGCACAGTGTAACAAACTACCGCCTGTCAAGACGGCAAGGTGCCAGCCAGTATATACCAGCCTGAAGATTATTATCTTTACACAATGTATCCTCAAACTGTAATACCTGGCTCCTGCCCATTACTTTACTCTTACCATGCTGTCAGGTCGATACCACACATTTTATGAACCACTGTACTAAAAATGCCACTCACGGCTACAACACACATTAACAAGCAGGTCAAAACACGGCTTATACAGGTTGTATTTTTAATGACTGTATTTTTTAAAAAAATATTACCGCTCAAAGTTTTGTATTTACCTTTTATGTCGCATGAGTTCACAGAGGGTAAATACAAAACTTGGAACGGCAATATTTTCAAAAACCCCACCCTATATATACACATTGACACATGCTGGTATTTCTAGTTTCAGTTGAGTTTCAATCAGTCCCGTCGCGGGGCTTAATGGTCTTAAATTTACACTGCAGGTCCGCTAGAGTGAGGGTACAGGGTTCAACCTCTACAACGGTCATTTGGACTCCCAATATTGACTTCTTGTTCAGAAAGCAATGGCAAACTAGTAAACGAATAGATATGTTGAGAAAATCAACCTGTGGCTGGAGTTGATCACTTTATAATAAATCCAACGAAACGTATAATCAATCCAACGAGACATAATCAACCCAACGAGACTTATAATCAACGTAACGAGACATATAATCAACCCAACGAGACGTATAACCAATCCAACGCCGGTTACCATACACTTGACCGGCGGGAACAAGCGATCCTGCTTTTCCCTGAGACCCAGACACAACAATCTGTTCAACACATGCACGCGCCGGGCTGGCATGTCTGCCCTACTCTAGGCACATGTGCGCTCAACGAAACAACCTTCTGAGTGCATTCTCTAGGGTTTTCCTGTGCAGGTCTTATAGATAGTCCATAAACAAAGACACATAGTATTATTTGGCGCTCATAGATGGAGAAGAAGGAAGAAGAGTTTAGAGAACATAACTTTTGAAAGATATAGTTACCGACCGGGATTCGAACCCGTCACCTCCAAATGAAGAGAGCGCCTCGCTGCAGGAACAAGTGTACTTCGACGCTTGACAACTAGACACTCCTGTGCAATACGTCTTATAGAAAATCAAGCCCTGACCCAATGACTCGACACTAACTTTATAAAACTATACAGACTCATTCAGTCAGAAAACAGACACACACAAATACCAACCATTACAGATTCCTGATTGAGAGAGAGAGAGAGAGAGAGAGAGAGAGAGAGAGAGAGAGAGAGAGAGAGAGAGAGAGAGAGAGAGAGAGAGAGAGAGAGAGAGAGAGAGAGAGAGAGAGAGAGAGAGAGAGAGAGAGAGATCCACCGAAATAGCGTGAGAAATAAATTCACAGGTACAGATCGGGCATCCATTGTGAGGAAAGGACAGAAGTCCAGCTGAGAGTAAACATCATACAACACACAAACAAAAGGCTATTAGTGCACACTGGCCACTTCCAAATGACGACAACCCTTCGCTGAAAGAAGATGTAGATGACACATGGCAAACTAATAATGAAAGTTAACAGTTAGTTAAATATCTTTTAGAGTGCGCCACAGTCATCCTCGGCATTTTTAGCGGTTTGTGATTTCTTCGCAAGTTTACGTTCAGTAGTTTGCCACTGGTTTCTGAGCGATCGGCACTCATACTATTTCATAAACACCAACGCAAGGCGGTTTTGCTGCCAAATCGCCCGCAGGTATCTTTTGAACGCTGAATGCGGGATTACGAATTCCTGCTATAACACTCTCCCCATAGAGCCGGCTAGTAAGGAAAGTACAGGTCTCTTATACATACCATTGGCGCTGGAGACATATGGTGCTAGATTCATATTTGTAGAGACAAATCGGCACTCTGTTGATAATATGGGCAGCGTTACGCCGGCCGTCTTTACTTCCCAAGGCATTCCCCGGCATTGATTTTAAGTTGGGTCGACCTGGGAACCCAGGCATTCCCCGGCATTGATTTTAAGATGGGTCGACCTGGGAACCCAGGCATTCCCCGGCATTGATTTAAGATGGGTCGACCTGGGAACCCAGGCATTCCCCGGCATTGAGTTTAGGCTAGGTCGACCTGGGAACCCAGGCATTCCCCGGCATTGAGTTTAGGATGGGTCGACCTGGGAACCCAGGCATTCCCCGGCATTGAGTTTAGGCTAGGTCGACCTGGGAACCCAGGCATTCCCCGGCATTGATTTTAAGCTAGGGAACCCAGGCCAAGTTTATATATCTGTCCAGAAGCAGAATCTAGACCACGAACACCGGCCCGACAGGCGAGCCTCTAGCCACTAAACCACCCCGGCCTTCGCCACACTTATTATTATTTTTTTTTTTTTGCATATCCTTTTTACAGGACATCGCAGTCAACACCAGCATTTCTGCCTCTATAATCTCTTGGCAAGTTTACGTTCAGTAGTTTACCATTGCTTTCTGAACGTCCGGCACCGATACCAACGTGAAACAAACGCAACGCGGTCTGCTGCCAAATCGTGCGCAGCTGTGTTTCGAACGCAGGTATACGGAATTACGAACCCCGTCCGTAAGGCCTTCGCCACGGAGTCCGGTCTAAGTCCCACTTTTTTTTGTTCGCATATCCTTTACAGGACATCGATGTCAACATCAGCATCTTTCAGCTGATTGTTGATTTCTTGGCAAGATTACACTCAGTAGTTTGCCATTGCTTTCTAAGCGACCGGCTCACATACCCCTAAGTTACCGACTTGGAGAGAACCACCATCGATTCTCACGCACGTCACGTTACTCACGAGAGTATACGGGATTACGGAGAAAGTCGCTAACCCCTAGGCCAGGGGGTGCGGCTTAGTCCCACTAGACACTCAAAAACATGCGTGGTCATTAGCCAGGCCATCAATCCTGGTCGTAACCCGACAAGCACGAAACATGGACAGAACTCGTCGCTTCATCAATTAGGGACTAGGGTCACGGTGACAGATATTCACTGACAGCTAATTGGCTGGAGGTCTCAACGAACTCACAATCACAATAACGCAACGGAACAATGGGGTTTATGATGGTATCGACTTTATTGGAATAACTAGTCCAGCAGCATCACATCAGAGGAGGAGGGAGAGTAGCAGCAGCAGAATAAGAAAGAAAGAAAGAAAGAAAGAAAGAAAGAAAGAAAGAAAGAAAGAAAGAAAGAAAGAAAAGAAAGAAAGAAAGAAAGAAAGAAAGAAAGAAAGAAAGAAAGAAATTTATATTTCTATATGTATTTACTTCTATCAATTTGATTAAGCATGTTCCCTTCCTGGCGGTATAAACACCACACATGCAGGCACTAGAAAACGTAGGAATCGGATATTTTAAGACTGAAACTCAACATGGCTCTCTACAGGCAGACTCCGAGGTGAAGTGGTTTTTAAACACCTGTGTTCGCTGCTGGATACCGTAATTCGGTTCATGAGTGCAGTCTTCTTGGAGACTCCCAGGGGTCGTCGCAGCAGCTACGGAGTTCGTGGTCTGTGCGAGGCATTTGGCCGGCCACCCTGTGGGAAGGAGACCGAGCCATATACGATAAAATCCTGCGCAATGAATTCGACCCCGTTGTCTTTCTGCGTGACCGTTAATGTGATTAAGTCGAACGGTTGTGGCGGTAATCATGGTTAATGAGACGTACCATGCCAGGCCCTGTCGTGCTAAGATAGTAGTTTGTGCTGTTGCAATAAAGTGCTTCAGAGTTCGGTATTCTCACAATAAATTATTGTGAGTTATGTTTTGTTACAATAAAGTGTTCCAGCGTTATGTGCTGTTGCAATAAAATGCACCAGAGTTGTGTGCTCTTACAATAACGTGCTCCAGAGTTGTGTATTCTTACAATAAAGTGTTCCATGGTTGCGTATTTTTACAATAACATGCAGCATAGTTATGTACTCTTGCAATAAAATGCACCAGAGATCTGTACGCATGCAATAAAAATGCACCAGTTTTGTACTCTTTGCAATAACATGCACCAGAGTGTTGTACTCTTACAATAAAGTGCACCAGAGTGTTGTACTCTTACAATAAAGTGCACCAGAGTGTTGCACTCTTACAATAAAGTGCTCCAGAGTTCTACTTCTTCTTCCACACCCAGTTCTGCGCCTCAGAGTTCAATGTGTCTCGACCTGGGTATGTACGAGTGTCGGGTTTACATCATCTAGACATATCCTGTTCATAAGTGAGTTTTCATTCCCAATAAGTTTACCAGGGCGGTCACCTGCTCTCTGGGATTACCAACCGCCGTGGCATGTTTTAACGTGCAAGCGCTGGTAATGTCATGGGCACCGTTGGTCACGGGTTCGAGGCCATGGCTCGTTGCCAGCGAAAGTGAGGGACAGACTGGCCACGTATTCCTCCGTGCATGCAGGCCACCAACATGTCATGGCTCTATCATATCGCCGGGCCCTAGCAGGATACTGCTTCCGGGCTAATTAATTAATTAACATTAACAGATACAGTGCCAAAAAAAAAAAAAAAAGGTTTGGACCAAACAAAAAGCAGATTTGGAGTTTACAAACATTAGGTTTAGACCAAACAAAATGTAGGTTTGGAGTTAACAAAAAGCAGGTTTAGACTACACACAATGCAGCTTTGGACCAAACAAAACTGAATAGCGAACAATAGGAAGCAGGGGTGTGTCACAGTTATGACTTACAAGTCGTTAATATGTTAGCAGATATGTTTTATTATTACGCAACGACAAACTGTCGGCGATACATGTCGTGTCCTCCTTTAAAGTGTCGTCCCTGGAGTGAGGAGAGTCGACACCCACATTATAATTTTTTTTCCTTATTCATATCCTGGAGAATCCACCAGCTTCCGTCCAACACACTCCATCAGCCTATGGACACCTTTTCCTGTCACTCTCTCACTGTCGTACTATGCCCCCTCTCATACTTCCCCAACGCAACATACTCAACAACTCTTGCTTCTAAAAATTAATAAAGACTAATTTATTTAAAAGAAAAGTGTAACGTATATGAGACGTGTATGCGAAGAAAAAGTGTGTCGTGTATTATAACATAAATGTGTATGTCAGCCTTCAAAGTTCAGGATCATAGTGTACACATCATGGCAAGGATCACAAGACATCATTCGAGTCAGTACGAAAAACCTCACCGAAGTCGTATCCTTCTCTCCAGACATGTCCTCCTCCAGGAACTCTGATGACCATGAGATCTGAATCTCATGTAAATATAATCCGTGGAAAATACTAGTATATTTCCTAACGCAACTGTTCCTAATAGTTTATAGAAACTCCGGCTTCATAATTCCGGCGCAGTGAAAACAAACATGGAACACTGTCCTACTAACAAGTCTTTTTGTCTCTTGATAAATGTTCACTAGTTCTCACTATTAAACAGTTAATGTATCTAGAATAAAATGGCTTGCTTTATTCACTAGATATAGTCTGAAAGTTCTGATTTCCTTGATACGTGGAACAACTACACTTCAATGTTTGGTTTCATCTACTGTGAACATCAGTCCCTACTGATCTAGTTCCACATGGGCTGAACCTCCATCACTTCAGGTGTGTTAACGATTGGTATTCACTCATGTAGGATACATATACCATTAGACTCCACCGAGCAATGTGTCTTAACTTCTTCCGTTGTGAAAGTTACTGGCCCATCTCTCTACATCATAATTTATCCGGGATCGGATGTTTTAGTTGTTCCGGGTTCTTTATTCCAACCAGAGGAACCTGTAACATAAATCATATAACCGGTGATAGTCTCCCCGTCACTGATCTCTATTAGATGATCGTGGCCATCGGCCTCGCTTCAGAAAATATAATGAACCTACTCTGTCATGGACAGATGACTGAACACATATGTTATCATCAGGCCAAGACAAGAAAAAAAATCAACAAACAGCATGCGGAACCCCGCCCACCAGGGACACCTACGGGAAGATCCCAATTATCCCTCATTACTCAATTCTCAACTAGTAAAGCTTATCAACACTTCACTAATCTATTTTCACTAACAGAGCCAAGTATCACTTCCCTACTCTAGTTAGTTTTCCACTAACAGTGCTAATCATCACACTATAGTTTTAACAAGCCTACAGCCTATATTAATTAGAACTAATTGACTATATTGACTACCTTATGCACAACCGCCTCATTCCCGGGATGGCTACTACACTTTGCCATAACGACACATGCTAGTTAATGTTAAATTTATCTAGCACTGTAGAGCTCTCCCACAAACACGTCCATCATAATCCACGGTTTTTGTCAACTCCCTTTCTCCCAATCATGGTTTATGGCAAAACCTAAAATTGGTCACGTGATATGGGTGACGTCCTGCAGGTGTTATTTATTTTCATATCAGCCATTGTCAAGAATCGATTCTCCCTTTCCTTAGTCACTGTCAAAGTTGTCATCAATTGTTTCTACTCCCCCAACCACCTAACGAGTTACTGTATGATCCCAACAACAGTTTTTCCCAACAAGCTGCCAGTCTTCTTGATGTTCCGGAAACTAAGAATTGACAGAGGTACTGTTTACCTCCGTGCTGAGTACTTCCGTTTTCCCTCTGATATGTTATTGACTTGTCAACGAGATGTATGATTCAGCGCACTCACATCCTGTATACATCTTCCCCTTGTTAATTTTGTCCAACAGGTGATGGCCAACATCCGATTGCCACTATGACCCACTGCTTCCATCTGTATTCAAATGTTGACAAACTTGTCAAGGCGATGTCGGGGTTCGGCTCCCTCACTTCCGAGGGTGGCCAATCCGTCAACCAGATGTACAAGTACAACTGTTATTTATGCCCGACCTGTTGGGAAACACGTGCCACCACAACTATGAATGTTTTCTCTGCATTAGTTGAAACACTTGTTGCTTGCAGATAGTCCGGTTAATCAGAAAATCCTCTATAATAATCAACCGGTTAAACACACGGTTTTATTTTGTGACATACATCAGCCCATGGCAGATACGGGAAGTCAATAAAGACAATTAATTATCCCATAGCACTTAATCAGTGACCAACTTGCACGCGGAACCTGCTTTGTTATTTACAAGAGAACAAGAGAAGGCATGAATCATGACAAATCAACGATGTATGCACAATAGGCCCAGGCATAAATTGAGATTCGAACCAGGTACCGTCTACGCCTGAATAGTGCAGAGTAACGCATCTAGTGTTAAATACACAGCAGTAACAGGAGGTGGATGCTTCCCAGTCGATACGCCTCTAGTTTACTCTCTTTCTAACTCCTTATGTACCAAGAAACGTCTAGTGGTCACTCAATACATTGTATCACCACCACGTGACCTCCTAAGTGGCTTTGGCGTTCTTGTCTCTCCACACGTCGCGACCCTTTGCTTTCTGGATCATTTCTACTGGTAATATTCCCCTAAGCGATCGTCGCAGACCCTCATTTCTCTCGGACCACCCCTGCCTCTACTACCGCTGATTTCACCCGACGCATAAAGTTCATTCGTTCGTTTGTTCGTTCACCATGTTCTATAATGTCGCTATTCACATCGTAGCCAAAGAACATTTTATGTGACCTTCATAATGTCGTCTGCAATGTTCTACTTCCATTAGCCTCTTTAGCGTCTCAGAGGTTTTAATAGGCAAGAGGGTCGGCTTCATTGCACCAAGTTTCATCCCATATGGCTCGGTCTCTTTCCGCAGGGTGGCCTGTCGAAAGCGTCGCACAAAGCACGAACTCCGTAGCTCCAGAGACGACCCCCAGGAGTCTCCGAGAAAATTATATTCATTAAACAAATTTTTTAGCCGGAACCGAACCCCAAATCTTCGGAGCGCGAGACACTCGTAGTTACTCTAACAGTCCAGAACGTTCAGAGCGTCCACAACATTCACCCCATAAACCACATTTCCAAGCTCTTCCTAACGTGTCGTTCACACGGTAGGCTGCTTTAAACTCCATCTGCTCCGGATAGTTAGTTACGTGTCAATTTAAAAGGACGTCGCAATTAACCACAATATTCAAAGACAGTTATATTCTAGGCAATTTTGCTTCCAGTATTTTGCCCCTGCTTTCTAAATAGCCGACGCTCACGCCGCCATACAAATAAACCAAAGTGGTTTGCTCCTAAATGCTCCGTTAGTTTGTTTGTGAGTTTGTGATTGTGACAGAGTAACTGTGTATGCGAGGGAGTGTATGTTTGTGTACTATTGAGTGGATGCATAACTGTAAAAGATGGTGTAATTAATGTAAGTATGTATGTAGGTATGCACGTATGTGTTTATGTATTCGCGTGTTTCCGTGTGTCTGCCTGCCTGCCTCTCTGATAACATATTCACTGTTTATGTTTACAACATTCATTTGGCAACATTTTTCGCCTATGTGAGTGTAACGTGCACAATAGATAATTGATGTACGAAAGATGAGTAATTGGAAGGGTCGTATGTAAGACGGGCCTGTGAGCCCAGTTTGTAACCATTTGAAAATAAAGTTCGTTCGTTCCTCTGCGACTGACCTCAAACGCAATATGTCGGGGTTGTGAAATTGCGCTCACTACACCCAAACCACAGATGCTTAGCCCTGTTAATGTTACTTAATGTTCCCTGCCTAAAATAACCCAGACAGCTGTAAGGCTCGTTTCTGAGTTGCCCTATGCGCTACGATTATCTCACAGGAGACCACATTTAGCAACAAACACTTCTAGAGCCAAGCGAATTATATCTCTGAATAAATACCTACAGCTGACGGCGGCACGTGGCCCGCTTGGCAACTCGGTCCCGCTACTGCTCTCGGTCTTTCTTCGGTTGTTAAACGTGTCAGCAGTAAGTGTCTTCTCTTTTTTTACAACGACGACCTGGTTTGTGATATTTTAAGCAATTCTGCTGTTTCGCTAGCACATTTTGAAAATGAGGTTTTGTACTGGGAATGTATTCTTTCTCAGTTTTGCTTGACATGCATTAACAGACGTCTACAACCGAAACGGGCACCGAGAGACAGAGATGGGGTAGAGTGAGAAAGAGAAAGAATTACAGGGATAGACAGACATAGAAAGTGAGAGAGATAGAGAGAGAAAGTGAGAGAGATAGGGAGAGAGATAGAGAGAGAAAGTGAGAGAGATAGGGAGAGAGATAGAGAGAGAAAGTGAGGGAGAGAAGGGAAAGAGAAAGAACGATAGGCATACATAGAGAAAGAGAGAGAGAGATGGGAAAGATAACGACAGAAATAGAGATTGACTTCGAGCGAGAGAGAGAGAGACAGTGAGAAGGCAGAAAGAGTTAGACCAGCTGAGATCAATAAAGCAAGTGAAAGAAAGAGAGAAAAGACAAGCGCGCGTACACACATAAACACACTCACAGAAGAGAGAGAGGGAGCAATAAAGAAAGTGAAAGGAAGATAATAACGAGAGAAACAGTGAAAGAAAGAGAAAGAGAGAGTAAGCGAACAAACCAACGAAAGAACTTTATTTTCAAATGGTTAAGAATTGAGCAGGTAGACCATTCTGCCCTTCTTATCATTATACTCTCATACAGTATATAATTCATACATCACTTATGAAGCTAATCTTAGACAATGACAGAAACAATATGCATTACATAAGCATGAAAAATAAGTAATAATCAATAAAACACGACTCACTAAAACTAATATTTGACATGGTGATTATAATTAGCTACGGTAGGTGTAATATAGCACAGTTAGGAGAATGTTTATGATGCTGGTTATTCTTTGAGATTATTAGAGCGAGAGAGAAAGACAGACAGACAGAAAGACAGACGGACGGACGGACGGACAGACAGACAGACAGACAGACGGACGGACGGACGGACGGACGGATGGACAGACAGACAGACAGACAGACAGACAGACAGACAGACAGACAGACAGACCCAATGAAGTTTAAGAAAAAGAAAAGAGGCACGAATAAAATGAGAGAGAAACCAATAAAGAACGTGTAAAACATAGATTATATATATATATATATATATATATATATATATATATATATATATATATATATATATATATATATATATATATATATATATATATATTACTATACCTCCTGCCGGACTCGCTGTTGTTATCCTAAACTAATCACTCCATGTGCCACGGAATGCTAAAAGAACACATTCGGCTGCCACAACAATGCTCACTCATCGACTGCTTGAAAACCTCACTCACGTTTCCAAATGAAATCCAAAAATCTAACGCGTGATGCTTCCCAATGGAATCCAAAACTCAAATCTCTCTCTCTCTCTCTCTCTCTCTCTCTCTCTCTCTCTCTCTCTCTCTCTCTCTCTCTCTCTCCTGTTCAAGGTTGGCACAACCGGTAGTAGGCGAGCACCCGAAGCGCAGTCAAACTATTGTAGAACTGTTGGGATGCCGCGAGCAAGTTGCAGGTAGATTTGTCAATGGACTCCACCACCCCCCCCCCCTCCCTCCCCTCTCTCCCCCCATCTGTCTGTCTATGCTGACCTAAACTCCATAAACAACAGGTACAGAAATGACTCTCGAGAATAAACAAGGGCCGGAAGCAACCCCCTGGCCTCTCTCTTGAATTATGAGACGTGTTATTTAAACTTATTTAGAGATCGTCGTTAGTGAGAGTTTTAACGTCTTGAAACTTTCCTTTCTGACCGTGACGTGGTGGTTTCGTTGCCTTCGGCTTTTCAGGCTTATGTCTTGACTTCTCATCATCTCGTCTCTTCACGTCAACTTATGATCTCTTCTCGTCATCTTATCTCATCATTTCAACTCATTATCCCATCTCATCTCAATCATCTCATGTCACCTTCTCATCTCATCTCATCATCTCATCCCATCATCTCACCTCATCATCTCATCGCCTTATCTCATCATCTCATCTCACCTCATCTTGTTCCTCCCGTACCTTACGGTGTCGAGGTGAAGCATAAACAGTTGGAGAGTGCACGTTTATGGGCTTCATGTATCGAGATTCCTATGGACTCTGTTATTCGTTGCATGGTCGGCCTCTTCTTCTGGTCCCATTTGGTCTGTACTCCTCGTTCAGAAAATAATAGCGAACTACTGAACGTAAAGTTGCCTAGGAGATTACAAACAGCCGAGAAGGATTGGGAGTCACTGCAAAGTCCTGCAGAAGCACACGCAGTTTATTTATAATAATCAGGTGGCTTTTATTGTAACGTCGGCTCTGTGGGGAAGGGCTTACGAACGCAAATCGTAATGCCAGCATACGGCGTTCGAAACACAGCTGACAGTGTTGCGTTGGTTTTCATTCAATGGTGAGAGTGTTGGTCGTTCAGAAAGCAATGGCAAACCTCTGAACGTAAAATTGCCAGGAAATCACAACGTCAAAAAGATAGGGACTGCGACTTCCTGTAAAGGATATGCAACTAACTTTTTATAGTAACGTTTTTTGTTTGTTCCTGTGAGGTGCTGTTCTCGTTGATTTTTGTGATTGCTGTTGCTTCTGCTGTTGCTGCTGACGTTGTGATTATTGATGTTGTTATGGCTGTTTCTGCGGTTGTTATTATTGCTGTGTTTCTGACGTTTTATTGTTGTTAATACTATTGATTTTGCTAATATTGTTCTTACTGCTGGCGTTGTGGTTATTGATATTGTTATGGCTGTTACTGCGGCTGTTCTAACGGTTGCTGTTGCTGATGTTGTGCTTACTGCTGATGTTGGTGATGTCTTTGTTGTTAATGCTATTGTTGTTATTGATGTTATTCACGCTGCAGTTGCTGATGTTACTGTTATTGTTGCCGCAAAATTGTTGTTGGTATTGCTGATATTACTGTTGCTGTTTATGTTGTTGTTGCTGCTGTTCAGATTGTTGATGTGGCCGATAGTTTTTTTATGACATTGCTGCTGCTGTCGTTATTGTTATTTTTGCTGTTCTTGCTGATGCTGTCGTTATTGTTGTTTTTGCTGTTCTTGCTGATGCTGTCGTTATTGTTGTTTTTGCTGTTCTTGCATATGCTGCTGCCAATGTTGCTTATTTGCTTGCTATTGTTGTCGCTGTTTATGCTGTCGCTGCTGTTGCAGCAACAATATCACCAAAAATCCCATATGCATCCCTCAGACAGTGGTACATTAACTAACTCTTGAAAGACGGCAGGGTAAGAGGGACAATTGTGTTAGGGCAGGTTGTTTCCAGACGCTAATGACAAAAGGTGTGTGTTCATGGCCAGAACTGTTATCAAACAATTTGTTTCGCTGTGTGTGATGCTCTCGGCAGACGACTTTGTCCCTCTTCAAAAAGGGACGGGGTCTGTGAGATAAAGCTTGGTGCGGCGAATCAGATCCTTGCTGGACTGTAACCTTCATTCTTTCGTTGATGATCTCATGATTTCCACGTGGCTTTCCTAAGTTAGAACTGCCACATTTAAACCTTGTATTGGAACGAAGAAAAGGCTGAGTTAGGACAGCCACCTTGTATTCCAACGAAGAAAAGCCAGGTAGATTACAAACACAGAAGTGAATTTAACGGAGAATGCAAACAGACCAGGCATGATCTGCTAGATTAGGGAAGATAGATAACAACGAATACGGAACAGGAAATAGAAGGTAAGCAAGACAAGGCAGAGATCGGAATCCTGTTATTATTTATGTCTGGTTCTACTTTTGTAGCTCTGTAACTTTCTTTTTCTGCTTTTTTCTTCCATATTTGTATTCTCTCTCTCTCTCTCTCTCTCTCTCTCTCTCTCTCTCTCTCTCTCTCTCTCTCTCTCTCTTTCTTTCTCTCTCTCTCTCTCTCTCTCCTCTCTCTCTCTCTCTCCCTCTCTCTCTCTTTCTCTCTCTTTTATGTTTTATGTATGTTTACAGCATTTATATCACAATGTTTGCTTCTTTTTATATTTCCAATGTACATTTAACATTCATGATAGATAATCATTGGTGTGCGAAATATGAATGATTGCACTCTCTCTTCGCTAGCCTCTGAGGGATGTGTCAAGCGCAGAGCACGTGCTCCGTAGCTCCGGCGACGATTCCCATGTTTAAATAAATCCATAGGCAAAGTTTGGATATTGCAGGAAATAAACGGTCACCCTAGCATTGCCTGCTTGCTAGGGAAGAGGCAGGGGATGTCCCGCAGGAGTCCATACGCCTGATGCCCCCGCACGCCTGTCAGACGTCCAACGTTCACGACCAGTTAACCCATGGCCATCCAGTTCCTCAGCACGCTGGTCCACCTTGAACTTGGGGGTTTATATTTGGAGTTTTCCGTCTGAGTGAGGAGGAGAAGACGAGGAAATGGTGTGAGACGACGGCATAGAAATAGGAGGGCAGGCGCCAGGAGAACAAGACGAAAAGTGGAGAGACTAGGTTTCAACTATGTAAGAGTGGGATACTGGAATTGTCGCAGTGCCAGACAGAGCGGTCCTGTATTGGAGAGACTAATATATGATTTTGACGTCCTCATGCTCCAGGAGCTAAATACAGACAAATACCATTGCCCTGGGTACGCCAGTTATATAAACCCTACTGGGCAGAAGAGACATGGACAAGGTCTGCTGGTGAAGAAAGGAGTGAAGCATGTGGTACTCGACTTGAGCCAGTGGAATCACAGTGCAAGAGAGGTCCAGGGTATACAAATGGAGATTGGTGGCTTAAGTTGGAACATCATAAATGTATATGCCACAGTGGACTGTTTTGTCAGAAAGGAACATTGGGACTGGCTTAAGGAACTGGAGGGATTACCAGGTGATAGGCTACTCATATGTGGAGACTTCAATGCAAGGAACAGAGATTGGGACAGTAGTGGAGAAAACCGACAGGGAATTACCCTTGCGGATGCCATGGTGGACTCCGATGTGGTATGCATAAATGATGGTAGGCCGACAAGAATGGCAATGAGGCCTGGCGATGCAGGCTATTGACTTGGCACTTGTCTCCTAGTCATCAGTCCTTGATGTAAAGTGGAGTGTTTTGAATGACCATGGGAGTGATCACATGCCATGCTCAGTCCTGATCTCTAAACCCAGGTAAATTAAAGCTGGGAGAGCGCGCAAGACCTTCTTCCGGTATGAGTGGACCGATTGCCTTCTTGGACGCCTCAGACAAGGGGCATGCAACAGGACTGTTAAAACTCCCTTTTTCATCCCCCATGGTGGACCCCAGAAGTAGACCATGCTTGGACAGCAAAGAGAGCTGCAGTGAAGCAGCTAAAGAAAGTGCGACAGACACTTCGAAGCTCACGAGAGGAAGTGGACACAGCGGAAAATGTCAAGAAAGACAAGGTGGAGGTTTTCAAGCGCTGTGCTGCAGAGGCCAAAAAGGCAAAATGGGAATGTTTCATGAAGGAGATTGGAGGGGATAAAACACTGCAAAAATTCTGGAAACTGCACAGGCAAATGCAGAGAAAAGATCGGCCGATGACAGTGGGAACAATCTATAGAGATGATGGTGTGCGCGTGACAACAGACAAAGAGAAAGGGGAGGTGTTTCTCCAGAGATTTTTAGAGCAGACCAATCATAATGATGCGGACACCAGGGATGCAGTTAGAGAGGAGCTATCTGGCACCACGAAGAATATGCAGTATGAAGACATCGTACGGGTGGAAGATGTTAAACACATTTTGAAAAAGGCAAAAGACACGGCACCAGGGCCCGATGGGGTCAGGTATGGCCACATGAAGGGTTTGAGCGAAGCAGACCTGGAGGAGATGACCGACTGCTTTAACCAGAGCATTAGGACAGCATCAGTACCGCAGGATTGGGTGCACAGCTATCTCATCCCTCTCCCAAAACCATTCAAGGATCAGTCAAAGCTTAGCGGCTTTAGGATCATCACCCTTCAAAATACATTTGGGAAGGTTTTAGAGAAGATAGTCGCTGTCAAGCTGCAAGAGTTTTTGGAAAGCGGGAAGCTTCTTCCAAGAGGCCTGGGGAGCTACAGGCCAGGAAAAGATACCTGGTCAAATGCAGCCACTTTTGCCTTTGATGTTTATGAGGGGTTCCAGAGTAGACAGGAAACGATGGCGGTAGCGCTTGATCTCGAGGATGCGTACAATAGAGTTCGATATGATATTTTGATGACCGCACTGATGGAGAAGGGGGTCAATCCCTGGTTGGTGAACTGGATAGCAGCCGTCCTGCACTCTCGTCGGGTTGCTCTCCGTCTGGGCGCATGGACCTCAGAGCCACATATGTTAACCCCGGGACTGCCACAGGGATCTGCAGTCTCACCGGTGCTCTTTAATGTGTATACGAGCAAGATTGCAAACCTAGAAGCACCAGGGGTTGGAAGAATACTAACATTTGCAGATGATATTCTTGCATATAGGCAGGGGAGAGATAGGGAGCAAACAGCCCAGGAGTTACAGGCGACAGTAGATAAAGTGATTGACTGGTGCACAATAATGAGTGCTGTCATCCACCCGGAAAAGGCGGCTGTTTTGTGGTGCTCTCTGGACAACAGGATTGTAAGAGCTGATGTCCCAAGCCTCGCGATAGATGGTAGAAATGTCAGCAGAGAGAACAAACTGAAGTATCTGGGGATCACATTTGACAGGAGCCTATCCTTCAAGGACCATGTGGAGACGGTCGTGACAAGATCTCAAA
The DNA here is from genome assembly GCA_014155875.1 of Cepaea nemoralis. Taxonomy (NCBI): domain Eukaryota; kingdom Metazoa; phylum Mollusca; class Gastropoda; order Stylommatophora; family Helicidae; genus Cepaea; species Cepaea nemoralis. Next base: position 445,724 of record JACEFZ010000898.1, read on the forward strand.
AGGGACTCAATGCACTTAAAACTATGGCTGCAATGGACATAGAGCAGAGAATGCTTTTCACACTATACCAGCACTTGATCCTCTCAGTAATTGATTATGGATTAGGTCTGCTCACTGTCTCAGAGAGTCAGCTGGTGAAGTTAGAGCGCATACAGAACGAAGCTATGCGGGTCATTCTGGGATGCACTAGAGACACCCCAGTAGTGTGTATGCGTTACATCCTTGGTCTGCCGACTGTTGCTGGTAGGCTCAAGGTGATGCAGGCGAAGGCATACCTCAGAGTAGCTGCAGACACAGACCACCCACTGCATGAGGCGCTGGACGCAGTTAAGGGTCAGCGACTGATAAGAGGGAAATCATGGATGGCTCAGGCGGAGGATACGATCAGACAGGTGTGCCCCTTGGAGAACATTAGGCGTGGAGAGGAGTGGGTCAGAGTGCCAGCGGAGCAGTCAGACTTGTGCAGAGTTATAATCACATTAAGCCGGGAGTGCAGGGAGTGGCCAGCAGGGGCCACGGAAGTGGAAATCCAGCAACTAATTCAGGACAATGCTCACTCGAGTGATGTGATTATCTACACAGATGGTTCGGTGTCAAGAGGTGAGAGAAGTGGCTGGGGGTTCATAGCCAAAGCTAATGGTCGATGTTTGGGGCAGGAGAGCCTGGCATATGATACCACAACATCCAGCTTAAGAATGGAAGTGGAGGCAGTCACTGCGGCTCTCCGCTGGATGGAGAATACGACACACACACACATCGTGATTGTAACTGACTCAGAAAGCATGCTGACGAGGGTGAGGACGGGCAGACTTCGTGCGGAGTGGCTTGCTTCGCTTCGGAGGTCACGGGTGACAAGCATCGCCTGGATCTTTTCTCCGGGGCATGCCGGTGTGCTGGGAAATGAACAGGCGGACAGATTGGCTGGCTCTGCAGAACTTGGTGGAGTATTGATACATGACAAGGCAGATGTGGTTGCGGCCTTGTGGGAGCACGTGCACACCTCGGAGGAGCAAATGGATTACCATGGTCTGGCAAGAATGAGACAACGAGGAGTGACGAAGGGATCTGGCCGACGCTCAACGCTCAGAGGAAAGGCGAGACGGACTTATAATCAGATTGCTACTGGTACTATTAGTGTTGGAACTCTTCGCTGGCTACTGAGGATGGGGACGGAGCACTTATGGGAATGCCCCGAATGCTGTGATGTCGATTCCTAAATCAATCAATCAATCAATCATATGAATGATTGCAAGGACTCAATGTAAGACCGGCCTATGTGTCCAATTTGTGACCATTTGAAAATAAAATTCGTTTTCTCTCTCTCTCTCTCTCTCTCTCTCTCTCTCTTTCTCTCTCTCTCACACACATACACACACTACAACAGTTTTTATATGTATGCCTGTCTCTCTGTCTCTCTCTATACCCCAACCCAATCCATATACCCACAAAATCCATCCATCCATACAACCCATCTATCTGTCTGTCTGCTTGCCTGCCTGTTTTATTGTTTCTCTCTCTCTCTCTCTCTCTCTCTCTCTCTCTCTCTCTCTCTCTCTCTCTCTCTCTCTCTCTCTCTCTCTCCTTATCTGTACTCACACGCAATGTATTATCTGCCACTTCTTATTCCCTGTTCCTGCTCTGAATATGATGACTCCGGTAAAGGTGACCTTTCGTCTCCTCACCTTCCAGTCTGGGAGCCTTTCAATCTGGATCTAAAATTCGCCATCTCTCTGTAGCCTTATTTCCACTATTACTTTCTGTCTCTTATTTTTGACCAATCCCACCCTCTCCCAAAAACCTCTTCTCCATCCTCTTCTCTTCTCTTCTCTTCTCTCTCTCTCTCTCTCTCTCTCTCTCTCTATATATATATATATATATATATATATATATATATATATATATATATATATATATATATATATATATATATACTTGCCTGCCTGCCTGCCTGCCTGCCGTCTGTCTGTCTGTCTTTCTGTCTGTCTTTCTGTCTGTCTGTCTATCTATCTATCTCTTGCACTTAATCTCTCATTCCCGACTCCCAGCTAGTTCTCTGTTCCTCTTCACACACACACACACTCTCTCTCTCTCTCTCTCTCTGTGATCGATCACTCTCTGTACTCTCTCTCTCTCTCTCTCTCTCTCTCTCTCGCACTTGCTCTCTTATTCTCGACTCCCACTCCGTTCTCTTCTCCTCCTCACACACACACACACACACACTCTCTCTCTCTCTCTCTCTCCTCTCTCTCTGTACCCCACTCTCGCGCGCGCCTGCTCTCTTATTCTCAACCCCCACCCGGTTCTCATCTCTCCCTCACAACCGGGCCTCCCGACTCATCTCTCTTATCCCTTCCCCAATTATCTCAGGAAGCGGACACTGACAACGCCAAGGGACTTATCTTAAAATCCAACATTACACGCAGACAATTCTCAGTTCGGCTATTAAAGACAATGAACAAGGCATACATCTCGCCACTGGCACAATACAGAACAAAGCTAGCTGTATGTTTTCCCAGGGCCTGGTTGGCAAATGTGTCTTAACGAGCATCTCAGCAATGCAGCTAGAATCACAATGCAGGCATGTATGCGGACCTTTTTACATGGGGTCAGGTATGCAGCAGATAAGGAGAAAGGCATGACAGATAGGTGAGCAGACAGGTAGACAGACAAGAGAGAGACAGGTAGAAGAGCAAGCAGGTAGACAGACAAGACAGAGACAGATGGAAGAGCAAGCAGGTAGACAGACAAGACAGAGACAGATAGGTGAGCAGACAGGTAGACAGACAAGACAGAGACAGGTGGAAGAGCAAGCAGGTAGACAGACAAGACAGAGACAGGCAGAAGAGCAAGCAGGTAGACAGACAAGACAGAGACAGGTAGGAAGAGCAAGCAGGTAGACAGACAAGACAGAGACAGATAGGTGAGCAGACAGGTAGACAGACAAGACAGAGACAGGCAGAAGAGCAAGCAGGTAGACAGACAAGACAGAGACAGGCAGAAGAGCAAGCAGGTAGACAGACAAGACAGAGACAGATGGAAGAGCAAGCAGGTAGACAGACAAGACAGAGACAGATGGAAGAGCAAGCAGGTAGACAGACAAGACAGAGACAGGCATGGAAGAGCAAGCAGGTAGACAGACAAGACAGAGACAGGTGGAAGAGCAAGCAGGTAGACAGACAAGACAGAGACAGATAGGTGAGCAGACAGGTAGACAGACAAGACAGAGACAGGCAGAAGAGCAAGCAGGTAGACAGAAAGACAGAGACAGGCAGAAGAGCAAGCAGGTAGACAGACAAGACAGAGACAGACAGAAGAGCAAGCAGGTAGACAGACAAGACAGAGACAGGCAGAAGAGCAAGCAGGTAGACAGACAAGACAGAGACAGACAGAAGAGCAAGCAGGTAGACAGACAAGACAGAGACAGATGGAAGAGCAAGCAGGTAGACAGACAAGACAGAGACAGATGGAAGAGCAAGCAGGTAGACAGACAAGACAGAGACAGGCAGAAGAGCAAGCAGGTAGACAGACAAGACAGAGACAGACAGAAGAGCAAGCAGGTAGACAGACAAGACAGAGACAGGTAGAAGAGCAAGCAGGTAGACAGACAAGACAGAGACAGGTGGAAGAGCAAGCGGGTAGACAGACAAGACAGAGACAGATGGAAGAGCAAGCAGGTAGACAGACAAGACAGAGACAGACAGAAGAGCAAGCAGGTAGACAGACAAGACAGAGACAGATAGAAGAGCAAGCAGGTAGACAGACAAGACAGAGACAGACAGAAGAGCAAGCAGGTAGACAGACAAGACAGAGACAGACAGGAAGAGGCAAAGCAGTAGACAGACAAGACGAGAGACAGATGGATACAAGCAGGTAGACAGACAAGACAGAGACAGGCAGAAGAGCAAGCAGGTAGACAGACAAGACAGAGACTACAGAAGAGCAAGCAGGTAGACAGACAAGACAGAGACAGGTCAGAAGAGCAAAGCAGGTAGACAGACAAGACAGAGACAGGATGGAAGAGCAAGCGGGTAGACAGACAAAGACAGAGACAGATGGAAGAGCAAAGCAGGTATACAACAAGACAGAGACAGGCAGAAGAGCAGCAGGTAGACAGACAAGACAGAGACAGGATGGAAGAGCAAAGCAGGTAGACAGACAAGACAGAGACAGACAGAAGAGCAAGCAGGTAGACAGACAGACAGAGACAGACAAGAAGAGCAAGCAGGGTAGACAGACAAGACAGAGACAGATGGAGAGCAAGCAGGTAGACAGACAAGACAGAGACAGATGGAAGAGCAAAGCAGGTAGACAGACAAGACAGAGACAGGTGGAAGAGCAAGCAGGTAGACAGACAAGACAGAGACAGATGGAAGAGCAAGCAGGTAGACAGACAAGACAGAGACAGATGGAAGAGCAAGCAGGTAGACAGACAAGACAGAGACAGATAGAAGAGCAAGCAGGTAGACAGACAAGACAGAGACAGATGGAAGAGCAAGCAGGTAGACAGACAAGACAGAGACAGATGGAAGAGCAAGCAGGTAGACAGACAAGACAGAGACAGATGGAAGAGCAAGCAGGTAGACAGACAAGACAGAGACAGATAGAAGAGCAAGCAGGTAGACAGACAAGACAGAGACAGATGGAAGAGCAAGCAGGTAGACAGACAAGACAGAGACAGGATGGAAGAGCAAGCAGGTAGACAGGACCAAGCAGAGACAGACAGAGAAGAGCAGAGAGCAGGTAGACAGACAAGACCGAGACAGATAGAAGAGCAAGCAGGTAGACAGACAAGACAGAGACAGGTAGAAGAGCAAGCAGGTAGACAGACAAGACAGAGACAGATAGGAAGAGCAAGCAGGTAGACAGACAAGACAGAGACAGATAGAAGAGCAAGCAGGTAGACAGACAAGACAGAGACAGATAGAAGAGCAAGCAGGTAGACAGACAAGACAGAGACAGGTTGAAGAGCAAGCAGGTAGACAGACAAGACAGAGACAGATGGAAGAGCAAGCAGGTAGACAGACAAGACAGAGACAGATGGAAGAGCAAGCAGGTAGACAGACAAGACAGAGACAGATGGAAGAGCAAGCAGGTAGACAGACAAGACAGAGACAGATGGAAGAGCAAGCAGGTAGACAGACAAGACAGAGACAGATAGAAGAGCAAGCAGGTAGACAGACAAGACAGAGACAGGCAGAAGAGCAAGCAGGTAGACAGACAAGACAGAGACAGATGGAAGAGCAAGCAGGTAGACAGACAAGACAGAGGACAGATGGAAGAGCAAGCAGGTAGACAGACAAGACAGAGACAGATAGGAAGAGCAAGCAGGTAGACAGACAAGACAGAGACAGGCTAGGAAGAGCAAGCAGGTAGACAGACAAGACAGAGACAGATAGTGTGAAGCAAGCAGGTAGACAGACAAGACAAGACAGATGGAAGAGCAAGCAGGTAGACAGACAAGACAGAGACAGGATGAAGAGCAAGCAGGTAGACAGACAAGACAGAGACAGGCTAGGAAGAGCAAGCAGGTAGACAGACAAGACAGAGACAGACAGAAGAGCAAGCAGGTAGACAGACAAGACAGAGACAATGGAGAAGAGGCAAGCAGGTAGACAGACAAGACAGAGACAGATAGGAAGAGCAAGCAGGTAGACAGACAAGACAGAGACAGACTAGGATAGAGCAAGCAAGGTAGACAGACAAGACAGAAGACAGATGGTAAGAGCAGCAGGTAGACAGACAAGACAGAGACAGGATGAAGAGCAAGCAGGTAGACAGACAAGACAGAGACAGATGGAAGAGCAAGCAGGTAGACAGACAAGACAGAGACAGGCAGGAAGAGCAAGCAGGTAGACAGACAAGACAAGAAGAATGGAAGAGCAAGCAGTAGACAGACAAGACAGAGACAGCAGAAGAGCAAGGTAGACAGACAGACAGAGACAGATGAAGAGCAAGCAGGTAGACAGACAAGACAGAGACAGGCAGAAGAGCAAGCAGGGTAGACAGACAAGACAGAGACAGCAGAAGAGCAAGCAGGTAGACAGACAAGACAGAGTACAGGCAGAAGAGCAAGCAGGTAGACAGACAAGACAGAGACAGCAGAAGAGCAAGGCAGGTAGACAGACAAGACAGAGACAGGCAGAAAGAGCAAGCAGGTAGACAGACAAGACAGAGACAGATAGGAGCAGCAGGTAGACAGACAAGACAGAGACAGTGGAAGAGCAAGCAGGTAGACAGACAAGACAGAGACAGAGTGGAAGAGCAAGCAGGTAGACAGACAAGACAGAGACAGGATAGGAAGAGCAAGCAGGTAGACAGACAAGACAGAGACAGATAGGTAGAGCAGCAGGTACAGACAAGACAGAGCAGATGGAAGAGCAAGCAGGTAGACAGACAAGACAGAGACAGATGGAGAGCAGCAGGTAGACAGACAAGACAGAGACAGGCGGAAGAGCAAGCAGGTAGACAGACAGGACAAAGACAGATGGAAGAGCAAGCAGGTAGACAGACACGACAGAGACAGGCAGAAGAGCAAGCAGGTAGACAGACAAGACAAAGACAGATGGAAGAGCAAGCAGGTAGACAGACAAGACAGAGACAGGTGGAAGAGCAAGCAGGTAGACAGACAAGACAGAGACAGGCAGGAAGAGCAAGCAGGTAGACAGACAAGACAAAGACAGATGAAGAGCAAGCCGGTAGACAGACAAACAGAGACAGATGCGAAGAGCAAGCAGGTAGACAGACAAGACAGAGACAGGCAGAAGAGCAGCAAGCAGGTAGACAGACACAGGACAGCAAGACAGGTGGAAGAGCCAGCAGGTAGACAGACAAGACAGAGACAGGCAGAAGAGCAAGCAGGTAGACAGACAGAAGACAGAGGAGCAGCAGGTAGACAGACGACGTAGGCAGAAGCAAGGTAGACAGACAAGACAGAGACAGATGGAAGAGCAAGCAGGTAGACAGACAGACAGAGACAGGCGGAAGAGCATAGCAGGTAGACAGACAAGACAGAGACAGGTTGGACGAGCAAGCAGGTAGACAGACAAGACAGAGACAGCAGAAGAGCAAGCAGGTAGACGACAAGACAGAGACAGCAGAAAGCAAGCAGTAGACAGACAAGACAGAGACAGGTAGAAGAGCAAGCAGGTAGACAGACAGACAGAGACAGAGAAGAGCAGCAGGTAGACAGACAAGACAGAGACAGATGGAAGAGCAAGCAGGTAGACGACAAGACAGAGACAGGCAGAAGAGCAAGCAGTAGACATACAAGACAGAGACAGGTAGAAGAGCAAGCAGGTAGACCGACAAGACAGAGACAGCAGAAGAGCAGCAGGTAGACAGACAAGACAGAGACAGAGCAGAAGAGCAAGCAGGTAGACAGACAAGACAGAGACAGGCAGAAGAGCAAGCAGGTAGACAGACAAGACAGAGACAGGCAGAAGAGCAAGCAGGTAGACAGACAAGACAAGACAGGCAGAAGAGCAAGCAGGTAGACAGACAAGACAGAGACAGGCAGAAGAGCAAGCAGGTAGACAGACAAGACAGAGACAGATGGAAGAGCAAGCAGGTAGACAGACAAGACAGAGACAGGCAGAAGAGCAAGCAGGTAGACAGACAAGACAGAGACAGGCAGAAGAGCAAGCAGGTAGACAGACAAGACAGAGACAGGCAGAAGAGCAAGCAGGTAGACAGACAAGACAGAGACAGATAGGAAGAGCAGCAGTAGACAGACAAGACAGAGACAGGAAGAAGAGCAAGCAGGTAGACAGACAAGACAGAGACAGGCAGAAGAGCATAGCAAGCAGTAGACAGACAAGACCGAGACAGGCAGAGAGCAAGCAGGTAGACAGACAGACAGAGACAGGCAGAAGAGCAAGCAGGTAGACAGACAAGACAGAGACAGGTAGAAGAGCAGACAGCAGGTAGACAGACAAGACAGAGACAGGAGGAAGAGCAAGCAGGTAGACAGACAAGACAAAGACAGATGGAAGAGCAAGCAGGTAGACAGACAAGACAGAGACAGGCAGAAGAGCAAGCAGGTAGACAGACAAGACAGAGACAGATGGAAGAGCAAGCAGGTAGACAGACAAGACAGAGACAGGCAGAAGAGCAAGCAGGTAGACAGACAAGACAGAAGACAGATGGAAGAGCAAGCAGGTAGACAGACACGACAGAGACAGATGGAAGAGCAAGCAGGTAGACAGACAAGACAGAGACAGGCAGAAGAGCAAGCAGGTAGACAGACAAGACAGAGACAGATGGAAGAGCAAGCAGGTAGACAGACAAGACAGAGGACAGGCAGAAGAGCAAGCAGGTAGACAGGACAAGACAGAGACAGAGCAGAAGAGCAAGCAGGTAGACAGACAAGACAGAGACAGGCAGAAGAGCAAGCAGGTAGACAGACAAGACAGAGACAGGCAGAAGAGCAAGCAGGTAGACAGACAAGACAGAGACAGGCAGAAGAGCAAGCAGGTAGACAGACAAGACAGAGACAGGCAGAAGAGCAAGCAGGTAGACAGACAAGACAGAGACAGGTGGAAGAGCAAGCAGGTAGACAGACAAGACAGAGACAGGTGGAAGAGCAAGCAGGTAGACAGACAAGACAGAGACAGGCAGAAGAGCAAGCAGGTAGACAGACAAGACAGAGACAGGCAGAAGAGCAAGCAGGTAGACAGACAAGACAGAGACAGGCAGAAGAGCAAGCAGGTAGACAGACAAGACAGAGACAGGCAGAAGAGCAAGCAGGTAGACAGACAAGACAGAGACAGATAGAAGAGCAAAGCAGGTAGACAGACAAGACAGAGACAGGTGGAAGAGCAAGCAGGTAGACAGACAAGACAGAGACAGGCAGAAGAGCAGACAGGTAGACAGACAAGACAGAGACAGGTGGAAGAGCAAGCAGGTAGACAGACAAGACAGAGACAGGCAGAAGAGCAAGCAGGTAGACAGACAAGACAGAGACAGGTGGAAGAGCAAGCAGGTAGACAGACAAGACAGAGACAGGCAGAAGAGCAAGCAGGTAGACAGACAAGACAGAGACAGGTGGAAGAGCAAGCAGGTAGACAGACAAGACAGAGACAGACAGAAGAGCAAGCAGGTAGACAGACAAGACAGAGACAGGTGGAAGAGCAAGCAGGTAGACAGACAAGACAGAGACAGGCAGAAGAGCAAGCAGGTAGACAGACAAGACAGAGACAGGTGGAAGAGCAAGCAGGTAGACAGACAAGAGCGAGACAGGCAGAAGAGCAAGCAGGTAGACAGACAAGACAGAGACAGATGGAAGAGCAAGCAGGTAGACAGACAAGAGCGAGACAGGCAGAAGAGCAAGCAGGTAGACAGACAAGACAGAGACAGATGGAAGAGCAAGCAGGTAGACAGACAAGACAGAGACAGATGGAAGAGCAAGCAGGTAGACAGACAAGACAGAGACAGGCAGAAGAGCAAGCAGGTAGACAGACAAGACAGAGACAGGCAGAAGAGCAAGCAGGTAGACAGACAAGACAGAGACAGGCAGAAGAGCAAGCAGGTAGACAGACAAGACAGAGACAGGCAGAAGAGCAAGCAGGTAGACAGACAAGACAGAGACAGGCAGAAGAGCAAGCAGGTAGACAGACAAGACAATCACAATGCAGGCAGGTAGACAGACAAGACAGAGACAGATAGAAGGGCAGACAGGTAGACAGACAAGACAGAGACAGATGGAAGAGCAAGCGGGTAGACAGACAAGACAGAGACAGACAAATGAGTAGACAGATAGACAGACACGACAGACAGACAGACAGACAAATTAGCAGAGAAGTAGACAAACAAGACAGAGAGAAGCAAATGAGCAGGAAAGCAGACAGACAAGACAGATAAAGATAGATGAGCAGATAAACAAGACAGACAGACACTAAACAATGAGCCCGACAAACAAGACATCTGCACCTTTTAACATTAGTCAATCACACACAGCAAAGAGGGGCGCTACTCCCCACCCTGTAAATGTAGCAATGTGTCCTTTGTAAATGTAGTAACGTGTCATTTGTAAATGTAGCAATGTGCCCTTTGCAAATATAGGAAAGGAGAGTGTCCTTTTTAAATGTAGCAACGTGTCCATTATTAATGTAGCAACGAGTCCTTTGTATGTGTAGCAATGTGTCCGTTGTAAATGTAGCAATGCGTCCTTTGTAAATGTAGCAATGTGTTCTTTGTAAATGTAGCAATGTGTTCTTTGTAAATGTAGCAATGTGTCCTTTGTAAATGTAGCAATGTGTCCTTTGTAAATGTAGCAATGTGTCCTTTGTAAATGTAGCACGTGTCCGTTTTAAATATAGTAATGTGGTCTCTATAAATACAACAATGTGTCTTTGTAAATGTAGCACGTGTCCTTTGTAAATGTAGCAACGTGTAATTTATAAATGTAGCAACGTGTAATTTATAAATGTAGCACGTGTCCTTTGTAAATGTAGCAAAGTGTTCTTTGCAAAATGTAGCAAAGTGTTCTTTGTAAATGTAGCAATGTGCTTTGTAAATGTAGCAATGTCCTGTGTAAATGTAGCAACATGTCCTTTGTAAATGTAGTAACGTGTCATTTTTAAATGTAGCAAAATGTCATTTTTAAATGTAGCAGCGTGTCCATTATTAATAGTAGCAACAACTCAAATCAAAAGAGTAACTGAAGTTAGCATGGTCCGAATGGATAAGAGCGTTTGTTCTTAAACTTCCGGTGTGCTGATGTCGAGGTAGCGGGTTCATCCCCTACACCGGTCAGTTTAACTAAAATGTTGACTTCTCGTCCTTAACTTGGGAACGTAAATTACAAGTACCCCAGAAGTCGGAGTGGGTTCGCCTGATGGTGAGGGGCACTGGCAATAGAGAAAGCTAGCCGACTAGCCCACACACGAATATTCAGCCAGGGTGGACTACGCGCGTGTTCAAAGCAAGCAAACGGAGAACAAACAAACACATAACTATGCAGATAATGAGGCAGGACCACCCGTGGCTCCTCAACCCCGTTTCTGGTGGCATGTGGATGGTGTATACAATCGTGCTGTGCTCCTGAAGGCAATCGGTTGTGTTCGATCGACAACATCCGTGCAGCGGCCAGCCCTGGCAGGTGTGCACGCAGGGAACAGGAGCCCACTGGGGTAGCTGTTGATTGTACCCGGCATTGCTTGCAGATCTTGATACCGGTGAGGCAGTGAACGAGGTTTCACAATCTCGGCATACAGGGTTCCATGTCTGCAGCAGGCAATTTTGGAGCAGATAGTGTTGCGTTGATTTTTACAATTGAAGCATATCTAGCAACCAAATTGCAAAATTCCAATTTGGGGGGAAATTTAAAAAAAAAAAAAAAAGTTAGCTGCATATTATTTACAGGACGCTGCATTCAACCCTAGACTTTTGTTGTTGTTGTTGTTGTTGTTGTTGGGGGGGCTGGTAATGATTTCTTGACAACTTTTCGTTAAGTAGCTCACATTTCATTCTTAACGACCGGCACTCATACCATTTTATAAAAACCAACACAGTTGTGTTTCGAACGCGGTTTGCAGGATTTCGAATTGCACCCGTAGCCTCCTTCGACACAGAGCCGGCGGAAAAGAAACAACATAAAGGTTCGAATATAACAGGTCACTACATCGACAGTTAAACAGAGCCAAAACATGTTATCGGTACGGAAAAAGGACACATAAAGAAGGTGTTTTTACTCACTGTCAGTCTCCGATCATCTCCCTGGAACAACAGCAGGAGTGAGACGCCTAGTACATCGATAATACGTGCGCTGCTTCAGCCCGCACTGTTATCTTGCCCTTCTCGTGGAATCAATACACTTGTCAACAATACACTACCACAACAAAGTTAGCCTGACTCGGCGGTTATAAATAACAAGCCAGGAAATACTATGTTTAGCTCTTGCTACTCCAATGCGGTTCCTGAACACGGATGGCTGAGGTTCAATCCCTCAGCAGTGGCGGCTGCTCCGCCAGTACGGCTTTATGGACAGCCCAGCCTCAGATAATGGGACTGTCAAAAACTGTCATCTACTGCTCTTAATAATACCTTGCGGTGTAGGACACGGGGGTCTTGAGCCTGAGGAATTAAGGCCGCCTGGCTAGTGCAGTCGTCGCGAACTGTGCAGGAAATAAATATTGTCATCAACTGCCTATAGTGCCGGCTCCGTGGCGGCGAGGTTACGGGCGCAGTTCGTGATCTCGCATACCCGCGCTCGAAACACATCTGCGAGCGATTTGGCAGCATACCGCGATGCGTTGGTTTTTTTTTTGTTTACGAAATGGTATGGGTGCCGGTCGTTCAGAAATCAATGGCAAACTACTGAACGTAAACTTGCCAAGAGATCACAATAGCAAAAAAAATGCTGGTGTTGACCGCAATGTCCTATAAAGGATATGCAGGGTTATTGAGCCTGATGAATTAAGGCCGCCTAGCTAGTGCAGTCGGTTCGAACTGTGCAGGTTAAGCTTTTCTTTTTGTCCCCAACAGAAAATAATCCACACCTTACCGAGGATTCGAACCCGGGTCTCCCAAAGGAGAACCCGTTGTTCTAGCGACTTGGCCAGCCGCTCTTCAGAGATATCGTGTCAGCTTTCATATTTTTTTGTTTGCAAAGGAATGGTGAGGAGGAAGAAAACTGGCCACCTCAACTTATTGTTTCATGGCCTAGAATACGTGAATGCCTACCTTTTATACCCTAACGGTGATGTCTAACTACCTTCACATTCAGTTACTGAAAGGCTGTACGTGGCATTGTGATAGATGCACTCATTTTTTTTTTTTTTTGCGCTCGCTTCCTTTGAAAGTGTAATCTATAGACACTACTTCTAGTAGTGTTGTGCTGAATTTTGCGTGTGGGTTAGCTTTCCCTATTACTCCGACTTCAAAAGTACTTGTAATTTACGTCCCCGAATCAAGGATGATGGATGCACTCATAATCGTTATACACATTTGAAGCAAAATAGCTAAGTTAATATGGGGTGGTGAAACAACAAATACGAGCCCTTATACTGCATGTCAGCTTACTGACATGTGTCCACGGGTAGACAGAGTGCGATACCTGTGATGGAATCTGTCTAGAGCAGTGGTTCTCAACAAGTGGGGAATTCCCCCCTAGGGGGGAAATTTAGGGTTTATTGCGAGAGGGGGGTAAAGATTATTTCAAAATTGCCTTAATACAAGAACCGATTACTTGATATTGTTTTTCCCTCCATACTTTGCGGTTCTGTACTCCTCGCCCTTCTGATATTCGTCTTATAACGTAAGTAGACCCACAAATCACGTTTTATGTAGACGTCTAAACTTGTTCTAGTATGTGTTATTAAAGTTAGCTTCCATTTTTTACGTATACCATGTAAGGGCAGGGTGGTGGAGGGGGAATTTATAGGGAGGAAATATGAAAGGGGAGGAATGGCATCATCAACATATGGTGAAGGGGGGCATGGGCCATAAAGGGTTGAGAACCACTGGTCTAGAGGAAGCAAACGTGAGACAAATGCATGCCGGGGTCGGACACTCTGACCTTTGAGGTGCATGACTAGTTGTGACGCACGTCTCTCTAAAGAGAGGAGGGGGAGGAGAAGAAAAAGTGGAACAACAACAACAACAATAACAACAACAACAGCAACAACAACAAGAAATGGTGTGTGGTCTGTTTTTCTGCTGGACAATAAGCAATGAAATGGTGAAGAGATTGGAGGCTGTGAAGATCTGGTGTTTGAGTAAAACGATGCGAATGTCGTGGACAGAGAAGAAACATCAATGCTAAGGAGTTAAGGCCTGCAGGTTAATCATAAAAATCACAGGGAAAAGACAAATACAGTATATGTTGCACATAAACGGACGTTCAGTAGTTTGTTATTGAAAGTTAGTTGTTAGACACGTACGACTGACATATCGTGTGACACAGTTACAGGTACTACCAGCTTTCTGTTAGCGCCAAATACTGGGCGGCGATCTCCAAACCCGACAGCCCACATTGTGCCAACGGTTTCGGGCGGAGGGGCGCAGTTTGGAGGGTACAAGCCTTACCCTGGTGCGAGGAAATACAATCTAAAGATTAAATGTCAAGATAGGGCTGACCAGGCCTAAGCCTTGGTCGGTAACTGGTCTAGGATCGAAGCTCCGATAGACGCACAGTTACAGCATTGCTTTGCTGATCCGGCAGCTTCTGCAGCTTGTCTAGTTCCAGCTGTATTGGTGTTACCATTACTGTGGATTAAACTAGACACGCCGAGAAAGGGATCATGCTGCATGGGCAACCCATGGTATCTAACATCAGCCCAGGCTTTGTGTTATGGAGAGATAAATATAACTTCCATTTTACAAACTATCGTCTGTCAAGGCGGCCAGGTGCCAGCTATTCAATAGTGTGTCACTGCTTTTCTGAACGGGCAACGCTCTTACCTTTAACAATAAGTGATCAACTTCCAAATCGCCTGCTTCTGGTTTTGAACCCTCGACCCGCTGTGTCGAGGAATTGTGGAACTGTGCTCATTAACCACTCAGCCTTGCCCTTTCAGAAAAGAACGACAAATTGCTCAAAGCACGAGGGCAAGTTAATAAGTAAGTCACAAATGGCTGTAGTGTAGTAAAATAACTAACTATGATAACAACTTGAAACCAGTTTATACGTACATTGTCCCTTTATTTCTCATCATAATTTCTACCAACATTGATGCAGTTATCCCATCGTTTTATCAGTCCTCCCAAACCAGCTGCATAGAAATGCGTGCTTTGTTTTCATTGACCTGTCATCCACGAGAACTGTGTGACTTACTTATTGACTCGCCCTCGTAACTCATTTTCTACCCAGTTATGCACCGCTTTACAGGAAATCACTAGGGGCTAAGTCCACCGAAAACCCACCTGGGTGGGAGACATTTCGCGAGTGACGCTGAAGTTGAATGTGAAGTGAAAACGTGGTTTAGAAAACAGAACACGCAGTTCTATGCAGCCGGTTTGGGAGGACTGATAAAACGATGGGATAAGTACATTAATGTTGGTGAAAATTATGTTGAGAAATAAATGGACAATGTATGTATAAAAATAAACTGGTCTCACGTTGTTATCATATTTAGTTATTTTTCTACAGCCATTTGTGACTTACTTATAAACTTATCCTCGTAAAATCTGTCAAGTAAGTCACCAATAGCCAATACATGTGGGGTTGATTGCGACGCCCTGCTTATTAACTAATTCAGTGCCAATAATTAAACAGTAGGCTTGGACCAAACATGGTACACAATCAAACGAACACGTATTAGAATGTAAATGTCCGTTCACTGAACCCTGAAAGTGAGGGAGATACCGCGAAACGAAACAAATAACACGATGACCCTAGTATTGCGATATACCATCCTTCTATCCAAATGGGGGTCACGTATGACGATATACTATCCTTTGTCACTAAATCAGTTAACTACGTTCATTAACTTCGTTTCATCCAACCATCATGTGCCATGCCGATAAGCGTGGACGATCATGTTCTGCCACCTCACTCGATCACCAGAGTCGTGGATCAGGCTCCGAGTTCCTGCCTCGACCATGCCACGTGGCCAAGCCATCCAGGTATTTACTTCTCGGTCTTCCCCTTGGTCTCATCCCTTTGATCTTGCCAGTCGTCACCAAGTTCTCCAATTCATTTCTTCTCATAACATGCCCAAAACATTTTGACTGTCTACGTTCAATGACTCTAATCAGCTTACGATCTTCATTTGTTTCGTGAAGGAGTTGTTCGTTGGTTTTTCTGCCTGTCCATGGTATTCTTTGCATTTTCTTCAGAAACCACATCTCCACAGCCATCAGATGTTTTTCAGCTTGACAGCTCATTGTCCACGCTTCACATACATACAAAAGTATAGGTTCTATGCAGCACTTCAACATTCTTTTTCTCGTTTCAATTGATATCTTTTTATTGATCAGTATGTTTTTCATCTTGCAATGGCAATTCTTGTTCTAATCTGTTCAAGGCATCTCCCAACAGATGGTATGACTGTTCCGAGATAACTATATAGAGATTCACTTGCTTAAGAATATGCCCATTTACTCGTAGATCACATTGTGGTATTTCCTTCTTCGCAGTGACGACCATAATCTGTCTTCTTAATATTCAGTTCTAACCCTAGTTGTTCAATGTGTGCAAACAACCGCATCTACTAAGTTATGCAGATCCTGTTCATTGTCTGCAATCAGGACTGTCTCATCTGCAAATCTAATGTTACTGATGCATCGTCCCCCAATGTTGATTCCTTCCATATCTTCTATATTTCTGAAAATATTTTCACTGTACAGGGAAAAAAGATCTGGAGACATTACACATCCCTGTCTCACAACTCTTTTAATAGGCTGATATTGACCTCCATCGTTATCAATTCTGATGGCAGCTTGTTGTTTCCAATATATGTTTTTTACAAGTCTACGGTCTTTTCCATCAATTTGTAGATCTTCAAGCATCCTTATCATGTCGACATGTCTCACTTTATCGAAAGCCTTTGTGTAGTCAATAAAGCAAAGATATAGATCTTTGTTTACTTCTATAGAACTTCGTTCATGAACTACTAAAATATCGACGCTTACTTACACGCCGCGATAGGCAAGAGTAACTGAACGATCGGTGCGTCAGATTGATTTATAACTGAAAACTCTAAATCATGTCAAGTAGGAGATTACCAGAAGCACAAAACAAGCAATCTAGTGATATAAATAAGTGCATGGCCCTTTAAACGCCGTAAATCGCACTGAGAAATCAAGCTGGTAGACTGTAGTAAAGCTGTAAAAACACTGTCAGTAAATCAACAAAAATGAGAAGTAGTATACTTTACTAGAACACAAGCACCAGTGATATACTGGACGTTGCGGATAAAGCCTTCGTCAGCACATAAACGACAAACACACACTGATAAAATTTCTTTCTTTGCATATCCTTTTTTATGGAACGTCGCTGTCAACACCAGCATTTTAGTGTTGTTGTTGATGTCTTGGCAAGTTTACGTACAGTATTTACCATTGCTTTCTGAACGACCGGCTTGCATACCAATTCGTTAAAATCCAGTGCAACACGGTCTGCTGCCAAATCGCGCGTAGATGTGTTTCGAACGCGGGTAAGCGGGATTACGAACGGCGTCCATAACGCCTTCGCCACGCAGAACGGCACTGATAAAACTACATGGATACACACACACCAACCCATCCATCCACACACACACACACACACACACACCCACACAGCTACTTAAACGCTGGCTTGTCAAGGACTCGACACGTGCGTACAGCGCGCGCCTGGTAGTCTGGTAAGTAAGCAGAAGTGAACATCTACAAAACAATTTTCACAGAACAAAGTCCGGATGTAATGTTTTCTTTTCCTCTCTCTCCTTCCTTATATCCCATTTACCAGAGCAGATCACTGAATCATTCAGTGAATCAATAACCCAGTTTCTTTGCAAACAAACATGCACAAAAATTCGTACAATGAGGTAAAGCTGTAAAACAACAATGCGAGTATACGGGAACAATATGAGAAGTTGAACTGATAAGCTTTACACAATGGACACTGATACAACAACATACAAATACATATGAAAGTTACTTAGCTGACGTCAATGTTGTCAGATCGTTATTCAGGTAGCTGTGTTCCACAAGCTGAACGTGTAGTCGTCGATCGACCACAACTGCTTTCTAGTTAAAACACCAAGTTGGCTGCATGGCCTTTACAAGACGTCGCAATCAACCCCAGCATGTTTACATGTATGAGATTACTAGACAGTTTACGGTCAGTAGTTTGCCACTGCTTTCCGAACGGCCGACGCACATACTATCGAAACAACTTCTCGGGGCGGTGTGCTTCCAAATCGTCTGCAGCTGATTTCAGATCCTGGACTCGATATGTCCAGGAGATGTGAAACATGTTCACTGTCCCTAACCCACAGCGCCAGCTGTTCTATTAAAGGTTCAAATTAGGTTGTTTTTTTCCTGGAACCCTCCTCCAATAGGCATATGATCATCCTGGCATCAATTCTACTTCTGATTTTCCTCGTAACTGTATTGTTACTCGCTGTTGGGAAGCGGTTGGTCAAGTGGCTAAGAACGCCGGGGTCTCCTTCGGGTCTCCTTGGTTCGAATCCTCGGTAAGGTGTGCATTTTTTTTTTTTTTTTTTGGGTCGGGGGCAAATCGAAAATCCTAACCTGCACTAGCCAGGCGGCCTTAATTCCTCAGGCTAAATACCCCCCTGCCCCACACTGCAAGGTACTACGGCCAGTAGATGACAGTTTGACTCACTGTATTAAGGCTCATTGGGCATATGGTACTGCACCCATATTTTCACAAACTAACCGGCACTCGGTGGGTGGTGAGGGTCAGTACAACGCCCGTCGCCGTTACTTCCCAAGGCAATCCCTGGCACCCATTTTAGGCTGGGTTAACCTTTTAACATTCCGCTCCAACCAGGATTCGAACCCATGACTACGGGGCCGGCTGGCGAGCGTCTAGCCACTGCATTACCGCTGCTCTCCACAAGCAAGATACTTAACAAATTTAGTGCCCCCAAAAACAAAAGGTAGGCTTGGGGCGAAAATAAATCTAGTTTTGGACCAAACAAAAACGTAGGCTTGGACCGAACTAAAAGTAGGTTTCGGCCGAAAATAAAGTAATCTTGGGCCGAACAAAAAGTAGGTTTGGGTCAAACATACAGTAGGCTTAGACCCAAAAAGTAGGCATGGTCTAAACAAGAAGTAGGCATGGACCAAAACAAAGTAGGCATGGACCAAACAAAAAGTAAGCATGGACCAAATAAAAAGTAGGCATGAACCAAATAAAAAGTAGGCATGGATCAAACAAAAAGTAAGCATGGACCAAACAAACAGTAGGCATGGACCAAACAGAAAGTAGGCATGGACCGAACAAAAAGTAAGCATATACCAAACAAGCAGTAGGCTTGGACCAAACAGAAAGTCGGCATAGACCAAACAAAAAGTAGGCATGGACCAAACAAAAAAGTAGGCATGGACCAAACAAAAGGTGGGCATAGACCAAACAAAAAGTAGGCATGGACCAAACAAACAATAGGCTTGGACCAAACAGAAAGTCGGATTAGACCAAACAAAAAGTAAGCATGGACCAAACAAAAAGTAGGCATGGACCAAACAAAAAGTAGACATGGACCAAGCAAAAAGCAGGCATGGACCAAACAAAAAGTAGGCATAGATCAAACAAAAAGTAGGCATATACCAAACAAACAGTAGGCTTGGACCATACAGAAAGTCGGCATAGACCAAACAAAAAGTAGCCATGGACCAAAACAAAGTAGGCATGGACCAAACAAAAAGTAAGCATGGACCAAACAAAAAGGAGGCATGGACCAAAAAAAATGTAGGCATGGGCCAAACAAAAAGTAAGATGGACCAAACAAAAAGTGGGCATAGACCAAACAAAACGTAGACATGGACCAAACAAAAAGTCGGCATAGACCAAACACAAATTTAGCATGGACCAAACACAAAATAGGCATGAACCAAACAAAAAGTAGGCATGGACCAACCAAATAATAGGCATGGACCGAACAAAAAGTAAGCATAGACCAAACAAACAGTAGGCTTGGACCAAACAGAAAGT
This sequence comes from Cepaea nemoralis, assembly GCA_014155875.1. NCBI lineage: Eukaryota > Metazoa > Mollusca > Gastropoda > Stylommatophora > Helicidae > Cepaea > Cepaea nemoralis. The sequence goes on from JACEFZ010000898.1 coordinate 465,327, forward strand.
CGGCATAGACCAAACAAAAAGTAGGCATGGACCAAGCAAAATGTAGGCATGTACCAAACAAAAAGTAGGCATGGACCAAACAAAAAGTAGGCATGGACAAACAAACAGTAGGCTTGGACCATACAGAAAGTCGGCATAGACCAAACAAAAAGTAGGCATAGACCAAACAAAAAGTGGGCATAGACCAAACAAAAAGTAGGCATAGACCAAACAAAAAGTAGACATGGACCAAACAAAAAGTGGGCATAGACCAAACAAAAAGTAGGCATAGACCAAACAAAAAGTAGACATGGACCAAATAAAAAGTGGTCATAGACCAAACAAACAGTAGGCTTGGACCAAACAGAAAGTCGGCATAGACCAAACAAAAAGTCGGCATAGACAAAACAAAAATTAGGCATGGACCAAACAAAAAGTAGGCTTGGACCAAACAAAAAGTCGGCATGGACCAAACAAACAGTAGGCTTGGACCAAACAGAAAGTCTGCATAGACCAAACAAAAAGTAGGCATAGACCAAACAAAAAGTAGGCATGGACCAAACAAAAAGTAGGCATGGATCAAACAAAAAGTTGGCATAGACCAAACAAACAGTAGGCTTGGACCATACAGAAAGTCGGCATAGACCAAACAAAATGTTAGCATGGACCAAACAAAAAGTAGGCAAGGACCAAACAAAAAGTGGGCATAGACCAAACAAAAAGTAGGCATGGACCAAACAGAAAGTCGGCATAGACCAAACAAAAAGTTGGCATGGACCAAACAAAAAGTAGACATGGACCAAACAAAAAGTGGGCATATACCAAACAAAAAGTAGACTTGGACCCAAAAAAAATGGATGGTGGAAAATGAGAAGTACGGGTGTGCGTCACAGTGATGACCTAAAAGTGGTTAATATAGTAGTAGTAGTAGTAGTAGTAGTAGTAGTAGTAGTAGTAGTAGTAGTAGTAGTAGTAGTAGTAGTAGTAGTAGTAGTAGTAGTAGTAGTAGTATTGTTGTATTATATATCACATTAAAGAAGGTTGCTTAGGGAACCGGCTCTGTAGTGAAGGCTGTTACGAATTTAATTCGTAATCCCGCATACCGCGTTTGAAACACAGCTGCGGGCGATTTGGGAGTAGATCGCCTTGCTTTGGTTTCCATACAATGGCGTGGATGTCGGTCGTTCTAAAAGCAATGGCAAACTACTGAACGTAAACTTGCCCAGGAATCACAAACAGCTAAAAAATGCTGGGGTTGACTGTTACATCCTGTAAAGGATACGTAACTAACTTCTTATGTGTTGATACTTTAATTGATACGGCTTTTGCAATGACAACATTTCGGCGAAATATAAGCCATGGCTTAAGATGATTAATCATCCCATAGCACTTGATCTGTTAATTGATCTGGACTTGAAGAAACTCAATTACGGGGGAAACCCCCAAGTGGAGCTTTCACAAACATGCATCGATGATTGAGGCGTCTCAAGTGGCGCGCCGTATTACTAAGGGTCAAAAAGTGCGTTGCGTCAACGCGTGCTAATGAAACTTTGGGGAAGGCGTTGCTGAGATGTTACCGCGTCCAACCTCAGAGTTAGAAGATATTAGGTTCGATCTCAGCGTAGAGCTGGGAATGTTCCCATGAATCATCATTATCTAATGATATCACACAGTAGCGCGCATTACACACATATCGATTCCATAGCCAGGCAGCTCATCATTACACATATGTAGCCTTTACATATATTTTCTAGTAGAATTGTTCATTTAGTTGTATCAGTGTACAGCTTGTGTTTTGTTTGTTGTGTTTTGTTGTGTATATCGCCATACTCGTGGCATCGTATTATTTCTTTCGTTTCGTGTATCTTCCAGAATTTCAATGCTCAGTGAAAGGAAATTTACATTATAATACATGTTAATTTGATTGTGAATCATGTTTGATTCAAACCTACTTTTTTCTTCGTACTGAATCAGTTAAGCATTCACTTGTCTAAGGTTGTCTTAGTTTAGGCAGATCAAATTCAAGCTAGCAGGGTCTATTCGCAAGTAAGCAGTTTTTCTTTTAACAAACATTGTTGCTAAGGCGGCACCCTTGCGCACTTTTTAGTTAGTTGCATATCCTTTACAGGGCGTTGCAGTCAACAGCAGCATTTGTTGCTGTTGTGATCTCTTGGCAAGTTTACGTTCAGTAGTTTGCCATTGATTTCTGAACGACCGGCACCCATATCATTTCGTTAAAAACAAACAATGCAACGCGGTCTGCTGCCAAATCGCGCGCAGCTGCGTTTCGAACGCGAGTATACGGGATCACGAACCGCGTATGTAACCCCTTCCCTAACGCTGTCTATTTCCAACTGCCGCTGGACGTTTGCGTGCGCAACATGCATGCGACACCAGGTGCTTCCGCCCGTATCGGAAAAGACTAAGTACCGGATGTCACTCTATTAATCGTTATTACTTGTATTTGTGGGCAGGCAGGATTTGTATTTGTGGACAAGCAGAATGGAATTTATGGGCAGGCAGGATTTGTGGGCAAGCAGGCAGGCAGGCAGAGACCACAAGCCCAGGAAGGCCGTATACCTATTGGAGGAGGGATCCAGAAGAGAAACTCCAACCGCCGGGCTTGAAAGCGGACATTTATGAACCACAATGGAAGTTATGTATCTCTTATAGCAAGCGTTGATCGCAGACGAAGAAGGAGAAGCAGAAGAATAAGCAGAAGGAGAAGCAGAAGAAGAAGCGGAAGCGCAGCAGCAGCAGCAGCAGCAGCAGCAGCAGCAGCAGCAGAAGAAGAAGAAGAAGAAGAAGAAGAAGAAGAAGAAGAAGAAGAAGAAGAAGAAGAAGAAGAAGAAGAAGAAGAAGAAGAAGAAGAAGAAGAAGAAGAAGAAGAAGACGTCGCAGCAGCAGCAACAGCAGCAGCAGCAGTGGTAGTAGTAGTAGTAGTAGTAGTAGTAGTAGTAGTAGTAGTAGTAGTAGTAGTAGTAGTAGTAGTAGTAGTAGTAGTAGTAGTAGTAGTAGCAGCAGCAGCAGCAGCAACAGCAGCTGTAGTTGTCAGAACCACTACGGGACAAACAAGCAACATTAAAATAATGGTGGCACTCTGACATAACGCACACTGCACGCGGGCATAACCACATGCGCGCACGCACGCACGCACACACACACACACACACACACACACACACACACACGTCTAGACCAGCAACTCAGCTGAGGCAAACACTTACCATAATACATAACCGTTGTTGATCTGTTTTATAAGAGCCGACTTCACAGGCAGCAGGCGTCCGGACTGCGCCACATTTATCTTGTACGGTGCCTTTCCTCTCCATTTCCGCTTTGGTTTTATCATGTACATCATAAAAGGGGATTGGAAGAAGGGGGTAAGGCAATTCGTGAGACTCTCTCTCTCTCTCTCTCTCTCTCTCTCTCTCTCTCTCTCTCTTGTGTGTCTGTCTGTCTGTCACTCTTTCTCTTTCTATATATCCCTTTATCTCTGTTTTTCGTTACCTCAATCTCTCTATGTCACTCTTTCTCTCCCTCTCTCGTTCTCTTTATCTCGCTCTATCTCTCTTTATTCTTCCCTAACTCTCTCTCTTCCACACTCTCTTTCTCGTTATAGTTCTCTCTCTCTCTCTCTCTCTCTCTCTCTCTCTCTCTCTCTCTCTCTCTCTCTCTCTCTCTCTCTCTCTCTCTCTCTGTCTGTCCCTCTTCCCCTCTATACATATATACCTATATCTTAAAATGTCTGCGATGTACTACACAAATTTAAGTTCAGTAGTTTGCCATTGAATTGCTTTCTGAATGAGAAGTCACATGTCAATGTTTACCGGTGCAGGAAACAAGCCCACGATTCCCGATTAAGCGCAACGGAATTTTAATTTGCGCAAACGCATTAAGCCACGCAGACAAACACGCACACGCACTCACAAATACACACACACGCGCGCACTCACATCCTTTTCTCCTCCGTAACTATTATAATTACTCAGGCATGGATTAATATCGTGTAGTCACTGTGCTACAGATACAGATGGGCATTGGTGGCATAGTGATTAGATCACTTAACTACCAACACATGGCCTGGATTCAACCCCCAGTAAAACGCTAACTGCATGCCAATTTTACATGACGTTGCAGTCAGACCCAGCATTTACTAGCTGTTTGTGATTTCCCAAGCAATTTTTATGTTCAGTTGTTTGCCACTGCTTTATGAACGGCCGACTCTCATACCACGGAAATCAACGCAAAGAAATCGGCTCTCTAACCGCCCAATGGCTGCCGGATAACTGTATGAATCTTGTCTGGGAAGGAAAGGCTTTAGGGCAAAGCTGTGATCACCCCATCTAATTACACCGTGACCAAGACTATATTAAAATCTAACACTTCACACTCGAAATGCGTCTATGTGTTACTTATGACTACAGGTATGAGACCTCGGTCGTTCAGAAAGCAATGGCAAACTACTGAACAAAATCACTGCTAGGTAAATCACAAACATAAACAAATACTAGGGTTGACTGCGACATCCTGTAAATGATATGCAAGTAATTTTCAGGTAAGTTTAACCCTCTTGCCCTAGTCACGAAGTTAAGTATGGTGTAACAAATCGTGATATACACTTACTTTATGCAGCCGTACTCACCCCCCGGCGTGGCTGCAGGGGGGCCTCGGGAATGGAACCCCAACGTCCTATAGACCTATAGCGTTACTCCGCCTCTGTTGTACCGTTTGTAGTCTGGCACTCGGCGTGCAGAAGTTTAGAAACGCGGTCGACATGGAGTCAGTGTGAAGTTGTGTAATATTTCGGAACTCTGCGAATGTCTTTCATTCACAACTGGGTACTCCGAACACGGCTGGGGGATTGTAAGTCTCTGCGACAGGTGCGTGCAATGCGGCGTTCGTTTGAATCTGTGCATGGGTGCAGACAGGGCTGCGTGTATGTGTGTGAGAGGGAAACGGGAAGGGGGTTGAGAGATCGAAGAGAGGCGAAGGACGAAATGAAAAATGAAGAGAAGTGAGGAGAAGAGAAGATAGAGACGAGAAGAGAAAAGAGGAGAAGATATTAAACGATAAGTCAAGAGGCGACACGAGAAGAGAAGAGAGGAGAAGATATTAGACGATAAGTGAAGAGACGACACGAGAAGAGAAGAGAGGAGAAGATATTAGACGATAAGTGAAGAGAAGAGACTATAAGAGCAGATAAGAGACGGTTAGAGAAGAAATAGAAGACGAAGTAAAACATAATACACGAGAAGAGAGGTCACGTGATAATAAAATACGTGATGAGAAGATGCAGATTAGATTCGAGGAGAAGAGGCGTAAAGAGTAGAGACGAGATGAGGCAATAAGAAATTACAAAAGTAGAGACGTGAAGAGATAAGACGAGATGAGAAGAGAAGAGACGAGATGAGAAGAGACGAGATGAGAAGAGACCAGATGAGATGAGAAGAGACGTAAAAAGAAGACAAGCGATGAGACGTACGGAGAAGAGACTAGATGGGACGAAAACATAAGAGACGAGAAGAGAAGAGACGAGAAGAGAAGAGACGAGATTAGAAGAGAAGAGAAAAGACGCGAAGAGGTGTGATGAGAAGAGACGAGACAAGATTAGAAGAAATGACATCAGAACAGAAGAGACGAAACGAGAAGAGAAGAGAAGAGAAGAGAAGAGAAGAGATTAGAAGAGAAGAGAAGAGAAGAGGAGAGAAGAGAAGAGAAGAGCAGAGAAGAGAAGAGATGAGAAGAGAAGAGAAGAGAAGAGATGAGATGAGAAGAGAAGAGAAGAGAAGAGATGAGAAGAGAAGAGAAGAGATGAAAAGAGAAGAGACTAGAAGAGAAGAGAAGAGATGAGAAGAGAAGAGAAGAGATGAGAAGAGAAGAGATGAGAAGAGAAGAGAAGAGATGAGAAGAAAAGAGAAGAGAAGAGAAGAGATGAGAAGAGAAGAGAAGAGAAAAGATGAGAAGAGAAGAGAAGAGAAGAGAAGAGAAGAGAAGAGAAGAGAAGAGATGAGCAGAGCAGAGAAGAGAAGAGAAGAGAAGAGATGAGAAGAGAAGAGAAGAGAAGAGATGAGAAGAGAAGAGAAGAGAAGAGAAGAGAAGAGAACAGAAGAGAAGAGAAGAGGAGAGATGAGAAGAAACGGGAACTAGAAGAAAACAGATGAGAGAGTATGTCGTCTGAACTTGAAAGAGGATCGTTTATTAAATAAGTGGTAAGCAGACCCGAAGCTGTCTATTGCGTTTCATTACTGTAATGAGCTGAAGAGCCAGTGACCCACTGACCTGTTTTCGGATCCGCTTTCATCTTCGATCGTCTTTCTTCTTGAATTATTCTTGATTTTTGCTACTGCTGTTGAAGATCTTACGGGTATTATATGTCTACTGGAGCTTTTATATATTCCTTTATAGTAATATTCTATCTATTAGATTCCTTTCTAGCAATAGTATAGATTCAATTCTGGCTCTATTATAGCTCCGTCTAACAGCTATTACAAACTTCGATCTAGCGCTACCTTTTCATAGATTCTGTTCTAGCGTTATCATATTAAATATTCCGTTCTAGCAATATCCTAGACACAATTCTTGACCTATTATAGTTCCGCTTAAGCGCTATTGCAAACAACGTTCTAGCGCCGTCTTTCTATAGACTCCGTTCTAGCGCTGCCATATTATAGACTCCGTTCTAGCGCTATCATAATATAGACTCCGTCCTGGTGCTATCATATTATAGATTCCGTCCTGGCGCTATCATATTATAGATTCCGTTCTGGCGCCATCATAGTATAGATTCCGTTCTGGTGCTATCATATTATAGACTCCGTCCTGGTGCTATCATATTATAGATTCCGTTCTGGCGCCATCATAGTATAGATTCCGTTCTGGCGCCATCATAGTATAGATTCCGTTCTGGCGCTATCATATTATAGATTCCGTTCTGGCGCTATCATATTATAGATTCCGTTCTGGCGCTATCATATTATAGATTCCGTCCTGGTGCTATCATATTATAGATTCCGTCCTGGCGCTATCATATTATAGATTCCGTTCTGGCGCCATCATAGTATAGATTCCGTTCTGGCGCTATCATATTATAGACTCCGTCCTGGCGCTATCATATTATAGATTCCGTTCTGGCGCTATCATATTATAGATTCCGTCCTGGCGCTATCATATTATAGATTCCGTCCTGGTGCTATCATATTATAGATTCCGTTCTGGCGCCATCATAGTATAGATTCCGTTCTGGCGCCATCATAGTATAGATTCCGTTCTGGCGCTATCATATTATAGACTCCGTCCTGGTGCTATCATATTATAGATTCCGTTCTGGCGCCATCATAGTATAGATTCCGTTCTGGCGCTATCATATTATAGATTCCGTCCTGGTGCTATCATATTATAGATTCCGTCCTGGTGCTATCATATTATAGATTCCGTCCTGGTGCTATCATATTATAGATTCCGTCCTGGCGTTATCATATTATAGATTCCGTTCTGGCGCCATCATATTATAGACTCCGTCCTGGTGCTATCATATTATAGATTCCGTTCTGGCGCCATCATAGTATAGATTCCGTCCTGGTGCTATCATATTATAGATTCCGTCCTGGTGCTATCATATTATAGATTCCGTCCTGGCGCTATCATATTATAGATTCCGTTCTGGCGCCATCATAGTATAGATTCCGTTCTGGTGCTATCATATTATAGACTCCGTCCTGGTGCTATCATATTATAGATTCCGTTCTGGCGCCATCATAGTATAGATTCCGTTCTGGCGCCATCATAGTATAGATTCCGTTCTGGCGCTATCATATTATAGATTCCGTTCTGGCACTATCATATTATAGATTCCGTTCTGGCGCTATCATATTATAGATTCCGTCCTGGTGCTATCATATTATAGATTCCGTCCTGGCGCTATCATATTATAGATTCCGTTCTGGCGCCATCATAGTATAGATTCCGTTCTGGCGCTATCATATTATAGACTCCGTCCTGGCGCTATCATATTATAGATTCCGTTCTGGCGCTATCATATTATAGATTCCGTCCTGGCGCTATCATATTATAGATTCCGTTCTGGCGCCATCATAGTATAGATTCCGTTCTGGCGCCATCATAGTATAGATTCCGTTCTGGCGCTATCATATTATAGACTCCGTCCTGGTGCTATCATATTATAGATTCCGTTCTGGCGCCATCATAGTATAGATTCCGTTCTGGCGCTATCATATTATAGATTCCGTCCTGGTGCTATCATATTATAGATTCCGTCCTGGTGCTATCATATTATAGATTCCGTCCTGGCGCTATCATATTATAGATTCCGTCCTGGCGTTATCATATTATAGATTCCGTTCTGGCGCCATCATATTATAGACTCCGTCCTGGTGCTATCATATTATAGATTCCGTTCTGGCGCCATCATAGTATAGATTCCGTTCTGGTGCTATCATATTATAGATTCCGTCCTGGCGCTATCATATTATAGACTCCGTCCTGGCGCTATCATATTATAAGACTCCGTTCAAGCGATAACACAGACACTGCGTTCTAGCGCTATCATATTATAGACTCCTTTCTAGCGCTATCATATTATAGATTCCGTTCTAGTGCTGTCATATTACAGAATTCACTTAGCGCTATCATATTATACACTCAATTCGAGAGCTATCATATTATGGATTCCGTTCCAGCGCTATTATAGATAACACTTAGCGATAATATAGATAATCTAGCGCTATTACATTTTCCATTCTAACGCAATTATAGAGGTCTTATAGTGTTACTATAGATTTCGTTGCAGTGCCTTGGTGCTAACATGGTGCATTCTGATATCTGTATAGACCCTGAGCTATGTTTTATATGTTCGACTGTTACTGCAGTTCCTACTAGTGCTATATCTCTGTCGGAGCTAATACAGACACCTTATTTAGCCAGAGAGAGAGAGAGAGAGAGAGAGAGAGAGATACAGAGAGAGAGAGAGAGATACAGAGAGAGAGAGAGAGAGATACAGAGAGAGAGAGATACAGAGAGAGAGAGAGATACAGAGAGAGAGAGAGATACAGAGAGAGAGAGAGAGAGAAACAGACAGACAGAGACAGAGAGAGAGAGAGAGATACAGAGAGAGAGAGAGAGAGAGATACAGAGAGAGAGAGATACAGAGAGAGAGAGAGAGAGATACAGAGAGATACAGAGAGAGAGAGAGAGACAAACAGACAGACAGAGACAGAGAGAGAGAGAGAGAGAGAGAGAGAGAGAGAGAGAGAGAGAGAGAGAGAGAGAGAGAGAGAGAGAGAGAGATGCGGACGGACGGGAGTAAGGACGGGCGGACGGATGGGCGGGTGGGCGGACGGACGGACGGAGGGACGGACGGAGGGACGGACGGAGGGACGGACGGAGGGACGGACGGAGGGACGGACGGAGGGAGGGACGGACGGAGGGACGGACGGACGGACGGACGGACGGACGAGAGGGAGGGAGGGACGGACTGACGGACGGAAGGACGGGCGGACAGACGGACGGACGGACAGACAGACAGACAGACAGACAGACAGACAGACAGACAGACAGACAGACAGACAGACAGACAGACAGACAGACAGACAGACAGACAGACATCACAATTTTTGAGCCATTACTTTTATAATCTTGTAAAACCTCCGTACGACACACCCGAGAATAAAGTATCTATATAGGTCAGCATGGTAGAGTGGTTAAGTGTCCTCGTTCGTAAACATCCGGTGTGCTGATGTCGAGGTAGCGGGTTCAACCCCTACAGACGGTTGGACTAAAATGTTGACTTCTCGTCCTTGACTTGGGGACGTAAATTAATCAGACGTCGGAGCGGGCTCGCCTGATGGCGAGGTGCATTAATAAAAGGGAAAGCTTATCCTCAAGCAAACATCAGTCCAGCGGACTAGAAGTAGTAGCACGTTTATGGTCTTTGGTTGAAAGCGAGCCAGCTAACGTACGAACGTAAGTAATTAACAACCACTGAATCGGAATCTATAAGAATGTGAATAAATAAAAGCGCCACTGCGAAACCTAAAGTAGCATAAGAACGACATGTGCAGTAGGTCCAGCATTTGATGTATGCTTACTTGTCTAACCGGCGCGTTGGTGTAATCATTAGGAGGTTACGTTGATCATGGGAGGAACGCTGTTGGATGAGGTTCTGCCCTGCCCTCGCTTGTTCGGTACATAATGGAAGGACCGGCCAACCATTCCTCCAGGCATCCAAGCCTACAAAATGTGAGAGTCCTATAGTATGTCCAGAAATGAATGCCTTCATTCACGATCAATTATTTTCTTCTTCTTCTTCTTCGTTCATCCGGAGTTTTTTTTTCTTTTTCGGATGTGATTGCGTTGTGCCTGTTTACAGCAGAGCTGCGTTCTTGCGCCGTTAGGCCGACACATCCGACTTCTGCGGGCATTTGTTGACCGGGTTAACCTTCCCGGGGGATCAATTATTTTGATAAATGTCTGTTGCATCGTTATGAAATTTTTCCACCCGTTTTATATTTACCCCCACCCAAGGAATATGTCTTTGATAGGTCCAAAAGCACATTAAATCATGGAAAGCGGCGACATTTCTTTGATGTTTTGGTGAAAAACTAGTGATTTCTCACTAACAAACTTGTTTTACAGTAATGCCCTGTTCCACTACGCGAGGCTCTTGTCATAAGGCCAATCCCATGTCCCACGAAAAAAAAATAACTATTCAATGCTAATGTTTCCGTGTGACGACGTAATACATTTAATAATGTGCACTTCATCTCTGACCCGTAAATTATATACCACATACAAACAAACTTTGAAATCTGCCGTACAATCTACAGAACAAAAATGTTTTTGTTGGGTGGACATAATGATAAGGTTATATGCTAAATTTTATCATTTTCCCTCAGTTGGTTACTGAGATATTGAATTTTATATTGGGGCAGACAAAAGTAAACAGATTATAACACACCACATACCCGAAGCAGGCTCCCGCCATGGAACTAGATTTTGACATCTGATGTCTTGGGTCAACAAAGGCTATGTATAGTGTTTCATTAAATTCCATTGATTGTTCTTTACGTTGTCTAAGAGCAAACATGGCATCTGTGCATCCATAAACGGGCACTCTCCTGCTGTTTATGCTTCACCTCAACACCGCAAGGTACAAGAAGAACCTGATGAGATGAGATATGATGCCACGGCAGATGAGGCCGTTTAGAGTTTTTTTTTTTTGTGGCCATTTGATGTGTTACCATAGCAGATAAGGCCGTCTGCAGTTTTGCTTTTGTCATTTGATGTCTTTTCATAGCAGATAAGGCCGTCTGCAGTCTTGATTTTGTTATTTAATATTTTTTATAGCAGATGATGCCGTCTGGAGTCTTACTTTTGTCATTTGATGTCTTTTTATAGCATATGAGGCCGTCTGCAGTCTTGCTTTTGTTATTTGATGTTTTTTTTTTTTTTCATAGCAGATCATGCCGTATCGTGTCTTGTTTTTGTCATCTGATGTCTTGTCATAGCATTTGAGGCCGTCTGGAGTCTTGTGATCTGTTGACTTGAGCTATATCACGGCATAAAGTGGACACTAGATATTTAACTGATTATGTGCCATGGGATGATAAAGTCGTGTTAAGCGACTTTCTGTATATGCCATGGGCATATAACACATAAATGTTGTCACTGCATTATAATACAGCATGTCTGCTGCAATTGTAACAACTTTTCACTCATAACTGACACGCTCCCCTACTTCTCATTTTCCGTCATCCATTTTTGTTTGATCCAAACCTACTTTTTGTCTGGCAATGAACCTGTTACACATGTTCACGTCTTCTTGCCGGTGTTGTGGCTTAGGTGATAGTGAGATGTCCGGTTTCATAATTCCTCATCACACCGAGTCGAGGGTTGTAAATCAACTGCGGACGATTTGGAAGCAAACCGTTTTGTGTTGATTTCGATGGTATGTGGCGCGGGCGGTCCAGAAAGCAATGGCAAACTACTGAATTAATATTACCTTGTAAATCACAAAAATTCCATAAATGTTGGGATTAATGGTAACATCGTGTAAAGGACATGTAACTAACTTTCACTTCTTCTAGCGTCCATCCATTTATTATAATATTGGTTGTCCGTGTTCTTTGTACGCAGAAATAAAGTGCTAACACTATACTCGTCCTATCACAACACAGCAGGGAATCTATTACAGCACTGGAAATATCCCGGCATTTTCCCGCAGCATAACGCTGTCTCCATCTCTCCTGGAATTGTTCAGAATTGCATTTTCCCATCTGCTTTGTCACCAGGGATTCCGTCTGTCTTTATTTTCAATCATTTACCTCGCCTCACGACCTCTTCTCTGCTTTCAATGAAGACTGCCTCCACGTGGTTTCCCCCCCCCCCCCCCCCCCCGTTATTTTTTGTTTGTTTGAGGTTTTGTTTATTTCCAAGTGCTCGGATATTTTTAACTGAAGGGTGTATTTCCGTCTTTGTTCCATATGGTGAGTGTTTGGGTGAGTCCTTAGTTTGAAATGTTTCTTGCGTTGAGAGAGGGAGACTCTTCCCCTCTTTATACTTTGCGTTTCTTGATGTCTTCAAAACAAAAACATGCATTCTTTCCTTGCTGTCGGTATGCCTTTTCAGATCAAAGTTTACATTCGACGTGGGGAGTTAGCTCACGTCTATCGACAAATGCCAAAGCAAGGATATATATATATATATATATATATATATATATATATATATATATATATATATATATATATATATATATATATATATATATGATACGTAATACAGTGCAGTTCTGATAAGGTGAACTCAAGAGGTTAAATAACAATTATCTGGTTACTAAATAGGTAATATAACAATCATCTGGTTCATAAAGATGTAAAATAAAAACTGTCGGCTACAGAAAAAAGTGTTAGAAACAGTCTAACTACGAATCCTGCGCACGCTTTGTAGGCCAGCATGGTCGAGTGAATAAGATCGTTTACTCTTCTTACTCTTAAGCTTCCGGTGTACTGATGTCGAAGTATCGGGTTCAACCCCTACACAGGTCAGTTGGACTAAGATATTGACTTCTCATAATTGACTTGGGGGCGTAAATTACAAGTAGCTCAGAAGACAGGGTGGGTTCGCCGAATGGCGAGGCACTCTGTTAATAGGAAAAGCTAATCCACACGCAAATATAAATCCGGTGCACTGGAAGTAGTATCATGTGTACGGACTACACTTGAGTTCAAAGCGAGCGAATGAAAAATAAATACACATGAATGTCATGAAAGGTGTGTCCAGTCACAACAAGGAAACAGATGAGTAACTCTTTTATATTTATACTGAGTGCGCTAGACAAAATGTACACACAGTAATCGCCCACCAGTTTAAATGTACTCGCAGTTTCGATCTTTTAACATGCTGTTCACGTCATCATGTTAAACATATCATACAACACATCGCTACCGTAATGCGTTCTACACATGGTGTAATATGACAAGTTTTGATGACGTCATTAAGATAATATGCTCAATTGCAATGCGATTGCATTTAAACTGGTGGACGATTACTATGTATAAATTTTTCTGGCACACTGTATATATTTTCATGTAGAGATTTTCATGTAGTTGGTATCGGTATGTGTGTTTGTTTGTTTGTGTGTTGATGAAGGTTTTGGCCACAACGTCCATTTTGTTACTTGTTCTTGTAAAGCTTCCCGTCAATTTCGCGTGTTCTGGTGATTCATTCATCGTACTACAGCAGGAGGCGCGGGAGGGGGAGGGGGGGGGAGAGAGAGAGAGAGAGAGAGAGAGAGAGAGAGAGAGAGAGAGAGAGACGCGTTGTCACAGTTATAATTCTAATAACGCAAACGCTACATATGAGACCACGGGTACTTTTAAGGAGCTGTGTGCCGTTACCATGGGCTCAAGGAGCGGTTTAGAGTTAACGAGGCTGAACTCAGTAGCTTTAACCCAGCGAACGCATCAAGGGCCGTGGCCGGCCAGACGCCGATATCCAGAAAGGGGTGAAGCGACCTAGGCCGGGAAGCCAGACCTGCCAGAGGTCAAGGCTCCCGGGGTGATTGGTGGGGATGCCTGCAGGAGTGGGATGCTCCCATCCAGCAATGTCATGGCCTTCACGCCGAGGGTGGAGTTCACTGTTTGTGTGTGTTTTAATTGTTCCGTGGTGATAGCGGTCTGGTTTCTCATTTCTCTTGTCTAATGGAACGCCAGGTCAACGAATTGCTATACAAATGGTTGTGTGCAATTGTTGCAATACTAATAATAATTAGCGGTTCATTTTCGACTGCTACTGCTACAGCTACTGTCAATGCTACTGATCTGCTACTGCCACTACTACTACCACTACCACTAATACTATTACTACTACTACTACTACTACTACTACTACTACTACTACTACTACTACTACTACTACTACTACTATTATTATTATTATTATTATTATTATTATTACTACTGCTGCTACTACTACTACTACTACTACTACTACTACTACTACTACTACTACTACTACTACTACTTCTACTACTACTACTACTACTACTACTACTACTACTACTACTACTACTACTACTACTACAACATAACATACTTCATGGATACCTGGACGACACAAATCTGCAGTTATTAGTACCAATTAGGAGAGATCAGCAACCCAATGCGGACAACACTCTTCCCCCAAACTCTGATTCACCAAAGTGTGGAAACAAATTAACACACACTTACTGATTCTCACTGATATAAGTACAGAGACAAGTAGACAACAGAAGACACACTAAACAATAGAGATATCGACAGATGTAGGCAAGCCTTCTTTTGTGCTATTGTTTTTGTCGCGATGCGTCACAAAGAGGTGATGCGTGTAATGTTATGTTTCTCGCTTGTTCTGTTGCTTGCGCTAATGTCATATCTGTTTTCTTCAATGTCTCTTTCACTCCATCTAGCCAACTCTTCCTGGTTGGTCCTCTCACCTTGCTTCTTGATCTTCTCACGTAGAACGCTCTAGCTGTTGAATTATCGCGTTCCATTCTAGCTAAATGTCAGAACAATTTAATTCTTTGGTGTTCTATACAATTTTCCATCCGTGTTACACCTGCACTAGCTCTTACTCTCTTACTTGTGTCTCTATCTCTTCTTGTTATTTTTTTTTTTTAAGTCGCTTAAAAGTCGACAGGGTCGACTTCATTGCACCGGGTTTTATCCCATATGGCTCAGTCTCTTTCCGCAGCGCGGAAAGCGTCGCACAAAGCACGAACTCCGTAGCTCGAACGACGACCCACAGGAGTCTCCGAAAGATTTAACTCGTGAACCGAAGGACGCGGTCCGGAATCGAACCCACAACCTTCGGAGCCCGAGTCAAACGGCTTGACCACTTCGCCACAGAGACTCCTCCCCCCCCCCCCTTTTTTTTTACAGCTGCGTTTCTCATGCATTGCCAGTCACATGATGTGGTTTTACGTCTGTGTATTTCTAGGATGGTTGACTTTGGCTTTGTCCTGGTCTGTTACTGCTAGTTCCGTGCTTTTGATGGTTGGGATTTTGCTGGTCTTTTTATTTCCTTGAATAGCTTTTATTTGTTTCCACACCTCTGTGGTTGGTGTATCTGGACTGAGTGTTTGACAGAATCTTTGCCACTCCTTTTCTTTTGCATGTTTTACTGCTCTGTTTGCTTCGTTTCTGAATTTCTTGTATTCTTCAAAATTCTCTTCTGTCCTTGCCTTTTGGTATTTCTGCAGCGCTCTTTTCCTATTTACTACTTTCTTTGTTCCACATTTATTTTCCAGTGTGTCGAGCATGGCAGCCTTGAAACATGTCCATTCCTTATCTATGCTTGAGTGGTAATCAGGGATGTTCTTATGTAGATTTTTGATTTCTTGATTGAATTCGTCTTTAACCGTATTTTTCTGCAGCCTCCTATAATTGACGACATGTGTTGTTACAATCAATCAATCAATCATGTGCCATGCCGGAAAGCGTGGGCAGTCATGACTCGCCATCTCACTCGATCACCAGTGTCGTGGATCAGCTCAGTGTTCCTGTCTCGTCCATGCCATGTGGCCAAGCCATCCAGGTATTTTCCTCTCGGTCTTACTCTTGGTCTGTTCCCCTCGATCTTGTTAGTTGTCACTAAGTTCTCCAATCCATTTCTTCTCATAACATGTCCAAAAAAGTTTGACTGTCTACGTCTAATTTCTCTAATCAGTTTACGATGTTCATTTGTCTCCTGTAGTACTTGGTCATTGGTTTTTCTGTCTGTCCATGGTATTCTTTGCATTTTCCTCAGAAACCACATTTCTGCAGCCATCAGATGCTTTTCAGCTTGACTGCTCATTGTCCAAGTTTCACATCCATACAAAAGAACAGGCTCTATGTATCCCCTCAACACTCTTTTTCTCGTTTCAATTGACATCTTCTTATTGGTCAGAATGTTTTTCATCTTGCTAAAGGCTACTTTCGCCATGGCGATTCTTGTTCTAATCTCTTCAAGGCATCTCCCATCAGATGTTATAACTGTTCCAAGATAATTGTACCGATTCACTTGTTGAAGAATATTTCCATTTACTTGTATATTACATTGTGGCACTTCTTCCTTCCTACTGACGACCATAACCTGAGTCTTTTTACAATTTAATTCTAACCCCAGTTGCTCACTGTGTACAACAACCGCATCTACTAATTGTTGCAGGTCCTGCTAGTTGTCTGCAATTAATACTGTATCATCTGCATATCTAATGTTATTGATGTTTCGTCCTCCAATGCTGATTCCATTTATATCCTCTACATTTCTGAAAATATTTTCACTGTACAGGGAAAAAAGATCTGGAGACATCACACATCCCTGCCTAACACCTCTCTTAATTGGCTGATACTGTCCCACTTCATTATCAATCCTTATTGCAGCTTGTTGTTTCCAATATATGTTTTTTATAAGTCTAATGTCTTTCCCATCAATTTGTAGATCTGCAAGCATATCCACCATGCTGACATGTCTAACGCTATCAAAAGCCTTTGTATAGTCAATAAAGCAAAGATGTATATCCTTGTTTACTTCTATAGCACGTTCAATAACTGTTCGCAGCATATACACAGCATTTACTGTACCCTTTCCTTCTACAAACCCGCATTGTTCTTCCCCTATTTCAGGTTGTATCTTCTTCCTCATTCTTTGCATGATAATTCTTAGCAAAATCTTTGTGATGTGACTCATTATACTAATTGTTCTATGTTGATCACATTCCAAGGTTCCTGATTTCTTTGGGATTGCAATAAATATAGAGTTACATAATTCAGGAGGTATATCTCCAGTATCATATAATGTGTTCAGCAGTCTGGTGACTTGATCTAGTCCAAATTCTTCTAAAGCTTTAATCATTTCTGTTGTGATGTTATCTGCACCGGGGGCCTTGCCTAGCTTTCATATGCTTAATGAACATTTCGAACCTCCATCTCCAAAATTGGCGGTCCTTCATTATTAAATCTAATATCATACTGTTCGTCTCTGTTATCATCATAAAGGTGTTTCACATAATCTGTCCATACCTGTAGAATCTGGTCTTTTTCTATTATGATTTTGCCATCTTCAGTTTTTAGACACTCCGGTTGATGTACTTGTTCTTTTATTAGTAAGTTCCTGAATTCTTTTGTGCACTAATTTGGTATTTTGACTGTTGTGTTGGCTTTCAATTTCTAAGCACTTTTCCTCAAGCCATGCTTCTTTTGCCTCCTTACATAATGTTCTGACTTGTCTGTGAATTTCTTCATATTTGACAGAATTATTTTTGCTAAGTCTTCTTGTTTCCATGAGGTGTAAAATTTCTTCAGTCATCCATTTCTTACGACCCACTTTCTTTAATTTTGGAATAGTTGTTTCTGCAGCCACATTGATTGAATTCTTCAATGTTTCCCATTGATCATCCACATCCTGGAATAGGATCTCTAGATCAGACAAAATTTCAAATCTGTTCTGTACTTCTATGTTGAATTTGTTTTGTATTTCCTTGTTATTACTCAATGTACACAAATCATATTTAGTGTTTCCTGTTATATACTTGACTTTCTTCAACTTTATCCTGTGGGTAATCTGTGGTCACTATAACAATCAGCACTGGGAACTGTTTTTGCTATTGTTAATGCGTTTCTAAATCTTCTGCTAATCAGAATGTAGTCAATCTGGTTTCTAATCCTGGTATCAGGACTCCTCCATGTCCATAATCTTCTAGGGTGTTGTTTGAACCAGGTGTTTCCTACAATCATTTCCTGTTCTTTTGCCCACTCTACGAGTCTGTATCCTCTTTCATTTCTCTCTCCTAAACCATAGTTTCCTACTGTGTATCTATCTCCTTGATTTCCTACTTTTGCATTGAAGTCCCCTATTATGATGTTTATTTCTGAATTTTTACATTTCTTTAAGGCAGACTCTATGTCATTATAAAATTCTTCTACACTATCTTCACTGGATTCTCCTGTTGGGGCATATACTTGAATAATATTTATGCTAAAAGGTCTGCCACTTAATTTAACTAGTAGAACTCTGTCCGACACGGCCCAATATCCTTGAATAGATTTTGATGTTTTCCGTCCAGAATAATTGCCACTCCCCTATGACGATCTTCACATCCAGAATAAATAATCTTGAAATCTTCTTCTATCTTGATGCCTGCTCCTGTCCATCTCGTTTCGCACATACCTAAAATATTAATTTTTTCCCTTTCAATTTCTTGTTTTATGTTTTCTAATTTTCCGTCGTTGTTTAACGTCCTAACGTTCCAAGTTGCTAATTTTAACGTCTCTGTCCTTGTCTTGCGATGATTGGTCTTTAAGCGAATCATAATATACTAGGCACTTTTAAAGAGGTAGTTGCCGTTGCTTTCCTCTATGGCAATGACCTTACTGGTCGGAGACCACAGCCATTGACTCAAGACGAGTTCCTCTGCCTGCCGTCATGTAAATCGAGGCCATGACCCACAAGGGGAAACAAATACCTCCTTTTCACGGGAAGATAATATTCATTTTCTGGCCGAGTGGCTAGAACGCCGGACTCTCATCCGGGAGATCCGGGTTCGATCCCTCGGTAAGGTGTGGGATTTTTTTTCTGTCGGGGGCAAAAAGAAAATCCTAACCTGCACAGTTTCCTCAGGCTCAAAGACCCCTCTGCCATACACCGCAAGGTACTATATTGGCAGTAAATTAAAAAAAAATTGTTTACAAGGGACATAACTCGCAATCTTTTTTCTAAAGAAGCAATTAGTTACATCAGTTGTTAAATGTTTAATATAATGACACTACCTACTCACAGTTAACACGATAATTTGATATCCTAAAGTATGAATACTTTTACTGAAAAAAATTGAATATAATGTACTTGTTAATGCAATATATACAATGTTTCAACACTGCAAGCTCCGTGCACGATGTTAACGACTTCCCCCAATGGTCGACCTGACAATCTTACTCTGGTTTCTCTTCACAACGTAGAAATCTTTCGCCCATTTATTTAGGTATGCAACATTTGATTGATTGATCTAGGAACCTACATCACAGCATTCGGGACATTCCCATAAGCGCTCCGTCCCCATCCTCAGCAACAGCGAAGAGTTCCAACACTAATAGTTCCAGTAGCTACTGGATGCAACAATTTGGTGAGAGGATGGCAAGGGAAACAAAAATGTAAAGATGTCCCCTTTTCCTTGTTTAACCCCCATTCACATGTAAATGTGTTCAAGGAATGGAGTATGCTAATGGCTAAATTTCCTATGTTGTAATCACAAAATATCACAGATATCTCCAGAGTAAACACAAGTACTCTTCTTACTGATTTTAAAATTTTAGTACACATGAGTGTGAGAAAGAAACAAGGAGATGTGAGTGAATAATGAATGAATGAATGAATACAAAACCACATATGTTTACCAAACCAATGAGATTGTAAAAATGTGTGCAAATACAGATGCTTGTTTACTTTTTCCACACACAAAAAAAAGGGGGGGGGGGGAAATGAATGAACCCTTACAAATAAGACAAAAGATGTACCAAAAAAAAATAAGCAAGGAGAAAAAGATAACCAACTCCTTTTACTTCTACTATTATTTAACATTGCATGTTGCAATTTATATGAACCTGCTATGCTATGCTAACACCATTCCTAGGAAAATCATTCTAGCAAATGGAATCACAGTTTTGGAAAGTGGGATCATTATCATAACTATTATTATCATTGCTGTTACTATCAGTACTGTTATCACCCTTAGTAGGTAATGTTGGTCATCATTATTATTGATGTATTTGGTTTTATTTGCATTATTATTATAGTTACCTTTATTAATATATAACCTCATCTCCCATGTGACCCCCCCTTCCCTTGCTCATGGTT